>SSNR01000077.1:1816716-1945883 GCA_006937965.1 Callopanchax toddi
TGTGGCTTTTTCAGTTCCTTCGAATGTTGAAAGGATAGTAATTAATACCTGCTTATGATTTATTAACATGTCAGACAACAGGCTGTACATTAATGTGCAATTTATGCCAATTTGAGTTTTTAAAAGGCTACACTCTTTCACTATCTGACAAGTCAGAATAAAATCCACATGTCATATCAGTGCAATAGATTTACCTTATACGTTTTTTTCAAGTTTTCCCACTTTTTTGCTGCCCTGGCAGGAGTGACCAGGGCATCCAGGGACATCTGCTTCAGAATAAATCTACAATCAGAAAAAGTCATAATTACCACCAAATGAAAAAGTGTTCATGTCACATTTTATATCAACTTTAAAACATAACACTTACTCCCACCCATGCTGTGAGGCATTCCTGCGGCCAGAGAAATGAGCCTTGTGCTCATTTCTCAGCCTGATCAGGCTCTCAACATCTTCATCTGACCCTTAAAAGAACAAAAAGAATAATTACTGGTGATCGTCACCAAAACATATACTTGATGCTGTGTTTCAAGAACCAAGTAGTTTATCTGGAAAACTTTGGAATTATTTCAGCAATAACTTTCAAGATGTAATCCGATTGTACTCAAAACATTTCTTGACCATTTTTTATGGTTGTTTTGCTGTTTTCTACCGACGAAAGGGACAGAACAATCGTTAAAAACGCATCCATTAGGATCACATTATCTATTTAACAGTTACTACCATGATAATGGTACCTAAACTATAGATAATATATATCACTGCTGTACAGTATATAAATCTCGCTTTTGCAGACATAATTCGGACAAGTAGTAAGCTTTCTATTTGCATTAACAGCTAACACTAGCATAATACGACGGATAGGTAAAACTTTCCTTCTACGATGTAGAAATCCATTTATTCACGCACATATTCAATTAAACAATAATACAACATGGTAACTCTTTATATAGATGAGTAAATAATTTAAAATTTGCTTACATTTGTACTGCTGCTCCCGCCGTTCCGCTATTATAAGGTTTACGACCTGACCCGCAAAGCATTATGGTCTATATCTACCGGTTGAGTGACCATCAGTGGGGTTTATGCACGGTCACTTCCTGGTTGCGATAGAGGCTGCCGCTCCCTTCCGGTTCAACGCTGTTCCCACACAAACTGGACAAAATTGATTTTTTTACCCGTTTTCTTCAAGACCTGCCGCGCATCACGGTGAACGATGTCCACCGAATTTTTGAAAAACACACAGAGACGTCTGCGAGCAAGCGGGTGAAGGACTTTAAGCTGTATATAACCAGCTTTATTCATGAAATTGAAGGTAAGCTAACAGCGTTAGCTCGTAGCTTCCATCATCAAAAAACAGTGAGACAGATCTATATAGCCGTGATCGTGGGCTCCAACTGCTTCCCAACTTTCAACTTTCTCTGGTCTAGCTGTACGTTATCAAACACCAAGTCTTCATTCACCAAAAGAATAGTTGTTCCAGTGAAATAACACACGAACGGCGCCGCGCCTCCTCCATTAGCCTCCTCCACTCGGCTCTTTGACTACTGTGCTGCAAAGTGTGGACTGCAGACACGGTGTGGTTAGAAATGATCACGTTTTCTCTTCTTAAGTTCACAATCCTTCCTTTTTGTAGTTATTTATTCAGTGGAAATGTGTGGAAACGGACTGATGAATTCTATTCAGCTGATGCGGTACACAACGGAGCACAGCAGTGTTCAGCTGTCAAGGCTTCCCGTCCGCTGATACTTATATGATGGCTTCATTTCTTAGTGCTATAATATATATATCATTCTGTACTATACTATACTATTACTCGTTTTGATTATAAACAATATCTTTAGCTGGAAATGCACTCTAACTCTGGAAATCTTCACGTTTCAAATGGAACCGGAAATGGTCCCGCGAGGTAATTTTAAACCGGAAGTTCTACTAAGTACTCTGTGCATAAAGCCTATTGTACACTACTTTTTTCGTACCACGTGACATGTTTCTAGGCATGGGCGTCGCACCCGTGGGGGATGTGGGTGTTTTAACACCCACACTTTTCTTAGTGAGATCGTTCAACACCCACACTTTTCCAGCCGTTTTACCCCAAACCTCCTCCTGTCTGATTTCTCCTCACAGCGATCGCTATTTGCCCCTCTCCCTCCTCCCCTCCTCTCCTGTTGCTCCTTGAAACCTGACACCAGCCTGCTGCCGATCACCTTCGCTCCTCCCCCCTCTCTCTCTCCTGCTCTGAACACCGGCCGGCTGGCTGTCAATCAATCGATCAGCTTTCCGCTATAAATCCCGCCTCTCTTGTCATTGTCTTTCGGCTTGAGATGCTTATTTGATTCTTAATTTCCCTGAAAATGTCAGCAGAGGTTACCTAAAAAAAAAAAAAAAAAACTGTCTCTCAGACAGATCCTCACAATTGAGCTTTTATTTTCCTGTTTCTCACTCAGTGGAACAAATATGCAGAAAAGTGTAAGTGAAATTACTGTAAAAGCTAAAATCTTATTTAAATAAATAAATATTTATATTTAGAATTAGTTTTTAAACTGAGCCAAAATGATTGAAATTGGCATCAGTTTCAGTAAGAAATGTCTGAGGGTTCTTGCAGGTTCACAGGTAAGCAATAAAAGAAATACAAGTTTAAGTTATTACAATTTATAGTTACAGTTTAAGTAGTACAGTCAGTTAAAGCAAGTTGAAATATGTTTTACAGCTAAATACTTCATTTAACTAGTGATGATTTTTGTAGGTCATAAGTTGAGCTGTATGGTTCAAACTGGATACAATAACACTATTTAGGTTTAATTTTTGGGAAATGTGTAATGGCCTTAGGTCATTCAGAAATGTGTTATTAGTAATTCATAATTCAGACTTTATCATAGGTTGCATGTTAGTAAATTGCTGATTAGTGATTAATTTGTCTTTTAATGTCTTGTAATATTGTTTATTAATGTCCTGATATTCACATGCACCACCACCATTCACCACTGTGTTTAATGTTACATTCACATGCAATTCTCATGAAACTAAATGTAACAAACCATCTGATGATATTGTTCAAATGAAAACAAAAGACAAGCATCCATTAACCCTTTAATGCAGAACAGCCACATAGTGGACAGTAACTTTAACTCAGTTTTCTGTTTATCATGTTGATAAACTTCAATCCACTTCAGGGCAGTGTTAGTCCTTTGTAATTTATTAACAATATGGATCATCTTGTATTTGCAATATTGACTGCCTGATGACATCATCAATTCAACATGGCTGACCATAATGGCCATGTGCTGAGTTCACTAAAATTTCTACTGAAGAATGAAAAATATGATGATGTACAGGAGAGTGTGCTGAACAATTCTGTTTTTAGAAATTAAATTTCATGTGTGACCTGACATGTGACATAAATCTGGTCTTCCTAGGTCACCTCTCAAAGTGGCACCTCATGACATTCCTGATGGGTGCACTTCTTGACCAGTGATGCTCAATCCCATAACACACCTGTAACCCATAGTCACCACCTAATGGCTTAATATACAGTATTACTTTTTGCACAACATGAACATCATTCATTGGTATCCATATATTTTTGTAATGTAGTTAGGTCATTATTTATGTTTATATGTTTTCCAAATGTTTGGTTTTTTGTAAATAAAAGTAGTTAGATTAATATTTGAACTTTAAAATAAAAAATCTAGTTGCAAAATCAGATGTTTTGATACGTTCACTCCTTTGTTGCACACTGTCCACATACGTGGACAGTAAAATACTTTCTATATAAAACCATATTTTAAAAATTTCAAAATGTTTTTCAGTTTAGGCTCATGTAAAGTAATAAAATCAATATTTAAAGAAATATAGACATTTTTTCATAATGCGTGCATGACAGGGTTAAGTGTTTCAATTAACAGTCGATGACATCTACGGACCGCATCCCCCACACTTTTGAAAAGCTTGCTACACCCCTGTTTCTAGGGCCCCATATAGGGGGCGAAAAAATGTAGTGAACGTTTCGAACAACACTACAAAATAGCTGACTCACTATATAGTGCCCTATATAGGGAACGAGTGGACATTTCGAACACAGCCATAGTTTCTAATAGGTTCCCCTGAGCCTGTCATGTAGGCCAAACATGAAAACTCTCTGTTCCCTGGTTATTAAAAAAAAACAGAATTTGTAAGAAATGAAACTTAAAAATGCGGATGTGCATTTGTGCACGGTTTGACGTCACAACGTGTATTCGCTGAGATGGTAACGCCTTTTGGTCTGCCCAACTGCTAGCTTTTTATTTTTTCATAATTCAACATGGCGGAATGCAGACAGGCTTGTGTTATTTGCAGAGATCAAACCTCACGAAACATAACTGATACCCAATGTTTATATATATATAAAAACAAAGCTCATAGCTATACCTGGTGTGTGGCATAACAGCATTGTAACACTGTCTGCAAATCTGGAGGTTCTGAGTTTGAACCTCAGAGCTGTCTTTATTTATTTATTTATGTATTTTTTCTGCATGGAAGTTAATACGGTAAATTCTGTAGGTGCAGCTATTGGCTAACTTTGTAATATATTTTGGCTAATCTTGGCGAAATTAGAACTTATTCTGAGTTATTTTGGTTAAGACACACAAAGTACTGAGAGCAGTGTGTGTGTGTGTGTGTGTGTGAGGGCAGCAGCCGGCATGTGAGGCGACCGGCGGAGTTTCACTTTCGCTTCTCGTTGGTGGAAAACACAGCTGACTTTTGGCTGAAGGAGTAATGCGGGACGTGGGAAGAGTCAGCCCGCGTGTTGAGCCTCGGTATACAGAAGGCTTGGACAGCAGCCCGCATGCGGGGAGTGAACGGTTGTTTGCTTGAGGCTGGCTGAGTTTTCAGGAGAAAATGTAAATTCAATTTTGAGTATTACCCTTCTGAACATTCATTGTCAAACGCTGAGGAAGCGGTTCTTCTAATTTGTCCTTCGACCGTAACTTAATCCACATAAAGCCTAGCTGCCATGTTTAGTATGAAATACCTACAGCCAATCAGAAGCAAGGGCTGTGCATATCATTAATACTAATGAGAATCCTGCTGTTTCAAACTCAGCTTTAGAATAGCAAACTTCTCAAGCTTATATTATAAGCATCAAGGCTTCTTTCTTTATAAAAATTACACAGATAGCGTTGAATTACACAAGAGAGAACAATGCAAAACTATAAAATAACCCAGAAAACCACACCTTTAAATTCATCATGTTATCCCACCGGCTGCACTGCTTTCCCGTGTCCAAAGTGTGCTTAAGTTCAAAGTTTCTATAAAGTTACGCGCATTTTTCTGTCGCACTTTTTAAAAATAATTCCCAAAGTTTGCGGAGAAAGTGACTTATGCAACTTTCAGACCCGTCTTAGCAAGTTTTATAAATGAGAACCAGGTGTCTATCAGACGTCACAGAGCTGCTCGCAGCCTGACAGCTGCCTCGCTGTTCTTTTAAAGCGCGGTCTGATGGCAGCGCACTCACACACGCACACACACACGCATGCACACACACACGCACACAAACACACACACACAAGTGTATGATTGCAATTCGTCAAACTGATTTATTTGTTTCATTGGTGTAAACAGGGATTGCTGTAAAGAATTACTGCTTCTCGCAGTCGCAAGATACCTAACTTTGTGAGAATTCAGGGCACCGGACCAGAGGATCTGAAGTTGTAAACGTGGTATTCTGGACACAAGCTGAGTGATATTTTATTAACCCTGTAAAGGGTCATATTAGCACATACTGGCTCAAGAAAATGATTTAAATATATGAAAAAGTGAGTTAGTGTGCCTTTAAGAACCTAGAAAAAGCAGCTGGACCCAAACTGCATCAACTCAGTGTCTCATTATAAGGTAACCCACCACCATAACTGAGCAGAATATAACATGAAGCCACAACATTGTGTCAGAAGCTTGGCTACCAAGTGAAAAGGAGCACTGGCATGAGTAAACTAAAACAAGATTAGCCCAGAGCTAATGGCTGCTAGGAGGAGCACGCATGAAGCAGTGCAAGTTGCCATCGCTGCTCATACTCACAAGCAATCTGTCTGAGGGATGCTGCAGATGACAGCAGCGGTTTTAGCTCTACATGATGGTCACTGGTGTGTTGGAGAAGGAGGATGAAAGGGTTAAAATAGCCATTCTTCTTCAGACTATCAGCGCTAGATGTGTATAATATGCTCACCATTACCCCAGAGACACACTCACAGTGGAAGAAGTCCTAAAAGTTGTGCTGTCATGAGATTAACAAAACTGAGAGACTAATAATGACGATCTGTAATTTATTATTCTAATTAATCTTCTTTTTTTATCTCACATAAAAATTGCTGAGAAAAGCCTTAATTTTGAGGTATTTTCAGTTAAATTCATTAAATTATTGTGGGAGACCAAAAGATTAAAATTAATATATAGCAAGAAAAAAGTGTCTTCATGAAGTTTTTCTACTCTCGTAGGCTATGCCCCACCATTTTCATGGATGGAGGAATAATAACTCTTGTCACTGAACCCACGGATTGGGTGAACAGTCTTCTCACTACACAGAAGATGGTACACTCAGGGTGTGTTTGGACCACTTTGACCTGCACCAAGCAATCAATGTAAAACGTAAATGTCTCGCATTTGTACAGTGCTTTTCAAAGTCAAGGACTACAAAGCTCTTTACATCAGTCAGTCATTCACATGCTGATGGAGCTACAGAGGCGAAGCGACCAGACACAGAGGCGCCACCAGCCCTCTGACCACCACCACCAGCAGGCAATGATGACAAAGTGTCTTGCCCAAGGACACAATGACAAAGTAACCCAGACGGTTACAGATGGTTGCAAGACCAACACCCTAACCACTGAGCTACTGCAAATCAGAAGCCAGTACTTCTACTATTCTACTACTATTCCAACATGGGGACTGCTGCAGCAGGCTAGCAGGAAAATTCATCTTCTTCAATTTGGATGAAACAGATACAGGCAGATCAGGCTGGATGAGTTCTCATCAAAGCTATGCACCTTCAACACACACCGTGGGGCATGTATCACTTCCGGCTTCCATTTGGAATTAAATCAGCCACTGAGTTGTTTCAGCAAAAATAACAGTGAAACATTTGGTGACAATTCTGGTGTGTTCATTATAACAGATGACATGGTCATTGCAGCAAAATGAGAACATAAACATGAAGAGATCTTGCAGCAGGTTACAGAGAGTGAAATGTGACGTTTAATAAGTACAAGATCCAAGTCAAAGTGGACACTGTGAAATATATAGGGCACGTCATCACAGCAGCAGGTCAGAAAGCAGATGACACAAAGATCAAAGCTATACTTGCCACCCCAGAGGACAAACAAGGTCTCAAACGCTGACTCAGAATGACGACGCTCATAGAACAGTACATACCAAAGGAAGCATGACTCACCACAACCTTAAAAACTGAGTCCCATAGGAAACGTCAGCCCCATGTTGGAGAAGTGCCACATATGTAGAGAGTCCTCTGGTCTCACAGGACACGTTCCTGAAGCTGAGCACCGGTGAACTCTGCTTGCCTGATCGCACGTGTAATACCCATGCTATGTACTGTAGCTAACTTGTTACCCTGTACATTAAATCGGGGTATAGTACTCGGGACGAGGCCCTGGGAACTTTGTAGTTTTGGCTTGCTGTTCTACCGGCGCACAGGAAACGCAGCTTGCTATTTATTCAAGTTTTCCCTCAAGTGTTCAACTTGATAAGGTGTAAATACACATAGTGCACGTTTAAAGTGCACAGTATATAACAGCTTCCTATACATGCAGCTCTCTGCTTCCACAGATCAAACACTTCCTCAGCTGATCAGAACCAAACTGTTGGATCTTTAATCTTCTAAATGTATTATTCTGAAGCAGCTGTTAATGCTGTTTGATGTAGAGAGCCATTATGCTCCAAGCTATTACTTGTATGATGAAGTTTATCTTGTTACTATTGTTGCTGTATTTACAGAGAACTAAGCCCCAACAGGGACTGGGCTTTATAATGAGGTGTGTCTGGTTATTCTTGACGTACCCTGTATTGTATTAACAGTATTATTAGGGTTGCTATAGGGTACCTGTGGGGTACTTAAAGTATACATATCTGACATTAGGATCAAGTGAGGTGATTCAGCGTCAGGCCTTAGGGGCAGCTTTTCTAGCCTGCTGCTGTTGTAATGGTCTGACAGGTACCTGCTGTGGTTATGAATAATACAGCAGCTCCCACCGAGGAGTGGAGATACTGAATCTGAGAAAGATGAAGCTGTAATGGAGAAAATGTCAGCAACAGAGAGTGCATCAGTGCAGCTTTGCTGAGTTGAAATTCTTGAAGGACTATAAACATTTGTTATCAAAAAAATGTTTTCTCCAACTCTTTATTACAACAACAGATGCTTTGGTTCATCTGGAGGCAGTGTTAACTTTGTCTTGACTGAGCAATTCTATTATTGGGGTTTCTTCCTCCCAACCCTGGAGTACAGACAGACAAGCTGTCTGCGTGGCTCTTACTCAGGGAAAGCTTCAGAGAGTGTTTTAATGGTAGGTCATTTGTTTATACCAATTAATATGGTACAAACAGGGCAACTTGCTATTTATTTGTCTAGCAGCTTCAAGGCATAGACTGTAGAATCAATTAAATAAAAGAAATTGGTGTGTAATCTAATACAGATGATTTAAAGTGCTGGAAAACCTTTAAGACAGGGACAACGTGTTTTCTTAATGTTACAGTATATAATCTTACACTTATTCCCTCATTGCATTAGTGTAGATCCCCCACTGGCTACAGTACATTGTCCTATCAGCTTCAAATACCACCTACGTATTAAAAAGACCACGAGGGGTGATGGTGGGGTTGCAGTACTCTGCAGGGAGTAAAACAATAATGTCATTTCATCATCAGGAGGTCACTTCACTGCCGTGTTACCACTGGGTCTGGTAATTATATAAACCCATCCAGACCAAAGTCAGCAGTGAAGGAAAGAAATTATAGAAACTAAGACATGTTATGGCTGAATAACTCTGTGACTGCAGGTATTAAAGGACAAGAGAGAAAAAAATCTTTATGCAACAATAAATAATGAACATCTCAGTCCAACTCACACTAAAGTCCTTTTGTGTGTCTCCTGTAGTTCAATCTGTCCTCGTAGATTGAAAGTATGATTCTGGTAGCGTGTGTTCACATTAACAGTGCTAATAAACCACGACTGTTGTTTGACAAAATAACATGTTCAAAAACACCAATCATCTATGCAGTTTCAAACTTTAGAGAACAAGTTCAGAATAGAAGTTGGACACTTGAAGAGCTTTAATACCACAGTTAATGAGCAGATGAACAAACTAGCTGCCAAGAAAGTTTAAGCTGAAATACAGAAGTGTCTGTAAACAGAACAAACACGAAAGAAGCTGATAATTACTCAAATGTACAGTAGTTACGAGGAAGAGTAAGTTCACTCTAAGTGTTTAAATATCTGGAAATAATTAAAAGATCTAGGTGCTTGCCAGGATCTAAAATTATTACAAAGCTAAAACCACTCAACAGATTCCACCATGTCACTATTTATTGAATTAAAACTAAACCTAAATGGAAAAGCTCCGTGAACCAACAGTAGTTGTCTGTATAATTTTATTAGCCTGTAACATGTTGTGGAGGGAGATATGATTTACTGTATGTATATATACAACTGGTGCACACTAGATCTCTTGCATGCCAGTTCCCTCTGCCACAATGCTCTTTGCAGTCTGGTGCTGTTGTGGTACTGATCGTGCAGCCTGTGATCACACACAGACGAGCTTCACTTCCTGTTGCGGGGCGCTGCAAACGAGCCCTCATACGGTGCAGAAGCTTGTTGACACAGGTGCTGCACCACCAGCCATCCACCCCAGCAGTGACAAACTCACAGCGAGGAGGTGCCAAGTACTCCATTGTATCTCAATGACAAAATTATGTGCAGGGCTATGTGAAGAGATGAAATTGAGATTGTCTCAAGCCACATGTTCCTGGGAGTACAGCTGCATGCTAGACTGGAAACAGTCATGATGAAGCTACGAGCAAAGCACGGCAATTGCTTTGTAGACACTTTCTTCAACAAGCACAAAAGTTTTTTTAATCACTTCATCTGAGACCCTGAAGACCCACCAACATCTTGAAAATGCATGAAGAGGGTAGATGGCTCCCTAACTGCCCTGCCCATTTGAAAGGAAAGTTTTACTTCAGGAGGTTAAGAACAACAGCTGCACTTAATGTAAGGGTCAGTTTGACCAACGCAGAGCAAATGATGCAAAAGAAATGACTCACAGTGGATAGAAAGTGCAGAATATGGAACATATAAACAAATATTTTTTAAAAACTTACTCTGTTTTTGTTGTAATGTTGTTAGAATCCACTGCTGTATGTAACACAATAAGTTTCTTCAAGGCATTAATGATGTAAAGCGAAATTCCAGTGGAATATGCCTACTTTATGAAAAAATAAATCTGATTTCACCCTGAAAGTATGTTATCAGATATCTAATTGGTTGGCAGCAGCTAAACTCTTCCTCAGGCATCCGGTCACCCTTATCGACTTCAGCGTATTTCCTATTTTGCATATTTTCATGGAATATAAGCAAATGGTGTCACCTTGCAGGTGGATCTTTTGGCCTCAGAAGTTTGTAAATTCTCCTCAGGTCTGAGAGGTACTCCTTAGAATTTATTCAGAGTTGACTCAAGTTTATTGCTGTACTGGCTCTCCCTCTCTGCAGAGATTTAGACACATTACTATTGTGTTAAATGTGTAATTTTAATACATGTAAAAATAGGCTAAAATATAATACTTGGTTTTAATATGTGCTTCCAAGTTGAAATCATTAGATTTAGATTATACAACTGATTGCTTCCAGTGCTTCAAATTTAAAATGTATCATTCTTAGATTTGTTTAGATGTTAACATCATATTTCATAAGCGACACTGTGGCATCTCTCTGCAGCTGTGTTCTATTTTTAACTCAAGACCACTGCAAGCTCCGACACGCGCCGGGTGGGGCTGCTAAGTTCCAGAGGAGTTTCTGGTCTCCCTTTGTCTGCTTTGATAAGATTGTGTGTTCTTGTTATTTGACTTTAAGATATTTTCCTTCAAGCTTTCATTAATATAAAACATATTTTATGGGAAGTCCTGCTGAGATCTTCATATTATTCAAGCTTCTCTTCAAGAGAGACAGATGAGTTTCCACTGATCAGAAGGTTTGGTTTGATCTCTGGCCCCAGTAGGATACATGTCCCTGTCCTGAACACTTTAATTATGACATACAATTTAGTATGTCCAAAATAATAAAAATAAAAAATAGTCCAAAAGACTATCTTACCAAAGGACTGCAAAATGCTTGTAAAAAGAAAAATTGTCTTTACAGAAAATGTATTAAGCTACGAACTAAAGAATCAGAAATTAGACAAAGTTTATAAAAACAAATTAACTGAAATAAGAACTAGTAAAAAATATATTATAGGAAAATGTTAAATAAGAATAATTTAAAAGGTGTCTGGTACATATTAAACAAGCTAAGGTGGGGCAAAGAAAATTATTTACCCTGAATATTTTACTGACAATCAAGGTGATAATTAATAAATTATTTAGTTAATAGCAAAAATGATTATTTTGTGAATGTGGGACCAGAGTTGGCAGAAAAAATATCAAATATCTCCGACCAAGGCAGCGAGACAATAAATGGAACACTGATTAAAAAAAATCATTCTGACTCAATCTTCCTCTCAGCAGTGGACGAGTTGGAGGTTAAATCAGTTGTTGATAACAAAGTCTCCACTGACTGTGATGGTATTGATATGATGTTGGTTAAAAGAGTTATTGATAAACCATTAACTTATATATATAATTTTCCTTTCAAATGGGTTTATTTCCTCTGAAAAGGAAAATAGCCAAAGTAATACGAATTTTTAAGCAAGGGGAAAAGCATCTACTTTAACATCTACAGGCCAGTGTCACTTCTTTCACAATTTTCAAAAATCCTGGAAAAACTGTTTAACAGTAAGACTAGAAACATTTAAAAATAAATATGAAATACTAAACCATAGACTACGGATTTCGAGAAAAGAGGACAACAACACTTGTCATAATGGAAGCAACCGAGGAAATCATTAACACATTAGATAAAGGAAAATATGCTATTGGAGTGTTTGTAGATTTTAAGAAAGCTTTTGACACAATAAATTACTCAATACTTATAAACAAGCTTCAACGGTACGGAATTAGAGGAGTGGCTCTGGACTGGATTACCAGTTACTTATCCCAGAGACAACAGTTTGTAAAGATGGATGATGAAATATCTGATTGCTTGTGGTGTCCCCCAGGGGTCAGTATTGGGTCCTGCTTTGTTTATTTCAAGTTTCCAAATCTCTAAAACTGATATTGTTTGCAGATGATACTAACGTGTTTTACTCTGGAAATGATCTCAGTGAAATAAGTAACACTGTGAACAATGAACTGAGTAAATTAATACAATGGATGAATAATAATAAATTATCTCTTAATATAGAAAAGACTAAAGTAATGATATTTGGTAACTATGATAACAAAGAGGATTTATATATAAAAATTGATGTAATTATTGAAAATGTTAAAGAAATCAAATTCTTGGGTGTGATACTAAGAAACTCAGTTGGAAGCTCCACATCAGACACATACAAACCAAAGCAGCAAAAAACATTGCAGTCATTAATAAAATGAAGCACCTGTTAGATTATAATCATCTTCACATTCTGTAGTGCTCATTAGTTCTGCCATATTTCACTTACTGTTTAGAGATTTGGAGAAGCAATTACAAAAATGCACTATACACTATCAGTTCTACAAAAGTGGGTGGTAAGAGTCATTCACAAAGTTGGGTTTCTGGATCATAAAAATTCTCTGATTTTACAGTCGAGATGACTTAAAATCCAGGACCTGCTTCACTACCACACAGCACAGATTCGTTTTAAAGCTAGCAAGCACTTATTGCCACTTAACATTCAAAATCTTTTCAACCAGAGTGATGGGAGTTATCATTTACGAGGGAATAAAAACGTCAAAATGCAAAGGGTAAAAACCACTAGGAAGAGTTTTTGTGTGTCTGTATGTGGAGTGAAACTGTGGAACAGGCTGGAGGATAAATACAAGCAATCTCCTAATTTAAAAATCATCGTATAAGAAAATGGTATTTAATGCAAAATGGGGGCTCATTTTTTATGAACCATTATATTGTTATTGGTATTCATATAATTATTTGGTGAACTATGATGTCATTGGTATAATTGTCATTAGTATGAATGTTATGATTTTGTGAACCTTGCCATTATTATTGTTGTTGCTATTTTTAATAAAATTATGGAATGATGCTTATATGTTCTTAGTAAAAATATCATTATTGTAATAATGTATTATAGAATCAGTCTGAGATGTACATTAAAGCGGCTCTCTGGAGCATTTTTCTCTGTATCAAAGTTTTCTAAATGTTTTAAATGATATTTCAGGTCTAAACTATGATCTATGGGTTGAGTTCCACAACATCTGTCATTCTGATGAAGACCCTCCTTCCTCCTAGAGACCCCTTTCCATTATTTCTTGCCGCTGACATTTTTCAGCCAATGAAATTCAAATGTCTGCATTCTCTCAACATGCACGCGCATCGACCAAACCTGTACCAGTAGGGGGCGCTGTTGTACAGGACGCTCCGTGTGTTTCTCTGTTTGCGTCTCTGCCTCACAGCTCATTTCTACTAAAAACCTACCCATTCTCCAGCTAAAGATGGATTTATTTTTATTTTTAAACCTTTCACCTCACAGAATGGCAAGGCTTGACAGGATTATGCGTTTATTTTGGTCAGAAAGTTCATCCAGGGCCGAGTCAAGTTCAGCTTCAGAGTCCAGCAGCAGCTCTCTGCTAACAGAGCTAATATCAGAAGCAGCAGGGACAGAGAGGGCTCATCAGACCCTCGTAGTGTTGTTGGAATAAGATTGTGAACTGTGAGTGATTAAACCCTACACACTGAGCTGTACAGTTCATGCCCGCAACGTATATGCGCCGTGTGCACGCGCGCACACACGACCGGACGCGCGTGTCGAGATGTTTTGAGGAGGAGCCTTTGGACGCTAGATTCAAAAACTGCTCTCTTGATGAAATCCTCCAGAGTGCTGCTTTAAAGTTGTATTTTTGAGTTAAGTTAAGGGGTGGGATTGAATAAGCACCGGCTTCCATCCACTCCCTTTGGGCAAAGACTTTTTCTTTTTCCTTTATTGTTTTTTTGTTGTTGTTGCTGTATTTTTATTGTTTTTAAAATTTGTCCTATGTTCAAATAAATGTTTCAATCAATCAATTTTATTACGTTAACCTGAGAAACACCTATTTTAAAGTCTCTTGTCTGCAGTTGAATGACAAATCTGAATCTTTAAATTTGCTCAAATAAAAATAGGGATTAGGTTTTCTAATCTGAGGTGAGACAGCAAACAAGGACTCAGATTATTTCCTCACCAAGGCTTTCACACTGTAGCCGAATGACTATGAGATCATTAAATACATCAATAGTTTGACTCCAGTTACTGCATACTGAACAAAGTTTGGAGGAAGCTGACTTGAATGTAATTAAATCCAACGATGTGACATCCTCATGAAGCTCTGGAGGCAAACTGCTTATCAAAATAACAGTGCTGATCAATGGTTAAATATAGAGCCTGATAAATGACCTGCAAGGCACACAATAGGAGTTTTAACTCACACAGACTTACAGATTGCACATTTTTGTCAATTTGTGAAAAAAGCTGAACACATAGAGAACAAATAGTCACCAAGTAAAAGAATCTGTTACAACGCAGCTGCAGCTGTATCTGCAACTAAATCAGACGAAGAAGAATAAGAAGTTTTATTTATATAGCGTCTTTCAAGATAGGGATCACAAGGTGCTTTACAGAAAAAAAAATTAATAAAAAATCAAACATAATATATTATAAAAGCAAATGAGACAATGATGAACAATCTATACAAATGTCCACAGAGCTTTTCTTTGCAGGATGAAGAGCAGAAACAAGAGACATTTGGCATCACTGATTCATCAGACTGAGATGGGCTGGTGACCCGTCCAGGGTGTCCCCCGCCTCTCGCCCATTAACCGCTGGAGGCGCCAGCTCCCCTGAGACCCTCTGTGGAGGATAAAGCAGGTATAGAAGATGGATAGATGGATGGATGATTCATCAGAGTTCATGAAAAGCTATTCTGAACAGGTAGGTTTTAGCTGCTTTTTAAAAGAGTCCACTGAGTCAACTGTAACCGGTCCAGTGAGGTTTTCCTCAAACATGTAAAAAGTGAATTGCAGTAGTCTAGACAGGACGAGATGAATGCATGGATAGCAATTTCTTGTTCAGAGCGTGACAGAATAGGACTGAGCTTAGGAATGTTCCTGAGATGAAAGAAGGAGGAGCGAACCAGAAAACTGACATGGGCATCCAGAGCGAGAGCTGGGTCAAAGGTTACACCCAGATTTCTAATAGAGGGTTTGATAAATGAGGCAAGGTGACCAAAAGAATCCCTGACTTTGGGGACTAGCTTGTCAGGAGCACAGATGAGGAGTTCAGTTTTTGATTTATTTAATTGTAAGAAGTTCTTAGCCCTCCAATGTTTAACGGAGTTTAAACATGACAGTAGCAGCTGCAGTGTAGACATCTCATGGGGTTTTAAAGGAGATGTACAGCTGAATGTCGTCAGCATAGAGGTGGTAGGAGATGTCCTTGAAAGAGCTGAGGATGTGCTGAAGGGGGAGCAGATAAAGGAGAAAGCAAACGGCCCAAGACTGAACGTTGTGGGACTCCATTGGTGAGGAGGATGGCCTGTATGTGGAGACAGCCACAGAGAAATAACGCTCTGAGAGATATGAAGAGGACCACTCTAGAACAGGTCCTGTCTCAGCCTGGGATGGTCAATGGTATCGAAGGCTGCAGTCAGGTCCAGCAGAACCAGAACAGAGCAGAACGAGCCTCAAATTTCTAAATGTTTTTTGTCTATCAATAAGTTTAAAACGTTTTATTTGGCTGCTTTGGTTTCTTCGTTTCATTAATCATTGAAATAAATAATGTTTTTTTTGCTTCCAGTGTCTGAGAACAATCCTGTAATAAGAGCCAGTCAGCACCACACATTCTGGGGACTTGTCAACTCCTGTCTTTCTGCTGTTATACATAAAATACAGAGAACAGGGCTCTGTTGGAACTCTGAACACAGGACCTTGTTAATAAACATCATATTACTCTGCCACAAGTTCTCAGTCATTTCATATTTATAAAGCATGTATAGAGTGCCTCCACCCCTTACATCTGCAGCATGTCTGAATCTGTAGTTTCTACCTTGCCATTGTACAGCAGAAAAATACGTTTTATTTATATACCACCTATCAAGACAGAAATTACACCGTGCTTTACAGAAATAAACAGATGAGACCATGATAAACAAACTATAAAAATGTACACAGAACATTTCTTAACACGATGAGAAGCAGAACAGGAGACATTGAAGCAATACAGCTAATTCACAGGAGTTTGTGAGAAGCTAGTTTGAACAGGTGGGTTTTTTGCTGCTTTTTAACAGAGTCCACTGAGTCACCGGTCTCAAATTCAGTGGGAAAGGGTTCCAGAGTCTGAGGGTCACAGCAGCAAATGCTCTGTCACCTTTGATTTTCAGCCTGGTGCATCTCACAACTAGGAGGCTCTGGTCTCCAGACCTCAGGGACCAGCTGGGGTATACGGGTGGAGAAGATCACTGATGTAGTTTGGAGCTATATCGTGTAAAACTGGTGAAATAGTTGGGTGACTGTTACGGGTGGCTGTCTTGTGAGGAGGAGGAGTTTCCCAATCTGCACCGATCTGCTGTCCTTACCTGATCACCCTGCTGAAAAAACCAGCATAGACCAGCATATGCTGGTTCCAGCATATGTTGTGTTTTGGTGCTGGTATGCTGGTCCATAGTGATCCATTAGTTCAACCAGCATAGACCAGCACCAAACCAGCATAGACCAGCACCAAACCAGCATAGACCAGCATTGACCAGCAAAGACCAGCAAACAAATCATGATGGTCTTGATTTATATGCTGGTCAATGCTGGTCTATGCTGGTTTGGTGCTGGTCTATGCTGGTTTGGTGCTGGTTTAGCTGGTAGACCAACATGATTCAATGCTGGTCAATGCTGGTCTATGCTGGTTGAACTAATGGATCACTATGGACCAGCATACCAGCACCAAAACACAACATATGCTGGAACCAGCATATGCTGGTCTATGCTGGTTTTTTCAGCAGGGCAGCACCAGAGACAGCGACAGAGCAGGCTGGCTCCTACACTCCCTCCGGCTCCAGCACCCAGGACAGCAGCACGCCGATCTCCCCGCAGCTGTGGTGAATCATGCAGCTGCTGATAGTTACCTGATCAGTGCACCTTAGCCTATAAAAGGCCCAGGCTGCCAGATAGACGGGGGACTCAGAGCGGTACAGAAGTCCCTTATTTAGCTATGGATTCACAGACCCTATAGGCGACTTGGCAGCAGTTAATTTAGTGTTCTTAATAGAACTTTGTGTAGTGCAGGATTCTACTGCTCATTAAAGAGCTTTTTGTTTGCCCTTTTAGTGTATATACTCCATCCTCGTATCAGAGCATCTTAAGTTAGTTTTAAAAAATGTCTTTAGTTAGTTTTAGAAATATCTTTAGTATAAAAATAGTGATTTAGGTTTAGCCGTATTTTCCTGGGTTGTAGATTTTTCTCCCTAGCGTTATGTGTTTGTTTAGCTTCCCGTTCCTTAGTTGAAGAGAGTTTTAGTTTTTTAGAAACTCCTTTAGTTCTGCAAGTGCCTCTTCCTGCTCGTTTTTGTCTGTGGGAGTGAAAATACACATTTTTGTTAACCCTTCAAAACCTTGTCTGGAGCACTTTTGTGTTAGACCCCTTTTGTTACTCCTAGACTTTTTAGAGGGGGTCGTAACAGTGACATAGGTGAATTTGGAGGACCTAGTCAGAAGCCTATACATCTAGACCATCTGTAACCGGTCCAATGAAGCTTTCCTCAAACACAATGGCGGCCCGTCCATAGGGGGCGCTCGGGCGCCGCCCCACCAGTCCCAAGAAGAAGAAGAAGAGAAATAGGGATCACAAAATATAAAAAACTAACATAAAAATAAAACTAAATGAGCCATCCATTATGTATACAATAAGTGCTGTGTATAATCTGCATTTAGGTCTAGTTTAGAAAGGTTTTCTTACTATTTTTTACTGGACCGATAGGTCGTGTTTCTTTGGGTTCTACTGTGCATGTCTGGACGGGACGCCGTCCCAACATAGCGCATTGTTTTCTGCTCTTGACGCATGCGCACTGGCAAATTTTTCCTGACGCATGCGCACTGAGTGCAAAAAATAGGACATCACTCGGGACGCAGGTCTTCAGCGTCCCTGTGTGACATGCGCACAACAGCAGGAGTCTGGAGTGTTGCTCAGACTGAAACCGGAAGTTCTTGCTCTCTTTTTAATGGAAGGTAGAAAATGGATATTTATTCAAAGAATCCTTCTTGTCGGCATGTGAAAACAAGCCGAATGATTCCATTTGTCCTGATTTCATCAACTCAATGGTGAGTGACTTCGTTTGTTTGTTTCTTTTCTTAATGACTATGTGTCTGTCACGGATTTTCCCATTCAAAAACCCCATAGGCGGAGCTAGCCGCAGCTAGCAGTGCTAAGTCCTGATGAGTGAATTTATACCTTAAATAGCGATATGTGTTTGTTGAGGTGTCTGCCGAATGTTAGAGAAATACAGGTACTGCTGATTGAATACGTTGGTTTATGTAGTTTAGCCCGTTTTTCATGCGTTTTCTCTACTTTTCATTAAATTATTATGGCTTTTTAAGGAAGTTTGGTCTGACTGGGTTTGATGGGACTTATCAGTGGATGTGACTTTATTTTGTTGTTAATTCACTTCATTAGTTGAGCTGATTGTCATGACTTGCTTGGTTAGTGGTTGTTGTCTGAATTGTAACATTAATTATCTGACTGTATTAGTTAGAGATGGATTTATTTGTTTGTGGTGTCAGTAGAAAGCTAATTGTGAATATTAAGTAATGTTTTTGACTTTGCCAGGTTGTTTTTTCCTTGAAACTCATACAACTTCTGTTGTGACCACATTGTGGTTGTTTTTTATTTTTTTTGTCTCTAATTATATTGATACTATTCTAAGGTCTCCTTATGAAGACTTTATGATTTCTTTACTGTTTGATGTGTAGAATTAGACCTAACAGCGCCACATTTCTAGAGAACTGGTGGTACTAGGGATTTTACCAGCAAAATATTCAGTCAGAAGAAAATATTTTGCATCATTCCCTGCCCTAGTGGTGATATGTGATTTTTTTTTTTTTTTTGCGCATCTGAAAACTGACTAGCAAAAATGCGCCCCACCCAAAAAAAATTTCACCAGCCGCCACTGCTCAAACAGGTGAAAAGTGGATTGCAGTAATCTAGATGGAATAAGATGAATGGATGGAGAAGAATTTCCATTTCAGAGTGTGACAGAATAGGACTCAGCTTAGCTACATTCCTGAGATGAAAGGAGGAACCGACATCGACATCCAGAATAAGCTGGGCCAAAGGTGACTCCAAGATTTCTAACAGAGGGTTTGATAAATGAGGCAAGATGACCAAGGAAATCTCTGACTTCAGTGGCGGACTGGAACTATATTTCAGACAGGGAATTTGGTATCATCCCAGGCCGCCACCACCCAATTCACACAAAATGCCAAGAGCGAGTTAGGTTGGGCACCTACTAATATAAGAGTAAAAGAATCAAATAAAGGCTACACATGCGCTCGCGCACAACTTTTTTAGTTTTTTTCCCCTAAAAACAATATTTATGTTCTGCTGCTCTAATCTGAATCGCGTAAACAGAAAGTTTATTTCATCTACTACACTGTTAAATCTAGTGTTTCTCTGAAGGATTTGATCTTCCTTTAAATGCCCATTTCTCTCTTGAAGCTTTTATTCTATATTAACTTAATTAACCCCAAAATATCTAAAACTGGACTACTTTCACTTGCTAAAACATGATATACAAGAAATAAGATGTAGCATCCATTTTGACTCTGAAAGGTTGAATCAGCCTTAATATTAAATTATTTCTCTCCTGTTCTACTCATCACACTAGGGCCTAAACCCCAAAATGGCTAAAGCTGAACTTTTCTGCTAAACTAATTGTGTCATTTTGCAAAATCTAATGCTCTGCAGAATGCTCCCTCAGTACCTGGGTCGTGCTCCTCTCAATAAAATAAAATAATCTGATGCCTAGATTTTTGCTACAGTTGTAGCCTCCTTACTGCTGTTTTTAAAGGAGATTTTTAATGCATTGGTTCTGCTCAACAAATGTTCTTAATCTCAATTAAATTTACCTGGTGAAATAAAATAATATACAACAAGGATTTCAATATTAATATCATGTATTTTTGTATGTAGTTGACCATATTCTATCATTTACTAAATCCTTTGTTACAATTTAAAATGCTAGTTTTATGAAGTTAGTTAAGCCCATTAGCTAACCTCCTCATTAAGCTAGTGGTGATGGATGGTTGTGGGTCTGTTTCATTTCTCACGTCTTCTCTTCCTGACAAACATGTCAGTTACTTTGCAGCATCTGGGTCCTTTAGGTCTCGCCCTTTCTGCTCTCAGTCCATTTTGCTTTTAGGGCTAAAGGTGCAGTGGCGCCTGTACACTCGCATGGGGGGGTGGGGGGGGGGTGTATCTGCAGAGCTTTGACAGACTCTGACACACAGAGAGAGGAGGGGTGTCTTTGTGGCCCAGCTCTGCTTCGTTTGTGTGAGCTTTAGGAGGGCAGATGCCCTGATGAGCCGCATGACGGGTTGTTTATTTATTTATCACGTACGTCTTGACAGTCGGTAATCACTGAGCGGGCCAGATTAGTGGGCAGGCGACCAGAAAATCTCCCAGTGCTCCTGATTACCAGTCCGCCACTGGTGAGCTTCTCTGAAGCACAGATAATGATTTTAGTTTTTGATTCATTTTATAAAGTTCCCAGTCATCCAGTGTTTAAATGAGTCTAAGCATGTCTGCAGCCACTGTACTGTAGTTTAGACATTTCATGGAGCTTAAAAGAGATGTACAGATATCGTCAGCATAGAGATGGTAGGAGAAGTCCTTGAAAGATGTCAAGATGTGCTGAAGGGGGAGTGGGTAACGGAGGAACAGCAGAGGCCCCAACACTGAACCTTGTGAGACACCTTGGGACATAATGGTAGTGGCGGCTGGTGAAATTTTGTTTGGGTGGGGCACATTTTTGCAAGTCAGGTTTCAGATGCTCAAAAACCCACATCTCACCACTAGAGCAGGGAACGATGCAAAATATTTTCATCTGACTGAAAATGTTGCTGGTAAAAATCCCTACCAGCAGTTCACTAAAAATGTGGAGCAGTTAGGTCACACACAGTTTTGGTCTAATTCTACACATCAAACAGTAAAGAAATCATAAGGTCTTCATAAGGAGACCTTAGAATAATATCAATATAATGAGATACAAATAAAAATAAAACACAACCACAATGTGGTCACAACAGAAGTAAGAGTTTCAAGGAAAAAACAACCTGACCGACAAAAGGTCAAACACATAATTTAATATTCACAATTAGCTTTCTACTGACACAAATAAATACAACAGTCAGATAATTAATGTTACAATTCAGACAACAAACACTAACCAAGCAAGTCATGACAATCAGCTCAACTAATAAAGTGAATTAACAACAAAAAGTAACAAAAAAACTCCTCAAAACAGACTAAACTACATAAACCAACGTATTCAATCAACAGTATCGGTGTTTCTCTAACATTCTGCCACAACTATAACAAAAACATGTCGCTATTTAAGGTATAAATTCACTCATCGGTACTTAGAACAGCTAGCCGCGGCTAGCTATGCCTATGGGGTTTTTGAATAGGAAAAATCTGTGACAGATTCATTGTTAATAACAAAAAAGAAACAAACAAATGAAGTCACTCACCATCGAGTTGATGAAATCAGGACATATGGAATAAATTGGCCAAGTTTTCACAAGCTGCCAAGGATTCTTTGAATAAATATCCATTTTGGTTCCTCCATTATACATCCAAGAGCAAGAACTTCCAGGGTCACCGTCCTGCAATACTCTGGTTTTTTGCCACCCTGCACATGACACGGACGCTGGATTCAGCACCCTTCAGCTGTCCTATACTTTGTACAGAAGGCTGGTTCCAGTGCTCATGCGTCAGTAATAGCGAACAAAGCGTAGGTCTATTGGTAAAGCTGAGTGCGCCCAGGACATGCGCAGTAGACCCCAGAGAAACAGGAAGTACATTACTCGACCTTTTGGTCTGGTAAAAAATAGTGAGAGAACATTTTAAAACTACACTTAAATGCAGGTTATACACAGTACTTATTGTATATATAATGGATAGATCAGTTAGTTCTATTTTCATGTTTTTTTTTTATATTTTGTGATTCCTATTCTCTTCTTCCTCTTGGATTGGTGGGGTGGCACCCTAGCGCCCCCTATGGACGAGCCACCACTGTTTAATATTCACAATGAAGTTTGTACAGCTTTCTACTGAAAGCATAAACTCTGCTGATAAAAACACTGGTTCTCAGCAGCTCCAGATCCTGAACACATTTATTTTAAATCCTGAAGGTCCACAGCCACACAGTTTAGACCGGCAGCAAGTTGATGAAAACCAGCTAAACTGATATCATATATCAAATATCTAGCCTCATGACCAAAATAAACTCTGACACTAATGTTAGGTGCATGCAGGCCTGGACAGTCTGAACTCGGTACCAGACCTGATTCAAACCAAACCGGTCCAAACCCGTTCTGTACCGGAACCGGTTTGGTTTGGACCGGATCTTAGATTATCAATAATAATAAATCTCAAAGCTCATCACACTGGCTACTTTGTTAACTTGTAGATCTGCTTTTTTTTTTTTTTATAAAACAATGAAACATTTTATAAACAATTATGGTCCAAGTCAGTTTTTCATTGAGTCCAATGGTGTGAATGATTTTTCATGTTGAGACTTCCAGTAAGTTTTGGTGACTTAAGCCATGTTTCCATTGCCGGGTTGGTGCGAGTCGAATCGGATCCTCGTAGACCGGTGCAGGTCCTCTATTTCAGTTGAGCGTTTCCATCAGCTGTTGGACCCTCAATCGGCAGGCGGGGTTAAACGTAAATGCGTATCATCACGTCATACCAGCGCTGTCCTTATATTAAATGCTCCAGCTTGGCCCGGCCAACACTGTTCCGCCGTCCACTCGAATCATTCAGCTGCATTTTGTGAAACTTCTTTATAAACTCTTTCATTTCCTACCGACCCATCTAGCTCATCCTGTACGCAGCTGATCATTGAATGTTTGGAGCTCTGAAAGTGATCAAACCTGCTGCTACTTGCTGGCATTTTATCACTTCCGTGTACAACAACGGTCGGATCTCTGCCGACAGACCCAGGAGGCATACGAGTCTGGATCGGCGAATGACACGGTGCCACCGCGGGGTCATTCATCGTTGCGGTCTACGGCTCAACCGCCGGGTCCAGCTGCGGACCGCGAGTCCAGCGACGGATTGTTAACTTCTCAATAATAAATAAAATAAAAAGTAATAATAAAATTATTAAATTGTAATATTAATAAAAGTTTTTAAAAAGTAATAATAAAATAACTGCACTCTGGTTTGTTTTGCTTGTCACAAGCAGTGATCAGTGGACTGTGTTTTAACGCCACAGATCCGCCCAAACCGTACCGCTCTATGGACCCACAGCTGAGGAGGACCGTTCATGGTCCATATGGAGTGGTACGGATTGGTTGTGGGCAAATTCAAGTGTACCAGCAGCAAAAAGACAGGCAAGTTGAAGTATGCAGATTCACACAAAGATAATAAATGGAAAAAACAATAACTTACATTAAGGGCAAAATTACAGCATATAATAAAATACTGTACAATCATTAAGGAATAGTATACTCAGATTTAAAGAAATGAGCAACTGGGTAGGATTATTGTTCTTATTATAAGACTGAGTAGGAAACATTAAAGTCCTAATGATCTACCTCAGGAAAACCAACCTTGTTATGATCTTCTGAGTCAGTTTCCTCTGTACATGCAGACCTTTTTCTTGTCTTTATGGTTTTGCACACAAGTGACAAACCAAAAAAATGCTTGCAATGGTTGGTATTGTTTTAATTGTAATTAGCATACATTTTTTAATAAAGGAAAGAAGAATCCATCTGTAAATACTGTATAATTGGTCATTTCTCGGGGCATCTGCACTTAAGGCACCCAAATGGCTAACACCCCTGCTTGTAGTCAAGATGTTAGATAATATTTTAGCATCCAATCAAAGAGACTTGTCAAACACACTGTTGCTTTTAAAAAATATATTTTTATGTATAGCTACGTGTTATTATAGCAGACTGCATGCTGTCCAGCAACTTGCCTCTTTCAGCTGCATCCCTGAACACTACAAGCAGTCCTGGTGTGAATAGGTCACAAAACACCTCATAAAATTCAATCTTTCCTGGGAAATTTCCAGGACCTAATCTTTTTATAGCAAGTTTAATCTAATCTAATGTAATGGCTATGATTTATTTTTGTATTTCTTCTCATGAAATGGCAAGTAGACCTCGGATAAAGATACGTCTCCTTAGTGTCTAGCACCTTGTGATGCATGCATTGTTGGTAGAAAGCTCTAAATGCGTCATTTATCTCCTCTGCACTAAAACAAATGAGTTTTTTCCACTGAGGGATTCAGTGTCTAGTTGTATTGTAGTTTCGCTCTTTGGGTTAAGAACATCCCAGCAATTTTTCCCTTTGTTCATAATATATCCACTAGTATTGGAATAATAAACTTTGCCTTCTTCTGCAGGATAGTATTAAATTCCAGCTTGAGTTTGCCTGACCTAAGTAGTTTCAGGTTTTACTGAGACGTATGAATTTTACCAATATTTTGAATTTCTTTCTCCAGGTCATATAAATGATTAGTAGCTTGTTTTTAAGGTAGGAGCAGTATTTTCTCAAGCCTCCTTAAACTGGCTTTAAGGGCATCTTACTCTACCTCTGGGTATTCCAGCTGTTCCTCTTTTATCTGATCCCCCTTTCAGCTCACATTGGTCTGAATATAAGAGTATTTTTTCCTTGTAAACACATGTGAAACAATGAGTCTGTCATATATTCAAGGTTTAGACCAGGGGTGTCAAACTGCGGCCCTCGAGGGCTGCAATCCACCAAGTTTTAGTATTTACTCTGATCCATTTTCCAGTTAGATCTTCAGCATTTTCTCAAGTTCTACAGAATTACCCACTGATTCAGATCAAGTGTGATGGAGCTGAGAAACATCTAAACCAGTGTTTCTCAACGGGGGCTGTAGCGCCCCCCAGGGGGCGTTGAGACCACATAGGGGGGCGGTGGAAGTCTTTGGGCCCTGAAGGGGGCGTTTGCATGCTAAAGGATATTTATGTTGATGAGCTGGGTTAAAGAGGGTAATACAGGAAGTTGATGGTTTGTTTTAATCTACTTGTTACTTAGTATAATTATTATATATTTTTTATTTTCTTACTTTATTGTCATTTTCACATAGATTTGTTTTATTTTCATATATATATTTTTTAAATTTTTATTTTATTTTTTTATTTATTTTATTTTACAATTTAATAAGAGAAGTTGATAAGAATAAGTGAGAAGGGGGTAGAAATGTATAAGTTTTACTTCTAACTACTCCTTTTCGGACCTTAATTGTTGGTTGTTTTGTTTTGTATAAAAATGTTTTATGTTCGAAATAAAGAATCAATCAATCAATCAAATCAAAGGGGGGCGCTGATGAAAGAGGATTTCAACCACACTCCAGATCGTTAGTAAGGGTGGGAGATAAACTACTTTTTCTGATGCATCAGGATGCAGACATGGACGATTATTAATCGATTGAAAAATATTAAATTTTGATTTTGATTCTATTATTTTTTGAGGCCTTGCAGTTTTCACCAATCACCGCAACTTTTCCGCAAATTTGACCAAACATCTTAGCGTTTCATCTCCTTCTTTGACCAATCACTGCCACTCTGATAAGTTTTGACCAATCCCGTTGCCTTGAGCCTTGTTTACTTCCGGTTTTTGAGCTGAGCCACTAAACACGCCGGTCAGTTTCTAACACATATTACGGCTAAAACATGAGCAAGTCAGTTTCCCAAAGTATCACACAAGAGTGGCGGAAAGCTGTTCTGAACCAAACACAACGTCTTGGTGGATTATACATGAAAATTGTTGCTTGACAAGAACTTTTTGACCGCAAAACATGGAGGAGATTAGCTGAAAAGAGAGGAGAGACGGGCTGGGGTCTGATAGGAGTGATAAAAGAGACGAGGTGAATTCTGTTTAATGTCCGTATTTGGACAATGTGAGAAACTAGATTTAAAAAGAACTGATCTCTGTCCTAAATTGTGCTGTGTCAGTGGTTTTGCTATTATTTATTTATTTATTATTCATCGTTAATTAACGTGAATTCCTTTGAACGCTGTAAATTTTTTTAACACGCGATTAACCACGTGACGTTTGTGTCCAGTGAACACGAGGAACCTATTCTCTTTTCTAAACTCTTTCTGCTGAACCTTTGAGTCTGAGTGATGCTGAGACAGGCTGTCAGCGTTGTTGTCATGGAGATTATGGCATCTTGTCTTTATGTTTTGGTGAAACAGAGCATATAGTGTGTGTGTGTGTGTGTGTGTGTGTGTGTAAGGAGGTTGACTGTGTGTGAATAAAACAAAAAAAAAACCTTAATACAAAAAAATGCTTGAAAAAAATCACAACTTTGACCGCAACTTTTTGAAAAGTGTGCTGCGAAATCAGTCATTTTAGGATGAAACCATAAAAAAAAAACTAGTAAGGCGTAAGGGATTTCAATATACCTTTGGGGGGCGTTCGGCTATAAAAGGTTGAGAAACACTGACCTTTTACAGCATTTGGGTTGCTTGAGTAGCAACAGATGTGTTCTGCTCATCGTTTATTTATTTATTGTTATTATTTTTAAATAATTTTTAATTGATTGTATCTGTTTTATGTAGTTGTTTTATCATGTACAGCACTTTGGGTTGCGTGAGCAACAGTAAGTGTGCTCTATAAATAAAGTTGACCTTGACGTTGACCTTAGCTGGAAGTGGGAGTTGCGTTCAGAGCATTACACCCTCCCCCCCTGAACCCACGGGCATCCTTGAACATGGCCCAGGCTGGCGGCAAACAGCCGGGGGGCTAAAATAAGCAGGCAGCTCCTTCACATCCTCTTGAAAAACGCTGGAAAAGGCAGAACTCAGCCCAGAAAGGAGGGCCTGAATACTTTTCAATAAAGGCCGACCAGGCCCACCATACTGCAGCCGATCAGGAGGGCGCCGTGAACGAACTGGGCGAGGCAAGGGCGATTTGTCCTCAGAACTCAAAAGGGCCCACGACGGGTGGTGAAAGGGGCTCCAGTTCACCTGAGGACAGCCCTTGAACAGCAGGCTCAGACAACGAGCTCTCATCTCCTACAGGCTTGTCAGAGGGATCATCAGACACAGAGTCTGGTTCTGGGGTTCCTGGACTCACACCCTGCTCCACTCCACTGGCCCCAAGGCCTTCTGCCCCATCCTCGTCCAATTACGTCGGAGCAGATACTGAGGGGGCAACAGGTGGGCAAGGTTGAGCGACAGCAGGATCAGCCGAGGAGATTCTTGGCACCTCGACCACAGTTGTAAACGTGGCGGGTGTGGTAGTCAAAAGTATAGGCAGGGGCAAAATAGGCTCTTCGTTATCGCTACTAGAAGGCACAGGAGACTGAGGCCTTTGGATCTTTGGCTTTGCAGGTTTTTCCTCTTCAGATACAGGTAAGTACCCACAGGGCAACAACAGATCACGGTGCAGAGTTCTGAGGGGTTCGTCATGTCCTTCAGGTCTGACTGTGTACACTGGAAGCTTTCTTTTCTGTTCAACAAGACTGGGGTTTGCTTTATTGGTGCAGACAGAGTAGACATGGCCGTCTTCTCCACAGTTAAAACAATACCATGGTTTGGGCTTGGTGCGTAACTGAGGGGAGGGATGGCTGGGCTTTTTCTGTCTTGGGGTGTATTTTATGTCCGTTGGATTCTTCCTGGACAGTAGTTGAGACATTTGCTGCTTGAGGGCTTGGAGTTGTTTTTTCATTTCTTTAAGCTCTTTGTTGGCTGTAGAGTGCCAACATGAACAAGTACTTTGGGACTGAATGTTAACTTTGTGTTTTGGTGCACCAATGTACTTCTTCATGAGAGACTCTTTAGCAAGTTGTCTGTCCTCTACTGTCCTCAACAAAAGCAATATTTCAGAGAA
The DNA here is from genome assembly GCA_006937965.1 of Callopanchax toddi. Lineage (NCBI taxonomy): Eukaryota > Metazoa > Chordata > Actinopteri > Cyprinodontiformes > Nothobranchiidae > Callopanchax > Callopanchax toddi. The sequence continues at coordinate 1,845,114 of SSNR01000077.1, forward strand.
AGGTGGGGCTTTATTCTTCCAGTTGTAATTTGGTTATTATGGTGTTGTCCCAGCACCCGCGACAGAACTGCCTCAACAGATGTTTATCAAAGTCCTTGGCTTCAAGTCCTCCTTGCTTTACAACAGCACTGAGACTGAGCTGTAGTCGGAGATAAGCAGATGGTCGCTCTCCTGGGTTCTGAAGGATGTTCAAATATTGAGCATACAGTTCTTCACCGTCCTGAACTGTTCCAAAGGCTGAGTCAAGAACACTTAGGATGACTGGGGGTAGCGTGTTCGGGCTCAGACCTTTCACTAATTCAGCAGTGGGGGACAAAAGACTCTCCATAATCTGTCTGGTTACATGTAGAGCTGACAGACTAGGGTCAGCAAGTAACAATTCGATTTGTGAACGCCATGAGTCATAGTCCGCTTCATTACTGGGCTTTGGAGTCCTTCCTGAAAAAGCACAGAGACGTAACAAAGTTGTAGCGTTCACTTCATTGTTCCGGACCACATGTTCAACAACAACCCTTTGTACTTGTGGGGGGTTTAAATCAGTTGTTGACAAAGTGAGTCTTGGATGGGTTCCAACCCGACTTTGATGGGGTCTTGCCCCCTGCTGAGTAGAGAAAGACTGAGTAGCAGGAGGCTGTTGTTGTAGCACTGATGATGCTGTGTGCTTGTTATCCACTTCTTTTTCCTCTTGTTAGGGCCGGGCGATATGACGATTTTAGACCGTTTAACGATCTACGTGTCTAACGATCTGTCATTTTTGGGAGATTGTTTTATCATGATTCACCCATTTTTCCCACCGGCCGTGAAAGCCTCACGAAACAGCCGTGAAATGTAATACGCAGCGGAGAAGCGAAGGACGTTATCACACCTTTGTTTGATGTTAAACCAATCAGAGTGATTCATGGTGATATTAGCCCGCCCCCCTTCACGTGTGTACAACCTAACAACAACAAACATGGCGGTGGCCGAGAGCGAATATGAGGATTTGGTTCCGAAGAGAAACTCGTCCTCCATTATATGGAACTGCTTTGGCTTTTCACCAGACGACAAAGATCAAATTAAAATAATTTGCAAGGAGAGCGTCAAGGCAAGTGATGGCAACACCTCAAGAGCAGCTAAAGCTAAAAGCCAGTGCTTCCAAGCAGTAAACGCTAACAGAGGCGTCGCAAAACTCACTCCCTACGGCAGAGAGAGCAAACGACGGAACAGCGTGACTGACGCGGTAACGTTCCACTTGGTTAAACACTTGTGTCCTGAGCGACAAGTAGAAGGAGTGGGATTTTAAAAAATGATAAAAGTATTGGATCCGCGCTACGAGTTGCCCAGCTGCAAGTTTTCTTCAAACACCGCGATCCCGCGCATGTCCGCTGAATGCAGAGAGAGTTGCATTAAATATTAAGAATGTGGAGTTCTTTGCTTCCACAAGCGATCTCTGGTCCAGTAGTCACACATCTGAGTCGTATTTGAGTGTAACCATTCATTTCCTCAACAACTGGGAGCTGCAAAGTGCAACACTGCAAACAACCTTTCCAAGGACCACACAGGAGAGCACATGATCGCAGCAGGACAGAGAGGTTCTAGAAATGTGGAACCCAGAAGAAGAAAACATGACCTCTATGACTCTAACATGGTGAAGGCTCTGGATCTGAAGGGCTGGACATGACAGCCATGCTTTGGCCACAGGTTACATCTTGTGAGTGGTGAGTTTATATAATAATCACAATTAAAATCAGTTATTTCAGCTTTTAAAAGGTTTTAATGTGTAAATATAAGCCTAACATGTAAATGTTTACATGTTGCACTGGTGATTGTTCTTAATTTTAATAAATATGCTTATTTATTCAATGTTTCTCTTTTTTAATATGTAATTTTAGTTACGCTGATAAATTTTTTAAAATCTTGATAAAATCGAGATCGTGATAATACAATTTAAAAATCGTGATATTCTATTTTTGCCATATCGCCCAGCCCTACCTCTTGTTCCTCTTTTTTCTTTGGTTCCTCTTCATCCTTTTGTTCCTCTTCATCCTCCTGTTCCTCTTCATCCTCTGCTCCTGCAGCATCCAGGAGTTGACCTATCTGGGCCATCACAGTCTTCAATACATCCTCAAAATGTTGTCCGCTGTGGTCTGCCAGCTGCTCAAGCTCCTTGAGATAGTTTGGGGGAGGGCTGCTACTGTTCACTGTGGCAGCGCACTCACGAGACAAGGAGGTAACATAAAATATAAGGTCAGGAGTGGTCTGAGAAGAGAAGAAGAGAAGAGACTGAGAAGAGGGGGGGGGGGGTAGTTGCTGCCATCCGAATCGTCTGAGCTCATTGGCAGTTGATAATAATAATAGTAATAATAATAATAATTTATCCTTTATTGATCCCCTTGGGGAAATTCATCTCTGCATTTGACCCATTCTCATTGTTCGAGGAGCTGTATTAAAGTTATCAGATGAATTTGGTCCAATCAAACATTTTTAACGCTAAAACACATGAATCTGTCAGGACTGCAGCTGTTTACTAAGGCTCACTCTGTTTTAATAGTTTTACTGTAGAAACCTTCTCATCTCCTGACAGTAAAGGATTAGATTTAGTTTACAGGTGACCTGATTAAAGCATCTGTCTTTTTTACCACATCAAATCATTTCAAACTGATTTTTTTCACCTGTCAAAAAGTGACTGTAGCATCCAGTTTATCTGTAATGGATTAAATCTGCCTTATTTCATTATCCACGTTACAGCAGGACTCTGTCATCATGTTTTAAAACTTTTGGGTGTATTTAAACATTAGTAATAAAGGACAACCTGATAAAGTCATTGACAGATCAATGTGTTTTTAGTGTTGATATTGTTTGATTTGTTAAAATTTAAAGGTCCCATGACATCGGTTTCCATGTTTTCTGACTTATCTATCATGTTGCAACGTTGAGTTCTCACCTTAAACCTGCCAGAAAGAGCAAAAAACGGCGTCCATCGGTCTCCTAGTACAGCCAGTGAGAAGCTCTTCCAGATTTCAGACCCAGGTTTCAAACAGTTTTTTTCACTCCAGCCCGCTATGAGGTCATAGTGATCCGGACTTGCTTATATGGTAAATTCTCCTCCCACATGCACGTTCACGACAACTGGAGCGAGGCAGTGCCGCCGCCATTGCCCATAGACCGTGTAGTGTTTAGTTTCAGTTTCGTTTCTCTTTCACGCGACAACACTGCCCCCTGCTGCAGCAGAAGTGTCAGGCTGCCAAATAAGGAGAAACCCAGCAGAACCGGAAGGCGGAGCTTTCTTCTGATCTCTGAGTTGCTCGTTAGGAAATAATTACAGCGTATTTTGAGTTATAATGGTGCAACGCTAATCTAGAGGCATCAAAGATTACACCTGTTTAATATAAAGTGATTTAAATATGGAGTCACAGGCACTTTAAGTCATCAGTTATGCTGAGAAACACAGCTGTGACGCGCGCTCTCATTATGACGACATGCGCGAGCACAGCGGCTCCTCACCGGTCTGACAGGTGATCAGAATAACGGGACCTTCAGTCAAAGAGAGGAGACTGGAGACAAAACCCAGTGAGCCTCTCAGACCGTTAAAAAACCAGTGATGCTGAGGTGGTTTACTCCGACTTTCTTATTTTTCTTTTTTACAAAATGTGCGTCACGCAGGAACAAAGCGACATGATGATGACCCAACCCAGTGTTCGTGGGCCCGCTGATCTGGCTTTATGGACCGGGCAGATCAAAGTATGACTTTAAAAATGTCGGGACTGCTGCTGCTCCACCAGGAAACAGAACCAGTCCAGGACTGGTTCTCCTGACCGGTGGCAGCGGAGCCGCCACCGCTTGCCTCCCCCTCCTCCTCCTCGCCGGACCAAGTCAAACCACAGACCAGGTTCAGGTCGGGGGAGGAGGCGTGCCGGTGCCGAGCGGGCCGCGGCGTCTCACAGCGCGCCGCGCGTCTCCCCAAAGCGCACATCCTGGACCAGGTCCAAGTCTTGGATTTGCTGCGTGGTCTGACTCCAAACAGAACCGGAGTCTGCCATTTGGTGATGGCTGGCACAGACGCGCGATAATGGAATATTATTAGCAGATAATAATTAATTAGTTTTCCAAAAATATTTTTTAAACCAATAGGTGAATTTGAATAATTTCCCGCGGCAACCTGACGATCTCTCACGGCACACTAGTGTGCCGCGGAACAGCGGTTGAAAAACACTGTATTAAACCACCTAACAAATAACATCATGTTGCATATTTATATATTTTATATAGGGCTGGGTAAAAATATCGATTCATTCATTGCAATTATTAATTTCTCAAATCAGTATCGATTCATCACATTTTATGAATCGATTAAGCCCACCGGCCAGTAGGGGCGCTGTGGGCAACACTAGTGAGTGTTCAGCATTGTAAAAGACGTGGAGGATGCACATTTTGTGCTTCTGTTTGCATTTCTTTTATAACTTGAATGTATAGCAAGAAATAAATTGAGATTAAAGTCAGAATTCTGACTTTATTCTCAGAATTCTGACTTTTTTCTCAGAATTCTGGCTTTTTTCTCAGAATTCTGATTTTATTCTCAGAATTCTGACTTTAATCTCAGAATTCTGCCTTCAGAATGGGCACCAGGCGAGCTTCAGTAACAGTCAGACGTGAGTTGGGCAGGAGGACGGTCAACTTTGTGGAGGAACATGTCGGGTTTAACCGACTTTTTTCGTGGCAGAGGGGTTCCTGAAGATGCCATTTCTTTCATGGAAAAGCAGAAGGTGAGTAAAACAAAAGACATACCGGTAATTCATTGTCTGAAGCGGAATAGTTGGTAAACTGTTAGCATGTTGGCTAGCTCACATTATTGTTCTTCTATTTTGAATGTGTTCTAAGGAAAGGCTAGCTACAGATGCTAGCCACCTGTCAACATGACTAGGTAACATATCTGGTGTGTTCAATTGAATATTTTTTTAGTACAGTCAGCGAAGGAGAGAATCATTAATTAAATTTAGGGTGAGATGCATATGTTTATATATAATCAGAAAAGAGCTCAGCTAGCATACACAGCCACCAATCCCCAGTTGTTGTTCTGATTATGGTCGACTGAAGACCCCCCCCCCAAACAATATTAGTTAATGTTGCTCCATCAAACTTGATAGGAGATGTCTGTGATAATCAGGGATTTTATTGCTTCACAACATCCAGCTCTTACAACGACCTCTGTTCACTCCTGTACAGCCAGCGCGCAGTGCACACTCCAAACTTTAGATTCACAGACAGTAAATGCCCTCTGGTGATGGAAAAACGCTACTACATGTAAAACTCAGTCATGAGCTTTTAGATTTTCAGTTAAAATAATAACTAAATAACTTGCTAGTTAAACTACGGCTTATAAATCAGTCAATAACAAAATATTTGGATGGATATCTAGAGTTTACCATTGGTAGTATACATCTACTTTTGCCACACTAACACCAACTAATGGGCCTGTATGTACAGTATGTTAATGGTATAATGCCAGAAAACAAAATACAGTTTATAATGTCAGAATCACTAAATAATTTCCCTGCACTGTGTGATTTGTGTCAGCTCAAGATTGAAATGACAGCTTCTGCTCTGAGCTACCTTAAGACTAAGGTTGTTATCTTAAAAGGAGTTTGGTTACTAAAGGTAAAGTGGAGAAGTTACTTTGGAGTGGTAAGCTACGTGGAGTGTGAAGCTAATCAAAGTAGGCCTTAGTTACCAGAGTGTGGATTCTTACTGAACTGTCGTTCCGATGGATCGGTTCCGGGCAGGAGTTGAGAACCGCACGGAGGTGGTAGGTCCCCCTCGATCCGCCGGGGGCAGTGGGAGCCGCCGGGAGACGACCAGGGTCCGTCCGAGGATACAACACTAGAAGAACCATCTCTGGCTGTTAGCATTGATGGCTAACATCCCCATGTTGGAAGGGAGAGTAAAGACCGGCGTTGTCTTTTCTCTCAGGGGAGAGGTGGACACCGGCCGTAACGGGGCTTGGACCCGTAAAGGCAGGACCGGCTCCTGAGGTGCTTCGCTGTGTAGCAAGTTGTACAGCGAGCTCTTGTCTCATCAACGAATGAATGAGAACGGAGTTCTCCAGCAAGTGAAGTTGAGCTAAAGGGACTATGTGCTGAGGTGGACCAATGGGAGAGGGTTTTACCAAGTCACATGACCCAGATCTTTAAAGTCACATTTACCTTAATGAATAAATCATTTCAAGTAATAATATTAATTTAACCTTAGCAAGGTAGAAATAATACTGAAGCTGGATCAAACATTCATAACACTGTAGGAGAAAGTGCATTAATCACATTAAGACATTCCTGTAACAGTAGATTAAAAGGGTCATTTAGAAAGAGACACCAGGGAGCCTTTGAGTTTATTATTACTAAAAGAGTCCTGTGGAATCTTCTGGAAACATCGATCTGGACACCTGGAAGAATGTTGATTCAGGTTAAAACATAATAAAGTGTCATTATAATCCAAGTTATTGTGAAAAAGAGGATTATTGTGTGTGTGTGATGGTCAAGGGGTCAAAGGTCATAGGTATAACGCTACAGTGATTATAAAGCAATATACCACCAAAAATAAATAAAATGGTCCCTTTCTACCTGTAGATCCTCCACTAGAGGGCAGCAGACATGATTGGGACTGGTTATGGCAGGTTGTTGATGAAAGTACTATTCCTGATACTCCATCAGGTCACTTTAAGGTCAGAAGTGGTTTGATGCTAATGATTGAATCTAGTCCTATAAGGAGTTAAAGCATGTGCATAAAAGTCTGACTTTTATGCTGCCACTCCTCCTCAAAACAAACTGTCTGATTTTAAAACACTTTAAATGTAATAGATGGAGGATACCTTCTAAGCTGTTGATTCTCACAACATGAAGCAGCATCATCAACACATCATGACTGACACCACAAAGAAATGACTTTGGAGTAAATGAGCTTCAAGCGCACTGCAGCTTTATAATGTAAAACTCACCAGCTGTAGATTGTGAGAAAAACATCTCACACTTTTCCCCAATTAAATCTGTTTTCCAAGAAAAGCTGTTGGCATATTTTAAGCTGATGGGTGTCAGTTTGGGTGAATGCGTGTGTCTGCTTCTATATGTTTTCAGGAGCAGTGAGTAGATGTTAATGGGGAGAAGCATGTGCTCCATCCTGGCACTAAAGTGAGACTCACCTCCAACTTTTGGAAACATCAGACGCTTCATGTGTCCAAGAAGAGCTGCAGGTAAGCCTGCTGAGGAGCTGCAGCTGAGTCTTGACAGGCTAATTTTCCTCAGCGTGTTTCCTTTGGCTCACCGTCAGCACCTGCCTTAAATGGGTAGCTAACCATGATGATTCCTGTCTGCCTGTAATTGGCTTTAGAGATTCAGAGGTTTTTAAACCGAACGGTTCCCTGATGTCAGATTGGATTAGCTGGACAGATTAATGGATGGAAAAGGGGGGAAAACAAAACCAACACAGGAATAATAGTAATTTAAAAAACGTCTTCAGTGTGTTCATAAACCAAAACAGTCACGACTTCAACATTCAGCCTGGAATAACCTGTCAAATCACCTTAATGAGATTCTTCTACATTAAAGTCACAACAAAGATCATTTTATTCACTAAAACCCTCAAATAGGAGTTTATAATATGAATTCATGCCTCACAGAAAAAGGATGGGCTGAGAGAAACGGCTCGGCGGCCTCTCTGCGTGGAGTCTGCATGTTTTTCCCCATGCTCCGGGTGCTCCAGCTTCATCCCACAGACCCAAAACGTGACTGTTAGGTAATTGGTAAATGTAAAATTGTCCCTAGGTGTGAGTGGTTATCTCGTTCGTTTGTGTGTGGCCCTGCAATGGACTGGCGACCTGTCCAGGGTGTCCCCTGCCTCTCGCGCCTTACCACTAGGCACCAGCTCCCTGTGACCCTCTGTGGAGGACCAAACGGTGTCAAAAAAAATGGATGAAACTGAGAAAGGAGATCAATGAATCTTACAAAACGTTCGGATAAAAAGGTCACACTTTCACTTTCTCTCCCTCCCTCCCCCATCTTCCCCGGCTCTCTGTTCTGTCACCTATCTCCGGACAAGCTGCCTGCATTCCCCTCTGGACTTTATCAACCATGACTTTGATCAGCTGATCTAGGAATGTTATGGACAAACTTTTTTTCTTTTCCTACTACTTGAAGATGTTTACATAATTGGATCATGGCAACCGGGTCCTGCTGTATGGCGTGTGTGGGATCTGGGGACGTCCGCAAATTAGTGAGCTGTGGGAGTGATTGGCAAACAACCCAGGCTCTATGGATGGAGCCGTGCTGCGTGTGAACTCTCAATCTTGGGCTGGCCGAGCTGAATCACAGGTTAGACCCACTGAGCTGTGAACTCTAAAACCCAGGCTGGCTGAGCTGAGGCCAAGGCTGGACGCTCTGCAGAGATCTGGCCATGTTTTTGGACTCACACACAGGAAAACATCTCAGAGGAAAACACAGCAGCGATCTGGCCGTGGTTTTGGATTTGTCAGCGGAGAGATGAAAAGCTGAGAGAAACACTCAGCCAGCTTGGTGGATTTTGATCCATAGTTCGGCCGTTTGGATGGATCTAGACCACTTAGGACTGATGGTAGAAGAAGGGAAATGATTTCTGCCTGCCCCAAAACAAATCTGTTATCTGGAGTTCGACCTCCCTGCCGGCCTTGGAAAAGGCTGAAGATTCAACTCGGCTCCCCCAGAGATGTCCGTGAAGCTGGCCCCCCACCCATCTCAAAAATCTTGGCAAATAGGTGGAGTGGTTAGTGCTTCGTTTGTGCTGATTTGTGCCGTTAAAATTTTCATTTGTGCTGCTATGGTTTTTTAGATATTAAATATTAATTTATAAGTCATTCTACTGAGGTCATTATCCCACCAGCTTGCTCTAAAATGAACCAGACTGGTCTACTTTTTTGTGCTTGGTTTGTGCTGATTTGTGCTGTTAAAAGTTTAATTTGTGCTGCTATGGATTTTGAGATATTTAAGATTAAGTTATAGGTCATTCTGGGGTCATTCAGGGGTCACCCTCCCCCTTAAACCTTAAATATCTCAAAATCCACAGCAGTACAAAGACAACTTTTAACCGCACAAATCAGCACAATCAAAGCATGAAAAAAGTAGACGAGGTTCGTTCATTTTGGGGCAAACTGCGGGCAGATGATGACATCATACCCAAAAATAAAACCGTTAATATCCAAAAAACCATAGCAGCACAAATGAAAATTTTAATGGCACAAATCAGCACAAACGAAGCACTAACCACTCCACCTATTTGCCAAGATTTTTGAGATGGGTGGGGAGCCAGCTTCACGGACATCCCCCAGAGGCGGCTGAAGGTGGCCGCTCCACCTCGGAGGAAGGGAGGTTCCCTTCCCTTCACAAAGTTCAACATGTCTGATTTTTGTGTCTTTTGTTTTGCACTAAATGAAGTGAAGCGTTTTTTGCCTGTGTCACGTCTCTGAACTCTAATGAGGACAGAGAAATGTGAAGACTTTTTTATCCTTACGTACCTTCCCTTTTGTATACCACTTATCTGTTCTACAAGGGAGCGCTTTGTAGCACATGTCCACAGGCACCTGATTTCCTGTTTGTATTATATATGTTGTTTGTCTGATCTTGGAAACGACTGTACTGAAACTACATTTCGTTGTACCAGGAGGACGCTGGTTCAATGACAAATAAAAGCATTCTGACTCTGACTGAGATGAAGAATCTCTTTTCCAAGTTGTTTAGCCTGCACAGAAAAACCTGTTGTTTAAGATGAGTTCAACCTTTAAATCTATTTAATGTTACACATAGTACCTGGTGGGTGTGTCTTTAAATTAGTTGATCTAAATCTTAACCATCACATGAACAGGAGCCTGAAACTTAAATATCCAGCTGTGTCATATTTAATTATGTACCTGTATTAATAATGATTACAATGATGATAAATTTGCCACAAATAAATAAAGACTGTTCACCTGTTCTCCGTTTATTTTATGAGCTTCAGATGTTTAGTGGTGCTGTTGATTGTTTGAGGCTCTTATTGTGAAGTTCTGAGTTCAGCTGTGGATGCAAGCATGAAAACAGCAGCTCGTATGAATAACATGCCTCATTACTCATGGTTTACTCTATAAAACACACTCACAACACTGTAAAAATGGTTATTATAAACAGAACAAATACAGCTGGAGGAGAATGAGGTTCACTTCCTCAGGCTGGTTTTAAAACACCCTCATTTTGACTTTTCTGAAGACGGTAGTATGAATTTTTTCTGTTCTTGTTTTATTACGTTTTTCTGATGCAGGTCAAATGTTAATATTAATGTTTTTGAATCTTGTTCTGCCTGTCAGATACTAAGATGTTTCAGTGGATTTCACAATAAAACATAGTGACTGAGAAGGAATTCTGCTGAGTTGCACTTTTTAGTCTGGAAAGGATATTTCAGCCATTTAGAAGCTCATCCATCAGATCAGTAGATTACATCTATTGCAGCCTCCATTTGGACAACCAGTGTTTACTTCTGGCAGGAGGGACCACAGAGTAGAGCTGCTGCCTTAAAATGGCTCAGTTTGTAAATCTTTATAGCACCACCTAATTTATATTACTGCTAATTTAGCAGAATTATTAGGAATGAAGACCCATGAAATGCTTTTCAAATAAATGTATAGTTTATAAAAAAAAGTGATGTGAAACTATAACAATAAACTGAACACATTCAAGTCTTAAATAACCCAAAATGACATAACAGGCTTTTCTGTTCGTACTGAGCATTAAACTCCAATCCATGAGAATAATAACTAACATCAAATCTCAGCTTTATTTTATATTTATTTACTTTTTTGGTTTATTTCGTTACTTTGTGGGTTGAACTATCCTGGGTAGAAACCACTGAGGTAAACCTGAGAAAACCAGTAGGGGGCGTGTCCTGAGAACACAGCGAAGCACAGAATTCTGAACCCAGCTGGCCCCATGTCCTCTTGATCACTATATTTTTCTCATGATTTAAGTTTTTAGTTTAACGTCTATATTCAGAACACACCTTATTGCCAGCATAATGAAAGTCAGACTGATATAGGACTCATCTTTATGGATGGATCATGTGAACAAAGACATTGAGAAAAAATTCTCTCATAGAGATGGAAAATGGAGAAGAAAATGTGAACGTCAATGTTCACCAATGAGTTTTCATGTTTCCAAAATCACAACTGAGGTCTTTAAAGTAAAATGAGTTTTGCTAATTGTCTTTCAATAGAGAGAAGTGTCTGTTCAGCCAATCAGAGACGGCATTGACCTCAGGTAGGTTTTTATTGGCTGACAGCTCGTTCAGCAGTACAGTCACAGGTTGTTTTCTGGAAAAGGTATTTTGACTTTCATTTGAAACTAATTCTTTGTTTTAATTCACTCCAACTTTATTTTGGATTGACCTTTTTCTCAACAGTTCAGCTGAATTCTTGATGTTTTCCTCCTGTGTGGCTCTAACAGGCTGTCACACCTTTCTTACTCACTGAGATTTTTTTCTAGTTAATGCTTAAGTAATAAATATTAGATTAATTTTTTTCTAAATCAAATATTTATAAGGCATTAAATCTGAAGCACCAACAGTCGGTTTAATCAGGTATAATAATCAGACTCATTTATTCTGGCTTCAGTGTTGTAATCTTCACCTCCTCTGATTCATTTGACCTATTTTAACCTCTGTAAAATGATGACAGATCATTTAGTTTTGATGTTAGAGTTCTGAGTTCTGTTTCATTCAGATGATCAGATAAAGTGATGACATCAGCATCTTTAAAATCTTGATATTTTAATGAATCCATTCTAAATAAGTCCTGATTGGTTCATAATCATCAACATTTTGATTCATTTTACCAGTGAGGTCTGTGATGTCTAATGGTTGATGCGGCTGAATTTATAACAACAATAATAATGAATTATTTAATGTTGTCTAAATCAGGTGTGATGTTGTTTCCTTCACTCTGAGACCTACTGCTGATATCAGCTCAACCTGTGATGGTTACGTTGAGCTCCTTCACCTCCTCTAGAAGAGGAGGAGCAGCTCCCTCCTCTCAGTTTTCTCTCCTCCTTCTTTTTTTATTCTCCTTGATGATTGACTCATCTGAAAATAACGGAGCTGCGGGAGCGATTGGCAGGTGTCCTGCACTCCTGGAGGGGCTGATTTGTGTTTTGAACACTGAAACGCTCACGGTGAAGGAGTTGTTCTGGAGGACTGGCTGCAAACGAACTCTGGAGCGGAGCAAATTACAACTGAGGTGTCTGACTGCACAGATCAGTGGGGATGGCCATGATTCAACTGTTTGGAGGGGTGAAGCCAGCAGAACGAACAGTAATGAACAATAAGGCAGTGGAGAAAACATGGCTGCTGCCTGACAAACAACTTCAAATCTTATCTGTGCCCTTGAAAACAAACCCCCACTACAGAATGAATGGAGCATTTGTTCGGAACACTCCCTCCTTTCTACGTTCTCCTCCTTATCTTCTCCTTCACCCCTGCTGGGGGTGCAGGCATGCAGCTGCGTCAGCACAGAAGTCTGTGCCTGCTGGCAGAGTTCCTGGTCCCGCCCACCTACCCGGATGTGTTTTTTAACCGTGGACTGTCAGTGTATTGTTTTCTGTATGCAGAGGTTTCTTCCTCATCCTTCCTTGTCGTTAGCCCTTTTCTTACCTGCTCCCATTTTTTCCCTTTTATTGTTTTGCCCAAATATATTATTGAAGTTTTCCCTAAAATTGTTCTGCCCAAGCCCAAATATTGTAATGAAGTTTGCCCCAATATTTCTGCCCAAGTCTCATCATTTACAATGTAGATCCCCTGTATGCCCAAATCTCTGTTTTGTTTTTTATTTTCAATGTTTTCTCAGTTTTGTTCTTTTGTTTGTGTTGTGAAGCGCTTTGTGATGTATATCTGTGAAAGGCGCTATAGAAATAAACTTTACTTACTTACTCATTGTCTGGTCTTTGATCATGTCAATTCTGAAAAATGCAATTCTTGAAATATGGCTTCATCTAAAATTCCCCTTTCCTGCTCAGAGCATTATTCACAGCTTCATTAAAGTGACCAGTCAGTAAGTTTGGCATTAAGGCAACACCTGCATAACCTGCCTGTTCCTCTCATACTGCCCTTAAGCCACATGGTGACAGGAGTTTCTACAGGATATACATTTGTGGTGTCTGGGAAAGTAACATAGCTACAAACTCTCAAGAGACTGGGCTCCTCCACCACAGCTCAATAGGACAGAGGAAATGTGAGCAGCTGATGTAGAAAAACATCTCATTATGTGTGCAGACCGATCAGTAAAGGACATTGATTATTTGACCAACTGAGTAGAGGAGAAGACATGTCTAAAGTCAGAAAGAGACTGAGCATCGAGGATTATTTTTTATTGTGACTCTACAGTTCAGGTGTTCAACATGAGTCAGTGAGGAATGGATGTGCTGCTCCACACTAACACCTCACCTATACAGTAAAAACTGATAACATTCAGAGAGACAAGCTTGTCTGAAGGGCCCCGATCATTAAAGTCAAGCAAACGTTTCTGAGCGTGTCTGAGTTAAAGCTGCGGTTTCTGATGATAAAATCCTGCAGCTCACGTTGATAAGCGGAAAAAAGAAATGCTTCTATTATTTTCAGGGAAATGAATTCTGTTTCTGTCAGAGTCACCTTTGGTGCACTTTGCAAATCAAATCAAGCTAAAGGAGGATTTTAATAAGCGAGGCCCTTCTGTCGAGCTCAGATTGGAGCATTTTCAGCGTCAGTCAGCTGACATGACGCAGACAGACTGCACATCTTCAACGTGCTGTGGAGAGCATAAAAAAGCGAGATCAAAGATTGAGGAAGAAATGAATAGGGAGTTGTTTTTCACCGAGATGAAATACAAGAAAACCAGTTTTAAACCTGAGAGTGGGAAAAAGATGTGAGAGGACAGAAGTGAGGATGAGGAGCTTGTACATTCATGTGGCAAAGGTCCTGTGCTTGTGTGAGTGTGTGTGTGTGTGTGTGTGTGTGTGTGTGTGTGTGTGTGTGTGTGTGTGTGTGTCTCGATCATTCATGTGAAATAACAGGATAAGAGGATGACCTGACGAGGTTTACCTGAGGTTTCTCTCCAAATGGGATCTTTTTTAAATTGAGTTTTATGTTTTACATTAAATTAAACTGTTGCTTCTGGATCCAGCGTGTAGGTTTGTACTGAAGGCTCACTGATTCACTAAAACTTTCATTTAAACAAAATACATTTTATCTAAAACTTGTCGCAATAATTGTGTCAATTAAAAAGTTGTACACTTTTCTGAAAACAACAACACAATGACATCATCAGAGGGGTTCCTTCACATGTGTTCAGCTGAGGGTCTGTGAATTCCTGTCACTCTGTTGGATGGTTTGATTGATTAATTCATCATTTTCTGAAACCACTTCATCCTTTGCATGTTCAGTGTGTGACACTCACAGCTGGGGACAATTTAGAGCCGCCGATTAACTAAAGCTGCATGTTTGTGGAGGATTTTTAGAAAGTCTCAAATCTATTGCTGATCGTTTTAAAATATCATGTTTTCAAACGAACCATCATGATTTCACATGTAAAAACATGTTAAATTCACATGTAAAACACATGTGCGGACCATGTGATTTTGGAACACTTTTAACATGTTTTCCACATGGGCTCACATGTGAAAACCATGTTAAGTTCATGTGGTGGTTAGGAAGGAACCTCATAATAAAGAGTTGTTGTTACTTTAGATAAATCACAAGTAGCAAACACTTCATTCTGGTTAGTAAAGTTTGTAGCCTCTGTGTTTAAATTTGGGCCAAATCCAGAACAAAACCATCACAGACGCTGAACTGCAGTCAGTTTGTGATCAGCGCCGTAGCTCCGCCTACGCGCATCACGCACTGTGCGTAGGGCACCACTTGCCCAGGGGAGCACCAAAAAATTTCTGGCTCGTGAAAAATTTTATTGATAGTAATCATAATAACGAAATGTTTCAAATAAATAAGTGTAGGGCCCGCCAACCTGTCGATCTCTGTGTTTCAAAGGATTCATGAATATTAATGAGTGTTGGTGCTTTCAGATAGCAGCCAGTGGAAACGGCGCTCCACATCCAAAGTGCGCTCAGTGGCAGCTGCGCCAAGCTGAAGGAGGCAGCGCACCAGAGAACTTGCCGTCCGGCGCGCTGCGCTCGAGGGGCACAGAGAGAAGACGGGTGTTACACCACAGAATCACCGCGGTCTTTTGGGCCCATGGAACGCGCTATGCAGCTGACGCTTCTTGGAAAATCGCTGTATTAAAGCCGTAAAAGCTGCGCCTCGGTGCTTGAAATTGAACCGGCAACTATATTTAAGGCCAGAGCTTCCTGATACGCACGGAGATCAGCGGCCAAGCTGGAGCGTTTGCGCTCTGTGCGTCCTGCTCTGTGCATCCTGCTCTGTGCGTCCTGCTCTGCGTATTTGGCTCGTTTTTGGCTCAACACTCAACAGCATGCCAGATGCAGCATCGCTGCGCTGAGCTGAAGCTGATATTGAGCGCAGAACGTCAGCTCAGATCAGTACCACCGTCCTGCACTGAGCAACAATCTGGGTTTTCCCTCAGACCTGGTCTAAATGAAACCATGGTGAAACTGATGGAGTCCAGTCAGTCAGCATCACCTGGATTTGCTGCTTTTATACAGTTTTAGATGAAACACTGAGATCTGTCTGGTTACAGGTTTGTTTTTCCTGTTCTGAACTTGTTAGTGGAAACAATGTGAACTAGTTCACCTGGTTAGTTAACTAATTCACCTGGTTAGTTAACAAGTTCACCTGATTAGTTAACTGGTCCACCTGGTTAGTTAACTAGTTCACCTGGTTAGTTAACTGGTTCACCTGGTTAGTTAACAAGTTCACCTGGTTAGTTAACTAGTTCACCTGGTTAGTTAACTGGTTCACCTGGTTAGTTAACAAGTTCACCTGGTTAGTTAACTAGTTCACCTGGTTAGTTAACTGGTTCACCTGGTTAGTTAACAAGTTCACCTGGTTAGTTAACTGGTTCACCTGGTTAGTTAACTAGTTCACCTGGTTAGTTAACTGGTTCACCTGGTTAGTTAACTGGTTCACCTGGTTAGTTAACTAGTTCACCTGGTTAGTTAACTGGAGTCAAACAGATTTAGATTCATGTGTTTTTGGCTGATTGAAGAGGTCAAAGTTCAGCTCATGTTGTCCCTTAACAAAACACATGACTGAGTTCAGGTTGTCAGATGACCTGTAAACCAGAAGCATCAGGATGAAGACTTGATGTTTTTCAGAAGTTCTGACTGGTTTGAGGACCAGCAGCAGTCTGGGTGTTAAATACTGACTGGGTCCTGTTTTAGTGACATTTTGTGTCCTTTGATGATTTCAGAGTGAAATTGATCAACCTTTATTTACAGCTGTCTCTGATCAAATTTGTCTTTTTGTAGATTTTAAGAGAGTGATGTCATATTTCAGTTAACATCATCCTCTGTCAACAAGTACAATAAATAATAATCGGAATGTTGTTAAAATTGATTTTGTTAATAAAAACGGAAACATTTTTCACAATTTAATTTTCAGAGATTTATAAATGACTATTTTAAATGGTAGATCTCAGCCCTCAAATCAGGGGCGGTTCTAGGGGGGCAGTGCCCCCCTGACAACAAGCTTGGCCCCCCTGTGGCTCCTTGCTAAGTGCTGAGTGTTTTAGATTGTGCCCCTCTAAAAAAGCAGCTGTCCCCAGCCTGGCCCCTCTAATGGTCTAACCACCACTGCCTCAGTTAAACAGGTCTTAGCTTGTAAAAGGTTGGTGTCTCTGTTTTAGAGCGTTCTGTGTCTTTATAACATTTTCTGTAGAACATTCCTGATAATATTAGTCTAGTATTGTTGCAATTCAAATAAGTCAAGTTGCCTTTATTTAAAACCCTTTTGTGGATTATAATGACCTGGATGACTGAGAACCTTCACCAGCATATTTCTGCAGTGTGTGTGTGTGTGTGTGGGGGGGGCTGGAAGGGGGGGTAGGGGGCACCACAAATCATTTGCGCTTAGGGCACCCAAATGGCTAGCAACGGCCCTGTTTGTGATTCATCTCATAGGTTGATATTTCAATCCTGATTTATTAATAAATGTATTAAAGAAGGACTTTTAAATAGAATTTAGCCTAATGAACAGATTTCAAACTAAATGGATTCTGGAGAATCAGGTGGCATTTCATCAAACGACTGTTATATTATCCACATTTTTGTTAATTAAATTTGGCTGGTAGAATAAAAAAAATACACATTCATGTAAATGTTTATGAAAATGAGATTTTCTTTGATCCCATTTCACCTATTGTCCAGTAAAACAAGGGTCAAAACCCCTCTTTTATCTAGTATCAGTGTTTGCATAGGCCCGTGTGAAATTGAATAGATAAGGAAATGTCTCTAAGATATAAAGCATGCTGCCATACTGCTGTAGATGCCACAGTAGCCAACATCACAGTACATTTATGCATTGTAAACCTTTCATCTTGGGACCACAATCTAAGAAAATGGCTGCCAATGAGCAAGGCACTGGCCCCTGACCTTTACATGGTCCTGTTTAGTGGTCAACAGAAGAAAAAAGTTAACAGAACAGTTGTGTAAGTGTAAAGAACGCAGGTGCACAAAACCTGTCTGTGATGTGAATGTTCTGTTTTTTTTTTAGCTACAGTCAAAGCAGAAGCTTTAAATAAATACATAGAAAAAAATAATAAATAAGTGTCTGATTGGTTTCCAGACTGTGGTGGATTTTTTTTTTTGGATGCTATTAAAAATAGTTCAAGAGGCCAAATGTATTCAAACTTTGAGTTTGTCTTAACGATGAAGCACCAGCTTTGGTTTACCGACTGTCTCTGGAACACACCTGTAGTGTTGAACTCAACAAATGGGACAGATACTAACATTTTCACATCTAACTGATGAAGTGGGTTCAAACAGTAGATTACTTGTTTTTAAAATGGCTGCTTACAGAACTCTTTACCAAGTGTGTATAATAAAGTCAAACCTATCTGTTTTCTGTAAAATGAAAATTCATAACTTGGCATGGAGTGTGTTAATAGCCACGCGTTGATCTTTTTAAATAAATACACTTAGATGAAACATCAACACCAAAACAGATGTAGGATAGCCTAAATCAGTGGTGCCCAGTTCTGGGTGCTCATTTATAAAACTTTCTTACGCACAAAATGGGCCTGAAAGTTGCGTAAGTCACTTTTTACGCAAAATTTGGGATTTATAAAAGAAAACTTAACGAAAAATGTGCGCAACTCTAAGCAAATTTTGAACCTTGCGTAAGCACCTGCTGGAGACGTGAAACCTGTCAGAGCAGCTGGTGAGATGGAAAATGTTGAATTTATGACACAATTAAAGGCTTGTAGAACCTCACACACACAGAACCAACAATCCGTCTCTAAAAAGAAGAAAAATTAAAATCTGAATGAAAATATGTCGCATTTTTGAAAAATATCCCATTATGTTCATCCAGTCGTCTTCAGATTATATAACAAACTGCACTTATTGGTGCATTAATTTCTGAGACTTAGGAATCCTGCAGGGACACTTGTGCGTAATGCGCTGGAATGCGCTGCAGCTCAGCCAGCAGGCAGACTCCGGATGAATGGGAGAGAGTTTTTAGAGATTTCTAGATAATGACTGGACGATCGATCAGCTGATAGATTCATTAGAGCATCCTATGGATCAACTGATCAACAGAACCATCGGAACCAGTAAAACCCGGTGTCGCCGGCCGTTCTCAGGTTCCCTTCAACCAGCGATTGATCCAACAACAGGTTGACTGTTTAATAGGATGAACAGCATGACGTGTCTTCCCCTTTGGATTAAATTAAATGTCATTAAATGTTTCTCTTAGATCTTAGATCTACACCATCTCTCTGTCAGTCTGAGAGCTAACGCGCTGCAGCGAGACGTCTCTCGGAGCACTTCCGTGTTCATAATGCGTCAACATTTCATCACCAAATAAAACATTTTCCCGTCCATCCACTTCACCATAAGCACCTCTAGTTTCAGCCTCTGTAAAATCACGTTTTCTAAACCTCTCCGTTGTCACGATTTACTGTTAAAAGTCAGAAACCCACCGGCTTATGCATATGGAATTATTCATGAGGTACTTTGCATTGACCGTATATGGTAGAATGTGGGTGTGTAGGAGGAGGGTTCTGACCCAAAAACAGCTGAGCACAGTTCTAGATCTGAGAGTGATTTATAAAGCAGAACTGCGTGGATCTGTGCGTCCACAGGGTTTTATAAATCGGAAATGGAATTTGCGTACCTGAGAATTTTTTGCTGAGCTTAAGCAAGTTTTAGTAAGGATTCTACGCAAAGCTTTATAAATGAGCACCCAGGTCCTCAAGGACCGATAACCAGCATGTATTTGAGGTTTCTCTGCTTCAACTTCCGAACTTCCTGCTGTGCACCATATACTAATGTTCCATTCCATAAAGCTATATAAAATAGTTTTTAAGTTAGGGGTATTTGTTTTACTGGTGAAATATTTTGGAAAACATAAACAGCTCAGGCTAAAGTGATATTATATCATGAGAATAGGACATTCAAGTAGAAGCATGCAATGGTGATTTCCTGATTTCAAACAATTTACTGAACCAAAAGCCAACAACAGTGGTGGGGACATCCCAAATACATATCAATGTCTCAATAGCTGGTCATGTGACGTTAAGCATCAGTTCTAGCATCTCATGCTGTTCACAAGTTGACTGGTTGTCAGCTGAATCATTACCCCCCACTCCCTGAGGGGCGGCCCTCAGGTCATTCAGGTTCTGGGATACAGAGGTACAGTCCTCTACACAGTGACTCAGCTGATTCCATAGGCTTTCTATGGGATTCAGGTCTGGAGAAAGTGCAGGTGCCTTAGTCTCCAGCAGCCACCTCAATGACCTGGAGCATTGTGGGCCATGAAGATGAAATAAGGTCTGAGTTGTTCGTGCATGAGATCAATGAGTGGATTCAATAAGTTATCCAGGTATTATGAGCGTTTCTCAGAGCCAGTCACACAGCGTAGGACAGTTCTGTATTGACCAGACATACCTGTCTGCACTGTAACACCTCCACCACCAAAGGCTGGTCTGGTGGTAACAACAGTGACTGATGCATCAGTCTCCAACATCAATGGCAGCCATAATTTTTGAATCAACTTTCATCAGTGAACAACACTGAGGTCCACTGGTCCGTTAGCCACCCTTGCCCCTGTACATGTTGTGGGATCAGGTACCCTTGCAGGTCGTCCAGCAAACAGACCACGCTGATGTAAACAAATAGTCTGATCTGACACTTGGGTGCCTCTCACCTCCCTTAAATGTGCTTATAGTTGTTTGGTATTCATCATTCGGTTCCTCAGGTCACTGTTTACAATGAAGAGGTCATCAGTGTGGGATGTGGCCAAAGTACGTTCAAGTCTCTGTTACAACCTGTTGATGACACCATGTGATCTCTAATGTCAGTGGACACTGTGGTCCATGAACATCCTGTCTGAAGCCTCTCCATGGTGAGGTCCTGTTGATCAGTTGTTAGGTGTGGTTTTGGTCTCATGATGTCAAAATGTGAACAGTATGATGAGGAGGACTGTTTAGGTACCAGTTCTAATTGACCTAGGACTTTTATTGGTCCATTTATGGATCAAACAGCTGTTTGGGAGCCATTATGCTCCTGGTTAGAGAACAGCAAGTTGTGCAAGAAGTACTGAAACATTGAACAGATTAACATGTGCATTTAAAGGTTTAAAGAAGGTCACATTAAAGTCCGCTGTGCAGATTATTTAGATCTATCCTGAAATTTCACCAGAAAGTCAAATATCCCTAACATTTTGTGTTTATGTATTATGTACATCTTAGATTAAAATGTAGACACCTACTAAAAAAAACAAAAATTTCTACTTGATCAATCAGTCACATAATATAAACACATAGTGCTGCTATAAAAGCAGAGGAAAAACCCAGATGTCCAACCAGGGAGTCAGTGATCTTTAAAGTAAGGACTTTTTGGAAAATAGTTGCTTGGAAATAGAATTGTATCCAAAAATATGACTGGACACATCAAAATAAAAACAGCTGTTGACCACCGAAGAAAATTTGTTAAATGAAACGTTGTTTTCTGTCATGAACTATTAAAATAAATTGTGTTGTGTTGTGTATGATGGCTACTCTGCTGTACAACAGTGGATGGTAATGTTCCTGCTTTGTTAAACAGTTTGTGCATGTCAGGTGAAAAGAACAGTGTTTGAATTTTACAACACAAGTAAAAAAAAACTTCACAGGAACTTTTGGCCCTTTTAAAGTGTGTTTCTGCCTAAAAGTTAGAAATAATTATGATCTTACTCACTTTGCTTCCTGAACAGCCTTTATTTAAAGCTGCAGTGCAGGATATTTCCCCAAAATTATAGTGATAATTTGAATCAAAACAGGCCATCAACTCTCTCCCCTTTACCTCGAAGCCCCATTCAAAGCCACGCCTCCATAACCTTTGACCCTTCTCTCAGCTGGAGGAGGAGAGTGCTGTTGACCTGCTGCGGTGTTTTAAATCACAACGTGTCTTCTGGTTGTTTTGCCCTGGTTCTGAATCTGCTGCTGCTTGTCTGACGTGTCAGCACAGAGCTCCTCTTTGCTCAGCAGTAGAATCCAGCACGTGGATTTAGTGCACAGTGAGAGTGCATGCAGATGGATGTGATTCCCTTGATGATTGACAGGTAGACAGCACAATCACTTGTGGTTTTGGTACAAAATTGGCAGTTTTTAGAGAACTGTGGCTGAAAACCTTCTTTTTTTCTACTTTTTGTAGCTCCAGTGTATTTAATCCTATCAGGATGTATAGCTGTATTTAACATACATGATAAAAAACGTCATTAAATCAGATTCCTACTTCAGCTTTACGTCCATTGGGACTTATGGGCAAACAGTAAAGGCCTGTTTATGCCTAACGTTGATATATGGAGCCTTCTGTCCATCCTCACTAAGTGTGTAGGTCAGTTTGTTACCAGAGAGCTTGGGGACAACAAATGGAGCAGCCCATGATCACCTACTGATGAGCTGCCACGTAAGTTGATCAGCTTGATGTAATCTTCACTTCCTGCGGCAGGGTACTGCAAACGAGATCTCATATGGCTGCGTGAGTAAGACACCAGCAGTACCACACCAAAGTAAAACACGTGAGGAGTCTGTGGGCAGTGTTGCCGATGTTTGAAAGGATGTACTTTACATAACACAAACACAACAGAGTTCAACCTACTTGTTCCAGCTTGAGTTTTACTCCGACAATTCTCGGATGATTTTCACGTTCAGAGATAACTGTGATAACACCAAATCTAGTGCCACACTATGAAATAGTTCCTGCAACGGCGTATGTAGGTATGCTACTCCGAGAGAACACTGGTACAAGTTAGCACTCTGTCCCTGTATGAGATCGACACTGTCACTGTATGATTCAACAGAAAAATACACAAAATATAACAATGCTACCCATTAGGCTTGAGTGGAATTATATAATACCATATACAGCTGGTGTTTAAAAATAGCAATGTATCAGTTTCAATGTCGTCATGCAAAAATGCGTGGCTGGACTGCCGGTGGGCCGATGACTTCGGGCCGGTCTGGACCGGGATGCAGCCCACAATCATTTTTACAGGTTTTCTCAATTGTTTACACACAAATTCTGGTACTTGAGACACAATGACCACAACATGTAACTCATAACCCCAAACCTTGCTTGTGATGTGGATGAGGAAGAGAGGATGCAGCATAATTTTTTTTTTTTACTGTACGTAGTGCAACTTTGTGTTGGTTGGGAATGGGATATACAGTGTGTACAAGGTTTTTGTGGGAAAAATACAATTAAATGTTGCCATGTATTTATGTGTTCTGAGTGTAAAAATATTATTCTTAAATATTTTACAACACATTTATGTATATACTGTCTGTAGTCAGTGTAACACTGAACCAAAACAGGCTTAAGTCATTGATGAATAGAGAAGAGTTTTCCATTCATCATAGTATTTTACATTGAGCACACAAGTGTTCAGCTGGTTCTTATAAATGTCTATTCATATGACGGTTTGTGTGTCATTTGAAAACAAAGTCCCATTTTGAGAAGAAATAACATTGTTTCGAATGTGAAGTTTCTTTTTGCAGGGTAATTGAGGGGTTTTGCTCATTGTGTGTGCTTTTGGATTTGTGTGTAGAGTTCTGAGAATATGAGGCATGCTTTCAGAAAATGTGTGTAAACAATTAAGAAAAACTGTAATCAGCACTTCCTGTTCTGTCGCGAATTCATACGGGCGCGGGTGTGTGCACGCACACCTACAGGCTTCAGTCAACATTAAGAATACACACACACACCCAATCACAAGACGAACCCACAACGTTGTTGTCCGTCGAAGCCAAACATCAGCTGTAAGTGCTCATGGTGGGACCTATGACCAAAAAGGCCCGGCCCGAACTATGGTTCCGGTCCAACCCTGGTCACGGTAATACCGTACACCACGGTAAAATGTGGTGGAAGTTTGATGGTATCAGAATTTGGATACCGCCCAAGCCTACTGACCATTTTACTGCTGCGTGTACAAATATACCACCAGAAAAATGTAACCGATACCTTCCCCGAATGACTTCTTCTCCTGACCGCGAGCTAGCAAGGTTAACTGGTGTTAACGTACCAGTTAGTGCTGACTGTGCTATCCTGGCGGCTGTTTTTGGCTGTACAGTCGAGGAGGACGCAGTGGTTCTTCAGGTCCCAGGAGAATATTGTTTGAAACTGTAGATCCACTTTTAGATCAATTTTAGATTCATCATTTAGATTAGCATCAGTTCGATTACAGCAGCAAACCCCTCAGGTGAAGTATGCAGAACACAGTCGTAAAAGTTGTTTCATTATGACAAAGTTGCTTAAAATAATGAAAAACTGAAATCAATTTATTGGTAAACTATATAATTTCTATTATGTCGATGCTAAGTCATTGTTAAAATGTTTAAAATATTCAATAGTTTTTCAGTTCTTTAGGAAATAAAGTTTATTTCTCTGAACAGAGGCCATTCAGGAAGCTGTCTTCCACGAGTAAGATAGTAATTATTTACAACTTTTACACAGAAACTCACTTCAAAAATGGCCAGAAAATCCTTTTAAGATCCACTAAAGCTTTCTGTGATAAAAAGGTCTCCCTGACTGTTCAGGCTTCACATCAGAAACACCCTCACTGTGTGAGTGTGTGTGTGTGTGTGTGTGTTTCAGTTCTTAAACCCCAAACTGAAAGCATTAGAAGTCTCATCTTTATGCAGGCGAATGAAACTTATAATAATAAACATACAAAATAATGTTTATTATTTGAGCATTTGGAGTAAAGCTACTGTTACTGTGATCCAGAGGGCTTCAGCTGCTGTGTGTCTGTTGTGTTAGCTGTGTGTGTCTGGTTGTGGTGTTAGCTGTGTGTCTGTTGTGTTAGCTGTGTATGTCTGGTTGTGGTGTTAGCTGTGTGTCTGTTGTGTTAGCTGTGTGTGTCTGGTTGTGGTGTTAGCTGTGTGTGTCTGGTTGTGGTGTTAGCTGTGTGTGTCTGGTTGTGGTGTTAGCTGTGTGTCTGTTGTGTTAGCTGTGTGTGTCTGGTTGTGGTGTTAGCTGTGTGTCTGTTGTGTTAGCTGTGTGTGTCTGGTTGTAGTGTTAGCTGTGTGCGGCTGGTTGTAGTGTTGGCTGTTGTGTCTGGTTGTAGTGTTAGCTGTGTGTGTCTGGTTGTGGTGTTAGCTGTGTGTCTGTTGTGTTAGCTGTGTGTGTCTGGTTGTGGTGTTAGCTGTGTGTCTGTTGTGTTAGCTGTGTGTGTCTGGTTGTGGTGTTAGCTGTGTATGTCTGGTTGTGGTGTTAGCTGTGTGTCTGTTGTGTTAGCTGTGTGTGTCTGGTTGTGGTGTTAGCTGTGTGTCTGTTGTGTTAGCTGTGTGTGTCTGGTTGTGGTGTTAGCTGTGTGTCTGTTGTGTTAGCTGTGTGTGTCTGGTTGTGGTGTTAGCTGTGTGTGTCTGGTTGTGGTGTTAGCTGTGTGTGTCTGGTTGTAGTGTTAGCTGCGTGTGTCTGGTTGTGGTGTTAGCTGTGTGTTTGTTGTGTTAGCTGTGTGTGTCTGGTTGTGGTGTTAGCTGCGTGTGTCTGGTTGTGGTGTTAGCTGTGTGTGTCTGGTTGTGGTGTTAGCTGCGTGTGTCTGGTTGTGGTGTTAGCTGTGTGTGTCTGGTTGTGGTGTTAGCTGTGTGTCTGTTGTGTTAGCTGTGTGTGTCTGGTTGTGGTGTTAGCTGTGTGTCTGTTGTGTTAGCTGTGTGTGTCTGGTTGTGGTGTTAGCTGTGTGTCTGTTGTGTTAGCTGTGTGTGTCAGGTTGTGGTGTTAGCTGTGTGTCTGTTGTGTTAGCTGTGTGTGTCTGGTTGTGGTGTTAGCTGTGTGTGTCTGGTTGTGGTGTTAGCTGTGTGTGTCTGGTTGTAGTGTTAGCTGTGTGTGTCTGGTTGTAGTGTTAGCTGTGTGTGTCTGGTTGTAGTGTTAGCTGCGTGTGTCTGGTTGTCGTGTTAGCTGTGTGTGTCTGGTTGTGGTGTTAGCTGCGTGTGTCTGGTTGTGGTGTTAGCTGTGTGTGTCTGGTTGTGGTGTTAGCTGTGTGTGTCTGGTTGTGGTGTTAGCTGTGTGTGTCTGGTTGTGGTGTTAGCTGTGTGTGTCTGGTTGTGGTGTTAGCTGTGTACTGTTGACCTTAGCATTGTGCTCACAGTCAAACTGAAGCTTTCCGGTTGTCCCAGCTTGAAACAGAGGTGTATTTTCTCATCCCTGAATCATGCAGAGGGATAAAACAAACTAAATATTTTATTAATAACCCCTCATTGACCTATGATGATTATAGAAGAATATTATATCTTAAGTATGAAATTGGTGTACTCAGCGATGCATAGACACAATAATAATCTGAGGGTTTACAAGACAAAACTGAGCTAAAAAAACATTTTCATGTTCATAGAAAATAGAAATTTTAAGAAGCAAAATTTATAATTTATATAAAAACACAACAAAAAAATTCTTAGGAATGCTGCTTCATCATATCTGGAAACTTCATAGAGGGCAAGGCATAGGCAAAAAGAAAAAACAGAACAAACAAACGACTCTGCGCCAACTTCTCATTTCATAAATAAACCATGCACAATCCCACAGCTGGTAAATCATTTTTGTTTTTCAATGTCTATAGTGCTACCAGTATGCAAAACCTGGATATCCACATAATAAATTCTCAATGAAAAATATTTATATGAACAGTATAGCTCAACAAAATGTGCCTTAAATTCAAATTGCATGCAGTAGACTGCATATTATACAGGCAAAAAGTATTTTATCTGTTGTTTCTTTGGCAGGCCAGAATCCAGCTGGACATGCATAGAGAGGTTATGTACAATCAAAGAACGGCGATCTAGATATCTGAGGCGTATCAGATCCTCATGTGATCCGGAGATTAAATCAGTGTGCAAACATTTACGAGGCTGGCTTGTTTAGTTGTATTCTGGGAATTTAAGACCAGTGGTGTAACTGGATCCAATAGAACTGGATGCCCAAATCTAATGAACACCTTGCATTGACAGTAACAATGATGCCATGGTCATGTTCTGTGTGGTCACTGCGACTACATCACTCTGTGTGGACACCACTGGTTCAACTTCCTTTCAAAGCCTGTCATCCTTTTCTGTGTCGGGGGAAACAGGCCTGGAAACCGTGAAAATGTCCTGGCGCTGAATTTTAGTTTTGGGTGTGGTGGAAACAGGCAGCGCCCCAGTGGACGGCCACCTCTTGTCTGACAGGAGTTTGATAATTTCAGCTACCTGACTCTCTAAGGTGCCCAGACGACCTCCCAGAGTTTGGATGTCTCCCCGGAGCTCGAGCCGGGTTTCGAGCAATGCAGCCTGTAGGGCCTGCTCTGGCATGGAACAGAAAGAGTGAGGAGACTCTGCACCTCCGGGGAGAGGGCTATGAAGTAGAGGGGTTACAGCTGCGGGGGTCCGCACCTCACCCGCTCGATCGATCCGCAGTTCACTCTTTGTGATACCGCTATCACACGAGTCTGTTTTGCGAAGAGGGTTGTTACTGGAAACTCCTGCCTCTCCTACGTCTCCAGTTCTTCCTGCTTCCTGGCCTTTACCATCCTGAGAGAGCATCTCCACAGAAACAGCCTTGACGTTGTTGTTAAGCCCCTCCTTCCTGGCCTCCACTGGGGCCATGTTATTTTTCAGACGCATCCATCCACTGGCCTTGCCAGCTGGCTTTCCCAGTCCAGGGCTGCTGGCTTTGAGCCTGACAGGCTGCTCATCTCCTCCTCCAGCAGAACTGGACTGCAGCTCCATCACATCACAGTTGTTCTGCTTCGCAGGAGGCTCGCTGGGGTGGCTGTATGCCAGAGAGCTCGGCATAGGTGTGATCTGGGACACAGTCAGTACACTGCTGCTGGGTGGGGCCCCATTCTGTATGGATGCATGGGGACGCTGAAGGTTGAGGGGCAGAGAGTGCTGCAGACAGGAATGGCCCAGCTGAAGGGTCTGGGGGTGAAGGTGCTGCTGTTCCACCTGCAGCTGGTTCTTCTCCAGGTCAACCTGTGAGGCAGCTGCAGCACCCTGGCTGCGGAGCTCCTTCTGCTGCTTGAACTTCTGGAAAAGCTTTCGAACTGGATGGTCCTGAGGAATGGTGATCTGCACCTCGTTCTTCGCTCGTTGTCTCTCCTCTTCCTCCTTCTTCACCTCACTGATTTTACGAAAAATAATCTGAAAGAAAAAAAAAAAGAATACAACCTTCATTAAAACATTCATATTTTTAAGTGAAATTTTTACACTAAAAATGTCTCAGAAGCTCAGCATAAATAACACTATTGTACTGAGTATCAAACCCTTGTTTTGCAAAACAACCCTCCATACTTAAGCTCCAAACAAATTCAAAAGACACTTGATGCAAGTCAGGAAAAAAAGGTTTGTTATCAAAATATTAGCATAAATGATCAAAATGTGGTTGAAAACAGGTCGTATAGTGTTGTAGTGGTTGGCACCTTTTGTTTGTGTGTGTGTGTGTGTGTGTGTGTGTGTGTGTGTGTGTGTGTGTGTGTGTGTGTGTGTGTGTGTGTGTGTGTGTGTGTGTGTGTGTGTGTGTGTGTGTGTGTGTGTGTGTGTGTGTGATTGTGTCTGTGTGCATGCACATGTCTGTCTTGTGTCTCATTGTGTTGACTCTTTCATGGACTAGAAACCTGTTCAGGATGTACCTCTCTTCTTGCCCAGAAACGGAATGGATGGTGACATAGCTTAAATACATCAGAGGGAATTTGACAGATTTCCGAGTCATGACTGAATATATTTGCATGAATATGTAAAAAAAATCACTTGCAACATATGTAATACATGTTATTCTTAAAAAAACATTCTGGCCATTTTAAAGTGTGTTTTTGTGTAAAAGTCAGACATTATCACTGCCTTAGCCTTGTTTCTGAACAGACGCCATTTTACCATGGGTGAAAAATATTTCTTTAACAGAAACACTTCAAAATAACCAAAAATCTCCCTCTATGAGACCCAGAAACTGATAAAACAAGTGTGTTTATGTGAGGACAGTCTGTGCCAGACTTGCTTATTTGCTGCTAATAAAGGCTGAACTATTCAATAAGAACATGTATTGTCATAAAATCATGCAAAAGTGTCTTAAAGTTTTTTTTTTACCCAAGGCCATTAACATGTTCACATTATACCTGTAGAACGGTTGGGTACTGTAAAGTGTTTCTGACTTCTGAAGCTCCACGCTGTATTATCCATCAGTGCTCCTACACCTCTGACAGTGTTATGCAGCTAAGTCTGGCGCCAGGCTCTCTCCTGGCTCCTCTTACACACTAATTGCATTGGGAATGACAGAAATCCCTGCCAGGCAGCCAGCCAGGTATCCAACCTGCTATGTATCTGTTATTCCTGGTTTAAAATGAGAACGTGTTCAGTAGGTGGTAAGCTGAGTTAATCTTTGAGTTTAGGATGGAAGTGAAAAGTGTTGCCACGCTAGCTGTCCACCTTCTAAACCTTCAGTGCTCAGCCAACAGACAGATGACTCAGCACACCCATACACAGCCTGCTCTGATCTACAGGAGATGATAGGAGGAAGCAGAACAGGAGACACCTGACCCAACCGACCTCCACCTAGAGGCAAAGCTTCAATTCAGTTAATTCAATCAAGATTTTTTTGTCTTTTTATTACCAATTCAAAAAAATTTACTCAAAACAAAAAACAAAGTTAAAACCAATTTTTCAAAATATGCAAACAAGGGAAAAATTTGCAAACAAAATATTCACAAACTTACGTCAAAAACCTTCATTTTTCTAATAAAGGCTCAATTACTGATCAAATCTAATGATATATTTTTTGTTTTAATTAAAACATTTTCTTTTAAAAAGAAAATAAGAAAAAATTTAAAACTATAAGTTTTGTTTGAGTAGAAATTTATTTCATTTTGAACATTTTGTTTGAGCCCATAATTTTTTGCTCTCAAAACTCAACTCTCAAAATTTTTTTGTTAGAACCATCTATTTTTGATTAAAGGCATACTCAGTAGCCAGGTAAACAATGTAGCCTTTAACATTTTTTTTAAAAGCCTCTTAACAACGTTCTAATATAGTATAGCCACAAATATATTGTGGAGATAAAAAAACCCGAAAGAAATCAATAAAGTGGTTGTTCCGCAGTTCTCTAAAACCTTCAGCCAATCCTATCGTTCGGACCGAACGATAGGATTGGACAATCCAGCTGTCTGTCTGCCGCATTTCCTCACTGCTTGGATTGACATTAATCCGCCCGGACACATTTTGGGGCAGAACATCCCGGAAGTGAAAGTAGAAGTAGGACAGAGAGCCTGCTTAGTGCTTCCATTATAAGATAAAAATACCAGAGTCTCCCACAAAAAGCACCTTTTCAGCTAGCAGAAAACTAAAAAGGTTTGGAGGTGAAAAGAGGAAAAGCTGGGGGAACGTTTCTACGGCTGACACCGAGAAGTGTTTCTGTAAAATAGCTAGCAAGACCTCGTTTGTTTACCTGGCTACTGAGTATGGCTTTAAAACAAAACTCATTTTTCAGGCGGGGTCTTGTTTTATGGGTGATGAAAGACCTCTCTTTATTGGCCAGCATCACCGTGCAGCGCTGGACTGTCATACTGGGCATTTGCCCAGTGGGCCGATGGTAACCTTGGGCTGGCACAGGCCTAATAATATAATGCCTCATGAAACCCTCATAAAGACTCAGTAAAACCCTTTCCATATGCATGTGGGCATTTAGTAACGATTAGTTTAATCCATTGTTAACAGATGAGTGAGAGATACTTTTCAAGGCTAATATGATCTGTTATCAGTAGCCATGAAAACCATCTTCTGCTGGTTGGCCATTTTTTACTTAAATTCTGCAGGTGTGTGTTGCTCCAACTCCACAACATCAACAGCTGCACACTGTCTGTGGTGACTTGGGAGCTCGTTTATGTGGCTGTGGCGGCAAGATCTTGGGAAAGGATCCACACCAGGTCTGCTTGAGGTGCTTCAGGCTGGAACACACCCAACTGGCATGTGACACCCCCGGCTTGTGCAGGCATTGCATCTGTTCCACGGCCAACAGTCTCTGGAGATGGTTAGCATGCCAAGCTAGCCTCGCCAGTGAGGACCCGTTCTTGTCGCTGGCCCACTGCTGAACACCAATGCTGAGTGGGCTGTCCCTGTGCACACTGAGCCGCGCACTGCAGGCAGCTGGGACTCCCAGCTGGACCTGGCTGCAGAAGCTCTACAAGAAGAGGACATTCTCAAGCTGCGTTATGAGGATGATGGAAAGGTGGACTCTGAGCTCCTTATTTCAGACAAGGAAGGGGACTTTTTTTTTTAACCCACATTCCCCAGGTTGCTGTTTCACCCTGGGTTAGCTTGGATATGCAGTCAGGCTGCTCACCCTGGGTTAGCTTGGATATGCAGTCAGTGTGCAAACGCGCTGTGTCCAGGCTTAACATCACCTGGCCTGAAGTCATGACTGAGACTGCCAGGTCTCATTATGAGGTTAAGAAATTGCCCCAGGACTCAAGGACTGGGAAGCAGCTGCTACCTGTGTTCCCGGAGCAGCTCAATGAGGTCATTATCTAATGGAAATACCATCCATTCAGTGTGAGGAC
Organism: Callopanchax toddi; assembly: GCA_006937965.1. Classification (NCBI taxonomy): domain Eukaryota; kingdom Metazoa; phylum Chordata; class Actinopteri; order Cyprinodontiformes; family Nothobranchiidae; genus Callopanchax; species Callopanchax toddi. The sequence continues at coordinate 1,876,293 of SSNR01000077.1, forward strand.
CCATATACTGGGAGCGTCCTCCCTGGATTTTGAGGGCCTGGAGAGGCTTGGGATCCACCGCATGTCCCCCATGGAACCGTTGGTCGCAGCCCACCTGCACCCAAAGCTGGTAATGACATCCTATGCATAGTCCTATGCTGCCGTCCAAGACTGACTGTTTCCAGTCTGCTCTGACTGAGAGAGCCTACAGAGACATGGCTGTTGCTGTCAGGGCGCTGAATGTCTCCTCCATGCTCTCAGCCTATCAGGCTGAGCTGTGTGAGGATATGGCCAAGAGCCTGACCCCCCCAGGGATGGGAGAAATACCCAAACTCACTTGAAATGTGCCTCCACATACAGCAGTGGGCAGTCCAGTCTGTGAGTAAGTCCATGGGACAGTTGCACTGTCATGTCTACAAATATGTAAGATGTAGAGTGACTGGATTTATTTAGCTTCAACTGAAAATTATGAATGAGACTTGACATTCTGTTTTCGTTTTTCTTTTTTTGTAACTTTTATTAATCAAACATTTTAATTTAAAAAAATTGATAAAACCCCAGACTGTTTAAATATTCAATAGCAGAGCAGAAGGAGATCATCAGGGTTTATTCAGGGTTTTATTGAGATTTAGATGCAGAAGCTAACTACAGGCGAAACTCTAAACATTTGAATATCATGCAAAAGTTCATTTCAGTAATTCTACTTAAGAGGCGAGACCCAGAAGAAAAAAGGTTTTCATATTTAGGTTATTTTTGATAGTGTAACTACTGAAGTTGAAAGAAACATTTAGCTTTTTTTAATGTTATTTATTTTGCTTTTATCAAATGTCTCTTACAATGGACATCGGGACTTGTTTGGTATAGAATGTCGCTTCACTTCATGAATATTCAGAACTGAAATTTCATTTATTTTCATTTTCTGAATACTTTGATCACTCATTTTCTTTAATTCATAAACATTCAAAACAGTTGAATGATTTACAATAAAATGTGCTTTAAAACAATTAAATGTCTGAAACGCAAAACGTTAAACCTTGACATCTTTTGTGAATATTTTTAGGTTGGATTCTGTGTACTAATGACCTAGAGCTGGAGTTATAGATCATATTAACAGATTAATTAATTAACAGATCATGCACGGTATAACATGAAGCAGTTTTTGTTTGGATGCACACAAAAACATGTTACATTTGATGCAGTTGACCAATGTTTTCCCACTTCCTTCTTGTCACTTGCAGCATGACGAATGTGCTGCCTCCACCATCTTTGGCAAATGGAGTGCCCCATCATATTTTTAAGTCATCATTAGCCTGGGCTTCAACATTCCTTCTCTTTTTAGGAATGTAGCTCAGTTGGTAGAGTGGCCAGTCTGGCAACCAGAGGGTTGTCGGTTTGATCCCAGCTCCAGCTGGGTTACTTTGCTGATGCATGGCATCCGCCTCTGTCAGAGTGCCCCAGGGCAGCTGAGGCACCAGTGTGTGAATGAGAGTGTGAATGGGTGAATGACACTTTGGGGAGTGTAGAACTCTAGAAAGGACTCTATAAATACAAAACATTTACAGGCTGGCCATTTATTCGGAATGTAGTAGTCTTTATCCTCACTGCTCCTCTCAACATCATTACTGGTACAGTCAACCTGCTGACCTGGACTACCCTGTGCCTGAACAATCAGCTCTTCAGCCAGAAGCAACTTGAAGTCAAAAGACTGCAGCCTCTCTCTGTCTAGTCTTCCAGAATAATAATAATAATAATAATGGATTGGATTTATTTAGTGCCTTTGAACACCCAAAGCGCTTTGACAGAAGCTCCATTATTCTTTCACGCACACATTTACACCGGTGATGGTAAACTACAACAGACGTCTGTAGCCAGAGCTGCCCTGGGGCAGTCTGACAGAAGCGAGGCTGCCATTCTGCGCCATCAGCCCTTCTGACCACCACCAACATTCACACACAGCCACACAGGCAAGTTAGGTGAAGTGTCTTGCCCAAGGACACAACGACAATCTAACCCAACTGGAGCTGGGGATCGAACCAGCGACCCTCCAGTTTCCAGACTGGCCACTCTACCAACTGAGCTAGCCAGCCCAGAAGCCTGGAGGTCTGACCTGTACTCAGTCCAGCTGATTATGTGGTTGCACAAACCCCCTCCACCCATATGCTTGTTGTACTCAGCTACAACAGCAGGACTTGGCACAAGAACATGGTGCCTGACTTTTGCTGACCATCTTCTGCATAAGTCCTTGGGTTCTATCCCATGGACGCTGGAGGCCATCAGAACCACTTTATTGTCCTGCCACTTCATCACTGCAACCTCTGCTGGGTTTTGAACAGTCATTTCAGATGGGGCTCTGCCTTGTTGTTATAGCCATCATCTGACTTTTTGACTTGCACTGTGCAGAGATTCTATTTTTTATGATAGTTCCTGTTTCCAGAAGACCATTTGTTTTTAGCACATCCAATACTTTAGTCGAGATAAAATACCTTTCAAAGAACAAATGTGTTCCTTTTGAAAGAGACTGTGCCATCTGAGCACTGAAATAATTGCATATATAATTGATATTACAAAGTAGTAGGTAATTGTGTTGAAGTATTCTCAACCAATGTCAACATTTCTTTTGCAGACACTTAGCTTACACATTGCTTTTCATCCATATTGGGGGCAGATGTCTTCACTTGGTTCCTAGTCAGGCTCCTCGAAAGCTCTCCTGTCTTCCTCTGAGCGTTCATTGTCCTGCTCTACTGCCTGGCCTTCCTCCTCCTCATCTCCTGACAGCTCTATGTTTGACCCCCTTCCACAATCCTCAGTAAAACCCTTTCTGTCTCACATACCCCTCTGCTTCCTAAAGCATGCAAAGTGCTTAAAAATAGTTATTAGCAAGTCCCGCTGTCCCCTTCAAAGGACATTGGAAAAAAAGATGTGTATTGACAGGGTTAAGATTAATGTACATTTCTAAAATTTTGTAAAACAAAATATCATTAAGCCTTTTATATTGTAGAGGAAATGTCATTATTAGCAACAGCTACATAATCTTTTTTAAAATGATCATTTACCTCGCCTGCTCCCAAAAATGTGGATGTTGTGATTTCTGCCATCTTGAAAGGGCTGTGCATTTGCTCAGTTTGCCACACCCCCACAAATGATGCATCAGGGGAAAGCCCAGGATGTCCTCTTTAAAGTACAGTGGGACTGACACAGATTGCAAAAATTATGTTTGCAACAGAGGGCTGAGAACCATGTCCGCCACAAAGGACAAAAATGAAATGGTGGATCTCAGGATGGTCCATATTGACATGATAGCGTGACGTCCCCCCCCCCCCACACACACACACACACACACACACATACACACACCATTACACCACCAGCAGCAGCAGCCTGAACGGTACAAGGCAGGATGAATCCACGCTTTCATGTTGTTGATGCCTATTTCTGACCCTACCATCTGAATGTTGCAGCAGAAATCGAGACTCATCAGACCAGGCAACATTTTTCCAGTCATTTGTTGTCCAATTATGGTGGACCTGTGTGAATTGTAGCCTCAGTTTCCTGTTCGTATTGACAGAAGTGGCACCCGGTGTGGTCTTCTGCTGCTGTAGCTCATCTGCCTCAAGCTTGTTGTGCATTCAGAGATGCTCCTCTGCTGACCTTGGTTGTAACCAGTGCTTATTTGAGTTACTGTTGCCTTTCTATCAGCTTGAACCAGTCTGGCCAGTCTCTTCTGACCTCTGGCACCAACAAGGCATTTTGGCCCACAGAACTGCTGCTCACTGGATGTTTTTCCTTTTTCGGATCATTCTCTGTAAACCCTAGAGATGGTTGTGTGTGATAATCCCAGAAGATCAGCAGTTTCTGAAATACTCAGACCAGCTCGTCTGGCACCAACAACCATGCCACGTTCAAAGTCTCTTAAATCACCTTTCTGCCCCATCCTGAAGCTGGTTTGAACTGCAGCCAATCGTCTTGACCATGTCTACATACCTAAATGCATTGCGTTTCCACTATGTGTTTGGCCGATTAGCCATTTGCATTAATGCAGTTAGACAGGTGTACCCAATAAAGTGGCCAGTGAGTGTATATGCTGTGGCACAATATTAACCAACATACTATACAGATAAATATAGGGTAGACTGTTTTGACTGTTTTTTTATAAAAACAAGAAAAAAATACTACAAATAAGAAAACGGCTGGTATAGTAAATAGAAGACAAGAAAAAAAAAAGCATTGGCAGATGATTAATTACACCTCGGCAGCAGGAAGGAGAAGCTAAATAAACCATCATAACTGGCCAGAGGAAAAAGAACAAAATGAGAAATACACAAGACAAAAACAGAGAAACGGTATGAAAACTTTGGATGAACAAAAAACAAAAAGCATCGGGCATAGAATCAAACACGGTTTTTTATTACAGCAAATGATGTCTTTTAGGCGATGAAAATTGAAAAGTCCAACATTCTTTGGAGAAATTCCATGTCATGCAGGTTTTCCTGCACTATTTTGGAAAATGATGGTGTTTTAGAAGTAAATAGCATTATGGGCAATCTCATGTGATCTTTTAGCACTAAGCATGCTTCTTCAAACCACACACTGACTGAATTAGAGACAATTTTGTATTTGCTGAAGACTGTCAGCAGTGGCAGCCATCTTGACTTGGGTTGACTCCAAAATATCAAATAATCCTTACTACTAATAATAGCTACTTTCACAGGATTTCACTGAAATCAATTTGGTGCTTAAAGAGATATTTGCTAATACAAACACATACATAAGCTCACACTAAAACAGGCAAACACATTATTGGCTTCCTTCTTTTCTTCCTGTTAGAGGATAAACTCAGAGACTTACAGACTCACTGTGCACATGTTGTGACTCTGTGTTTGTTCTCCTTATGCATAAAAAATGGTTTGATCTTCTCATCAAGACTCCTTGGTAATTATTTTCCTACCACATATATCAGCATTTAGAAAAAAAAAACGCCATACTTTTAAAATCTTTGGGCACTTTCCTCTTTCTGACGTCATTTTATTTTCCACTCTAAAAACATTCTAGTCAATATTGTCCAAAAATAAATGTTAGTGTAGCGTTTTGAAATAACTATTTGTTATTTTAACTACACCCTCTGTAAATTCACTAATAAGTTTTGGAAGTTTTATATGGAGAAAATATCTCCAATACTATCACTTATATTCAGTGTTTACAGGAATTATCTAGGTTCTTTGAAAGAGTACAGTGAATTGAAATACCTTATTAATAACGTGAACTGAGACCAGATAAGGATTGAACAACCATTTAATTTGAAAAACCTAAGAACACAGACAGATAAGACAGTTTGAAAGTTTGATGTAAACACAATTAATATTCTTAAACATGTTGAGGATGTTAAAGATGGTTAATTGTGAGTTTTAACGGACCGTAGCATATGTTTTAATGACTAGGGAAGTTAGTTAATTTAGTTAACCTAGTTGTGACTTTAAGCGTCAATTTAGGCTAGTTTGAGTTGTTATGGAATTTGGTTTGGCTTAATTTAGTTTGGAAGAATTAAGCTTTATCAAAGCAAACCTCTCGATCAGAAAGTGGTGTTCGCTCACTGAAAGGTGGACGCTCCTAGATCTGGCAGGCGTTGGTTTCTCCACGAGCTGAGGCTGGAGTCCCCAGACTCGGAGTGGTGGTCCTGGAAGGCATGGCCGCCGAGGACCTCGCCGGACAGTCCGTGGATACGTCCCGGTCAGCAAGGGAGGCATTTCAGCAGGCATGCTGAAGTCATTTCTGATCTTCCCGTGGTGAGGGAGAGACGAGAGGCCTTGTTCAAAGCTGATAAGGGTTCAGCTAAGATAGCAGCATAGCAGCTCCGACTGCATTCAGGCTGTAGCTCAGACCAAGACTGAGACTGTATGAAGACTCGACAAGACTGTCAAGACAAGACTAACTCGTACCGGAACTGAGTATTAGTTTTGAGACGAGTTATCTTAAATTTAACCAATCAGAAGATGTTAAGTGTACTAATCAGAACTGAGTTAGTGGAGTTGTGAATCGTTCTGATTGGACAAGGGACTGTGAGGGAGTTACCAAGTCACATGACTTCCGCCTGTTAACACTCACATTATAATGTAGAAAATGCATGAAAATAGCAGAGAAGCATTATAACACTTTGGGTGTGAGTGTGTAGGTGACCCTGAACAGGAACAACCAGAGAATGTTCTGTAAACAAGAGATTACAGTTGGAACACCAGTCTGTGGTGTTACAGAAGAGACTTCTTAAAGAGAGTGTTTTATTAGACCAGCTAGTGTCCAGTTAAGGTCAACTGGGAGATGGACACCTGAAAGTGGACAGTTGGACACCTGTAGGAATCTTGATTCAGGTTAAACATAATCCAAGAGTGATTGTATTCCAAGTTATTGGGAAAAAGATGGATTATTGTTGTGATGGTCAACAGAGGTCAAAGGTCAGAGGATATAGCCTATTTGGTGAGGCTACACATCCCCCCTTTATTTCAAGGTCGAGGACGCCTAGCAGAAGGTTGTTGCCTTGAAATACCAAATCCGATGACGGAGGACATCATTGATCATCAGGACCCGAAAAGGAGGAAGGTTATTGGTACCTTTCCAACGGACAGAGTCAATCAAAAATGAGAATCAGAGTTTGAGTTTACCAGACACAGGGGCACCTGTGTCGATGACCTTCAGGACTTTTGAGCATCCCACAACAGAACAGAATCAGGAGTAGGGCATCGATCCAAACGATGCCAGGAGACTGAAGAGTGGGGCAGTTTGTGAAGGAGTAGGCAGCAGCGGAGGCGTCGTCGATGAAGATTTCCAACCCAGAGCAGCGTCGGCAGATGAGTCGCAGACGAGACCAGTTGGGACCTTGGATGTCCGGTGGCTGGACAGAAGACTAGAGCAGAGGCACAGCACAGCAAAAGAACCACAATCTGATGGAGGGCATTCAAAAAGTGTGAATGTAGGCAGATATGGTTAAAATAAACTAGAAAAAGTAAATTAATCTAATTTTAAAATAAGGCTATGTGTCATGCCATTACATTTAATTAAGGATTTAACCTATTTAAATGATTTAAGAGCTCTATTATTTGTATAAAACTCTGAAGAGATTGACTTCACCCCCATGAGGTTACTCTAGGAGTGACACTTTTAAGTGAATTTGGAAAGACATTATGTCATATTTTAAACTAAGTTTAAACTATTTAAAGTTATGGAAATAACTTAGTAAACTAAGGATTGAGATTTTGATAACTAAAAATTGAGTTTTGGAAATAGTGAAATCAGTCATTTCAGATCTGAAATCTAAAGTTTTAGAGGACATTTTGTTTTAAATGACCTAAAGTATATTTTATATCCCTAAAGTTGATTTGAGGGAAATAAAGTAAAAATTGACTTGGCTCGCCTTTACAGTAATTATTATGAAATAACTGTGAAAATAGTAGTAAATTAAACATTAAGTTTGATTTAAACATAAAGTAATTTTACTAAATGAATACAGCATTAGGCTGTAAAATAAAGGAACTCTGGCTTAGTGTTTACCAGGATGGACGCACAGCTGACTGGAGTACAGCAGGCGACGTCAACAGCTCGACCAAGTCTGTTTATCAATAAAACACATGGTTAATAACACATGGTTTTTAAGGAGGCATAAACATGGACACACATTCACGCCGATCAAACAGAAAAGGGAGACAGCTGGTGTTAGGAGTCAGAGAACACAGAGACTCATCAGTTGAAGTGAAAAAGAGTCTTAAAGAAACGTCACCCCCCTTTGCGTGGAGGATGAGGTCGTTGTTAGTTCTCCATAGGTTAGAGATTGTCATAACCGGGTAAGACTGATCTTTGAGAAAGGTCGTTTTCGTAGGACCAGGGTCAAAGGTGAGTCTGGGAGACAAAGTAGTCGCGTCGGAGGACACAACTGCACACACCGTTAACATCAAAAGCATCGCCGGGCCGATGTATTGAACGCTCGGGAGGCGGAGACTGAATGATGAAGGATGAAAGAATGGTTGAGGTCCCTTTGGAGGAACCACCAGGGGTGTGTGAGAAGAGGTCACACCTGAGGGGGTGGCCTTGAGCCTGTTCTTAATTGCAGGAGGACTGCAAAGAAGAGTAGTGAGTTCTGTCTGTGACAGAGGAGTCTTAACCTGCACTTCCGGGGGAAGAGGAGGTTTACCTTGAGGTCCAGTAGGAGGAGGCTCAGTGTGAGGTGCCGTAGGGCAGTCTGGTTCTGCGGGGAGCAGAACGAGTCCAGCTCGGGGCACCTGAGGACTGAGTGGGATTTCCTCTGGTTCTACTGTTGACAGAGTAGAGTTGACCTGTTCTACCTGAGGAGGAGGAGGAGGAGGAGGCTCTCCTCGAGCTCCAGCAGGGCTGACCAGTTCTGCGGGGAGCAGAAGGGGTTCCTGTGGACTGAGTGGGAGCTCCTCGGGTTCTGCTGTTAAGAGAGGGGATTCAGTCTGGGGCGCCTGAGGGCTGGCCGGTTCCGCGGGGAGTGGGACGGGCTCTGTGCCGGACGCCGGAGAACTGCCCGACTCTGGGGGAAGCAGAGAGATGTTGGGCTCAGGAGCGTCAGCGTTGACCTCTGGACGGTCTGAGCTTGACACTGTAAGGTCAGATGATGTTAGAGGAGGATCAGGTTGTGTTGTGACCCCCCTTTCCTCAGTGATGGAAACTGAGGTTGGTGGATCAGATGCAGTAGATGGACTGGCATCTGTAAGATCAGGCATTGGAAAATGATCTAAGATGGCTTGACGTAGTAGGTCCCAGCGTAGTGTCACGTCTACTGGCAGACGCGTTATGAATTTCTCCCACGAACCATTTGCAACGCCTCGAACAAGATCGCAGTTATACCAGCCTCTAAACCCTTGGGCATCGATCAGAGTGAGAAAACTACGAATACCTTGAGGATCATTAGGGTCTGGCAAGTCTTTTTTGAATCGCTCTGCCATCCTCTGCATTGAGAAATTGCAGGTGAAACTGTGGTTGGACCATTAGACACAGTAACTCTATATGCTGGGGGTTCCAGCACCAACCGTGGAGGTGGGCAGACGGGAGTCACCTCTGGGGTGACTGTCTTTTCTGCACTCGCTGCGGCAGGAGTCTGAGGGAGAGACTGCTCGGGCCTCACAGCCGGGAGGCCTGCAGCTTCCTCATCCCAATAGAAGAATTTGGCGATAGCTCTACGTAGCCTGTCAAAGTCACTCTTCGTGTGTGGTGACTGACGGTCAATAAACATACCCACCATCATGTCTGAGGTCAATTCAAGAAGAAAGATCTTGTCCTCTAAACATGTGTCAGGGTAGTTTTCCATGAGCCTGTCAAATTTCCTGAAATAAGCAGATAGCTTTTTAGGGTACCTTGGTTCAGGTACAAACTTTCCCATTTTTACTATAAAGTCAGCAATTTCTCCAGTGGTGAGGCATCTACCCTCTTTTATCTGTTTTTGTTCAGACATTGTTTATTCTGATGAAGATAATTCACTGAAGGAGAAAGAAAGAGTTAAGCTCAACAAATGGAATGAAGTGATGTGTCTCTGAGACAAAGAGTTAAACGAGGCGATGGAAGACGGATAAAAGCGGCGTTGTTTAGCGGAATCAGCGGATATTTACCTATTTAGCGGTTAGCTTGGGGGACGTACTCAGCCGATGCTACCTAAACTCGTCGTGAAAACGCACGAGATTTTTGACGAAGGACAACCGGTCTCTACCTGGTTTATCTCTGGACGTTGGATTTAGGCCACGCGTTCTTGGACGTCGTGTTAACCGTCTGATAAACAGCTTAGAATTTAGCCGGAATTTTATTGTCTCCACGTCGGAAAACTTTTGTCACCAAGCATACACAAGTTACACAACAGACATTTAACTGTGAAAACAGACATGAGGTGAAACAGCTTAACAAGAATCAGACTTGGCTTCAGTGATGAGGTGGCAATGCTTATCTTATCAGCAAGGACTGTGTGTGCTTCTTGGCAGGGAAAATGGAGTTCAGTCATTAAACAGCTTATAGTTATTAATCCTTTTTTAGGTATTAATTTTGTACTTAAAACTGGTTAGCAATGCCATTACAGTTTAAAACATGGCTGGCTCCGCCATTATGTAGTGATATACACTATGTAGTTAAAACCTGGCGTAGCTCGTCATTATGTAGCGTTTTGAAATAACTATTTGTTATTTTAACTACACCCTCTGTAAATTCACTAATAAGTTTTGGAAGTTTTATATGGAGAAAATATCTCCAATACTATCACTTATATTCAGTGTTTACAGGAATTATCTAGGTTCTTTGAAAGAGTACAGTGAATTGAAATACCTTATTAATAACGTGAACTGAGACCAGATAAGGATTGAACAACCATTTAATTTGAAAAACCTAAGAACACAGACAGATAAGACAGGTTGAAAGTTTGATGTAAACACAATTAATATTCTTAAACATGTTGAGGATGTTAAAGATGGTTAATTGTGAGTTTTAACGGACCGTAGCATATGTTTTAATGACTAGGGAAGTTAGTTAATTTAGTTAACCTAGTTGTGACTTTAAGCGTCAATTTAGGCTAGTTTGAGTTGTTATGGAATTTGGTAGGGCTAATTTGAGTTTGGAAGAATTAAGCTTTATCAAAGCAAACCTCTCGATCAGAAAGTGGTGTTCGCTCACTGAAAGGTGGACGCTCCTAGATCTGGCAGGCGTTGGTTTCTCCACGAGCTGAGGCTGGAGTCCCCAGACTCGGAGTGGTGGTCCTGGAAGGCATGGCCGCCGAGGACCTCGCCGGACAGTCCGTGGATACGTCCCGGTCAGCAAGGGAGGCATTTCAGCAGGCATGCTGAACTCATTTCTGATCTTCCCGTGGTGAGGGAGAGACGAGAGGCCTTGTTCAAAGCTGATAAGGGTTCAGCTAAGATAGCAGCATAGCAGCTCCAACTGCATTCAGGCTGTAGCTCAGACCAAGACTGAGACTGTATGAAGACTCGACAAGACTGTCAAGACAAGACTGTCAAGACAAGACTAACTCGTACCGGAACTGAGTATTAGTTTTGAGACGAGTTATCTTAAATTTAACCAATCAGAAGATGTTAAGTGTACTAATCAGAACTGAGTTAGTGGAGTTGTGAATCGTTCTGATTGGACAAGGGACTGTGAGGGAGTTACCAAGTCACATGACTTCCACCTGTTAACACTCACATTATAATGTAGAAAATGCATGAAAATAGCAGAGAAGCATTATAACACTTTGGGTGTGAGTGTGTAGGTGACCCTGAACAGAAACAACCAGAGAATGTTCTGTAAACAAGAGATTACAGTTGGAACACCAGTCTGTGGTGTTACAGAAGAGACTTCTTAAAGAGAGTGTTTTATTAGACCAGCTAGTGTCCAGTTAAGGTCAACTGGGAGATGGACACCTGAAAGTGGACAGTTGGACACCTGTAGGAATCTTGATTCAGGTTAAAACATAATCCAAGAGTGATTGTATTCCAAGTTATTGGGAAAAAGATGGATTATTGTTGTGATGGTCAACAGAGGTCAAAGGTCAGAGGATATAGCCTATTTGGTGAGGCTACATTAGTTATAAAAATCCACATTGTAAGCTGACAAGGTAGGAAACAAACTATTGTATTTTATGCTGAATATGCCCACAGAGAATACAGAAGGGTGATTTTTTTCCTCCTTATCTCCTAAACTCAATATCAAATGTGGCCTGCAAGGAATTTTGTGCAAAGCATTCTGGGTAGTCCGTGCCTGCAGGCTTTTACTGTCTCTTGAAGACTTTTAATTATTCTCTTCCATCACTCTCTTGCCTATCAATAGGGAAATCTCTGTCTTTTTGTTACAGTTGATGGCTTGTTTTTTTATGCAAAGCTGCCCAAAGTCACTCTCACTCATTCATCACCATAATCGCACAGCAGGAAACTGGTGTGAGTGAATGTGGTGAGGGCATCAGAGGGCCGTACTGAAATGATGGAGGAGGCCATTAGAAAGGAGCGTGTCCTGTTTGTGTAACTGTTCTCGTTCTGATGAACACACCAGAGAGCAGCAGTGATGAGAAAAGCTGACTTTAAATCTGTTGTGTTGCAGGCTGTAAATCATGCAGCTGATTTGAAGAGGATTTTTTATTTTTTTATTTATACCAACATGTAAAGTTAGAAAAACAAAAACAGGTCTAGCTGAACTCTTAAATCCATATTTACCTACAACACCCTTCCTATTATTTACTTAAGTTCTGTAAGTAAAGACCCTTGTTTAAAAAATAAAAAAAAGACAATAATGATGATGAAAATTGGCTTTCAAATTCTTAGGTTCCAGAGCCAATGCTATGTGTTGCAAGATCCAGCTCCATCTCTGATAGAGGAGTGATGTTCCATGGCCCAAGGGGTTTTTATCCTCCTAAAACAAAAGTTAAATTATAAATAAAATAATTGCCAGTTTTAGTTTTTGGGGATTGGATCTATTCAGCCTCTCAGCAAACGACGGCAACAACTCACTTACACCGTTTACCGTGGGGAGCTGTTGATGTCAACTGGGGCTATAGTCTGTTGGTGGAGGGAATATGGTATGCATTTATAGAGCGCTTTCTAGAGTGTTGAACACTCCCCAAAGCGCTGTACAACACAATCAGTCAATATTTTGAGGAACTCCTCAATCCCACTGACACGTATTCTGATGAAGGACCAGAGCTCAGGGTTCATACAGCTTTCCAGTTAAGATTTTCCATGACTTTTCCAAAACCTTTAACCAACTTTCCATGACCAAAAATAACATTTGTGCATCAATTTTAAGTGTTATGCACATTTATTTAATATTACTCAAAACACAAGTAAATACTAAACATAGCAAGAAACATGTCTGCAGTTTTCCAAGACATTAAATATAGTTTCATTGCCTTTACTAATAACCCAGTAGTACAGTCAACATAGATTTTCAATTCTTAAAGAAATAAAGTAGCTACAGCGCATTTATTGTATTCCAAATAAAAATAAAGTGTCTTAGCACAGCTTGAGACTGTTAACTCTTTAGAATAAATAAAGTAGCTGCAGGGCTTTTTACTATAACTCAAGTCAAAATAAAATAATGTCTGATGATTTATAAGAGTAATCGGAGTTCTTAACTTTTGACACCCACAGTATCTCGGCTTTCAGTACCTGATTTTTAGTTGAAACGCCTAGTTTCAGTTGGAGTTGTTGCAACTGGCGCCATGGTCATGGGTGTTCTGTGCACTTACTTCTAAAAACTGGTTGATAGGAATAGTAGTATTATTTGCACACATGGCTAATTCGTGCTTTTTCCGTTCATATGCCTAGCCATTAGAGGTGTAACGAGACCCAAAACTCACGAGACAAGACGAGACTTGAGTTTGCGAAACGAGACGATATTTAATAATAGTTTCAAGAAAATATACTGGTGAAGGTTCTCAGTCATCCAGGTCATGATAATCCAAAAAAGGGTTTTAAATAAAGGCAACTGGACTTATTTGGTTCTTTTGAAGATGTTTCACTGCTCATCCGAGGAGCTTTGTCAATTCTGTATGTAGTCAAGGAGACTCCTGGACTACATAAAACCCTTTTTTGGAGTTTCAAGAAAACTTCAAAGATCAAGTTTAAGCAACAAAAAATAAAAAACTCTTTTATTCCACATTTTTATGAGTTTTTCCACAAACTCAACTGATGTCTTTCTTTTTCTGAATTCTTGAATCTTATCAGTAGGGGTGTAAGATGAGATTTTAATCAAATTTTCAAGAATTTTTGAAAGATCAAACATTGCTGAAAATGTTGTTTTTTTTTTTGCCTGTCTCTCTCCTCCTCTTCTGTGTCACCAAAGAAAAATATTTTGATTTCAGCTGAAGAGGAGAGGTTTGAACTGTTTAGCCATGATATTAGACCTACACCTAAAAACAACAGCAACTATTCATTTAATATAGTAACTATGTTTTTAGACAGTAAAAACTACTGGGCTCTAAACTGACTTTAAAAAGTGCAGAGGACATGTCCCCATCATGTCCATGTGTCTCTCAGTGATCTTTCAGTCCTTTACTTCTCTCAGCTCTCTGTTATTCTGTCTGTTTTCTTTTCTCTCTTCTTGTTGAAAAATAGAATCAGTTCAGTTAAACTTCACTAAATCCTTAAAGGATTTGGTCATTACTAGAAAATAAATGCAAATTTAAGAAAAGCTTTTCTTTTTCTATAACACTGTGTTTAACAGTGATAATACAGTGTTTCATATAGATTGTTTTCAGATGCACACACCTGTCTCTGTCTCCTTGTCTCCTCTCCTCTCTCCTCCTCGTGTCTGTCTGTCCTTTCATTCAGGCAGTAGGTGTAATAGGGTAGGAATCCACGTCTTTCTGCTCTGAGACACACATCATGCTCCCAGCTGTTCTTTCACTATTTCCACGTTCCAGGCAGCGTTTCTCTACCAGGGCAGCTGCTTTTCTGAGCGCTGCATTTACAATGATATGAACGGCAGTCTCATCAGCTGATAGTAAGCTTCACTTTTGCTTTAGGAGCGACGTTTTCACTCGCATGCCCAAATGCAAATAGTTACATAATGCAGTCATGAGGGCTCGCGAGATCGAACTTATCTCAATGAGAAATATCGTGACGTTTACTAGCCATGTTCGAAACATCGAAAGTTTTACTGCATAGCTAACACTTAGCATGTATTGAGTTGGCATCCTTTTGCAGCCAGCTTCAAAATTTGTCCATGAAATGCCAAGCCTTGTTAAAGCTACATTTCCCTGGCATTTTGAGATTCTCATTTCAGTTTGCATTCGCCGACTGAACCGCTTTGGCATTAGCTCCGGACCGTCACCGTGAGCTACATTTAAGGACCTCTGGGGGACAGGTGTGTCACCTCAGCTGCCTGACAAAAAATGTACGAGTCCGCAACTTTTATTCAATTGATTCGTATTTTTGCATTAATTCTAAGTTTGAACAAAGATTTAGTAAAATTCCAAAACTTTTCCAGGACCTATAAAATTCCAAAACTTTTCCAGGGCCTGGAATTTTGATTTTCAAATTGCATGACTTTTCCAGGTTTTTCATGACTGTACGAACCCTGAGATCTGGGGAGGGACTGTCCAATAATCGAGGCAGAAGTCACTGAGGTAGTCTAGATAGTGGTGAAGCCCTGGGGGTGGATGAGATTTGTCCTGGTATCTCAAGGCTATAAAGGGGCAGTTTTTGTAGGGTTCATATTTTTTTCATTGAGATACTCGGGGGAGAACCTGGCGGAGATGTGTGCAGACCTCCTTGCTGGGTAGTGAGTGGAGTCCAGTGTGCGTCCTCGCGGCCGGGGCAGCTTGTGCATGTCAACAAGTCTCTGCAGCTCATGAACGCTGAGAACTCCTTCAGAGCGAACAGGAAGTGTAGTATATTCACGTCTGATAGATGGCTGAGTGATCGGGACATTGAAAGCGTCGGTTCACAATGACTCATATGGGATCAGGTCCAGCTCCGCTCCTCCCTACAGGCAGAACACACACTGTGTGTAGGGCCCCGTGATCCAGAAGGGGCCCATTTAGCACCAGTGGACGGATTATTTGAGAATGTACAAAGGGTGAGCAGCATCGCTGCCGTGAGGCGCACCGTGTGTAGAGGGAAAAAAGGAGAGGAGTAATCACCGCAGGTTGAGCCTTGTTGGATTTCTGTTTACTAAATGCTGCCGCTGCATTGGTCTAAACCGGTCACATGACAGCTGCTCACAAACTAGGCTCATTTTAAAACAACAATCTAAAAAACCCTGTGCTTTTACAAAAGGAGAATTGTAACTTTTGAGCTGGTGATGGGCTTTATGACTCTTCGAAGGGAGCCGTTCATTAGGGAACAGTTCACCTCAAAGAGCCGTTCATTAGGAAATAGTTCACCTCAAAGAGCCGTTCATTAGGGAACAGTTCACCTCAAAGAGCCGTTCATTAGGGAACAGTTCACCTCAAAGAGCCGTTCATTAGGGAACAGTTCACTTCAAAGAGCTGTTCAAAAGACTGACTGTTATGTTTTTGCAATATTTTGAAAGAGCAATGTTCTAATCATAAAATCAACACTGATCTAAGTGTATTTACACGTTAAAGGTGTTAATTGGTGGTGCATTAATATTGTTTTGTTTTCCTCATTTATTTTCATCACCAGTTCTCATAGTAGAACAACTTTCTCAGTTTGTTTTGGAAACAGGAGATGAGCCCCTGGTCTAACGCTCCTCCTGGCTGAGAAACCTGTTGTCATGGACTTCCTTTTAGTCATTATTTAGGGAGCACATATGGTATTATCAATGCCTTTGGCAGAATTCAAATGAGCCATTTTTATCTAGATCAAAATGGCCAAAATGTCCCTTTTGTGGGATGTTGTGACATTTGTTTGTAGATGATAAACTGTTTCGTTTGGTGTTTTCTTGATCTTGTTTTTATCTTTCAGCTTTATAATTAGACAAGTGATTAAGTATTTCAACAAAGTTGTGTTTAGTTACGTTACTGTAAAACTGTTGAAATAATTTATGTATTACATAATTTACATTGAACAAAGCCAACTCAGCAGACTAAAACACATCCAAAGTCTCTCATATTAGCAGCTAGCAAGCTGCTGAAATGTGTTAAATATGCAAAGAGCTCTAAGTAACGAGGCCTAACTGCTGTGGAGGCGTTTTTCATTTTATGCCAGCATCAGCTGTTGCTATACCATAATACAATTTAAAACAGCTTGCAGCAGCAGCAGCAAGTGGATTTTGCAATAAGTCTAAATCAGGAAACATGATCCAAACAGATGCATCAGAGTGACTTATAGACAGTTAGTGTAATTTTAAAAAAGAATCAATACGACACCAAATGTAGCTGAACATTACAACATTTCTACGCTGGTCTCCAATGTCAACACCTCCAAACCATGTCTCTGTGTGTCCACCAGACTGGATTTCACCAAATGCAGAAGCAGAATTCATGCCTCGCCTTCTTCCGCTTATCCGGGTCCGGGTCGCGGGGGCAGCATTCCAAGTCGGGCAGCCCAGGCCATCTTCTCCAAGGCCAAGTCCACCAGCTCCTCAGCTGGGACGCCCAGGCGTTCCCAGGCCAAACTGAAGATGTATTTCCTCCAGCTTGTCCTGGGTTGACCTGGGGGCCTCCTGCCGGCAGGACATGCCCAGAACACCTCCCGAGGGAGGCGTCCAGGAGGCATCCTTACCAGATGCCCGAACCACCTCAACTGGCTCCTTTTGATATGGAGGAGCAGCGACTCTACTCCGAGTCTCTCCCGGATGTCCGAGCTTCTTACCCTATCCCTAAGGCTGAGCCCGGCCACCCTGCGGAGAAAACTCATTTCGGCCGCTTGTATCCGTGATCTCGTTCTTTCGGTCATTACCCAAAGCTCATGACCATAGATGAGGATTGGGACGTAGACCGACCGGTAAATCGAGAGCCTTGCTTCCTGGCTCAGCTCCCTCTTCACCACAACAGACCGGTTCAGCGTCCGCATCACTGCAGACGCTGCCCCAATCCGCCTGTCGATCTCCCGCTCCCTCCTTCCCTCACTCGTGAACAAGACCCCGAGAAACTTGAACTCCTCCACTTGAGGCAGGACCTCTCTCCCGACCCGGAGTTGGCAATCCACCTTTTTCCGGTCAAGAACCATGGCCTCAGACTTGGAGGTGCTGATCCTCATCCCAGCCGCTTCACACTCGGCTGCGAACCTCCCCAATAAGAGCTGAAGGTCAGAGCTCGATGAAGCTAGGAGGACCACATCATCCGCAAAAAGCAGAGACGAGATTCTCCTGTCACCAAACTCAACCCCCTCCACACCACGGCTGCGCCTAGAAATCCTGTCCATAAAGGTTATGAACAGGACCGGTGACAAAGGGCAGCCCTGGCGGAGTCCAACCCTCACTGGGAACAGGTCCGACTTACTGCCGGCTATGCGGACCAGACTCACACTCCTCTGGTACAGGGACTGAATGGCCCTTAACAAAAGACCATCAACCCCATACTCCTGGAGCATCCCCCACAGGGTGCCCCTGGGGACACGGTCATAAGCCTTCTCCAAATCCACAAAACACATGTGGATTGGTTGGGCAAACTCCCATGACCCCTCCATCACCCTAGCGAGGGTAAAGAGCTGGTCCACAGTTCCACGACCAGGACGAAAACCACATTGCTCCTCTTCTATCTGAGGTTCAACCATCGACCGGAACCTCTTCTCCAGTACCCTGGAGTAGACCTTCCCAGGGAGGCTGAGGAGTGTGATCCCCCTATAGTTGGAACACACCCTCTGGTCCCCCTTCTTAAAAATGGGAACCACCACCCCGGTTTGCCACTCCACAGGAACTGCCCCCGATGACCACGCAATGTTGCAGAGACGTGTCAACCACGACAGTCCTACAACATCCATCGCCTTAAGATACCCAGGTCGGATCTCATCCACCCCTGGGGCTCCGCCGCTGCGTAGTTGTTTGACTACCTCAGCGACTTCTGCCCCAGAGATTGGACAGTCCGTCCCCAGGTCTCCCAGCTCTGGTTCCTCCTCGGAATGCGTGTCGGTGGGATTGAGGAGCTCCTCAAAGTATTCCTTCCACCGCCCGACTATAGCCCCAGTTGACGTCAGCAGCTCCCCGTCCCCACTGTAAACAGTGTGAGCGAGTTGCTGCCTTCCTCCCCTGAGGCGCCGGATGGTTTGCCAGAACCTCTTTGGAGCCGACCGATAGTCTTTTTCCATGGCCTCGCCAAACTCCTCCCACGCCCGAGATTTTGCCTCGGCAACTGCCACTGCTGCACTTCGCTTGGCTTGCAGAATTCATGCATTGGTGCTTAAATAAAAAAACTGCATTTGATTTGCACCCTAAACCTGAAACCTTTACAAAAATGTTTTAAAAGGAAAGAAAGTAAGAAAAAAGTTATTTTTACAAAATAAAATACAGGAATTCAACAAACGAAACAAAATAATCTAAAAAAATAAAAACTGACATTTTAAATGAAAAATACACAAATTAAAAAGTAAAAATGTTAAGTCAACTAAATAACTATAAATACATTAAAAATATAATACAACAGAAATTTTAAATGTAAAATGTAGAAATATTTATAAAAGTAAATTAAAGAGTATAAACATTTAAAAAAGGTAACTTCCAAAATGAACATTTAAAAAGGAAAGAAAAACTATTTAAAAGTTTTTTTTAATTAAATAACTAGATTTAAAAAATCACAAAAAAGTTTTTTGTAACAATTTTCAAATACACTTGATGGTTGAAGATTGTTTACAATTTACAAATATTTCAGGTGAGCGCCATTTAAAAGGTTAAATTATTCATAAATACTTGCATTCTGAGTTAAGTGGCTAAAGAGTTCCTCTTACAGTCTGTGAGACCAGAATTACTCAGGAACTAAAACGGGACCTGGGAGTGCAGCGTGACCTTCACAATGTGTCTGAAATAACATTTTCCTCATCGTGATTCACTCTGTTAGTGGGTTAATATACCAACACAATAGTAGTTTATGGTTTTTGCTTTGCCACAGTTTTCCTTCCATTGTGTTGACTCTTTGACTCCAATCATCAGAGAGTAAAAAGTTGTTTTGCCACCAGCAGAGGAGTCAGGTTAGGATGATGGATGAGTGATGGAAAGACACCCGTCTACCGTTCACAAGGGGAATTAAATTAATCTAATTACATAAAAATAGTTTCTTAGCCTTTAGTTATTATTTAGATGGTCTAACTGCAAGAAAAAAACTACTGTAATAAATCTGAACCATTTCAAAATAGTTTAAAATGAGTTATGAACTCAAATGTTACTGGTGTGGAAGGTTGTGTGTGGGCAAACTCAATCCTGAGCGTGATTAAATTCATTCTGGAGAATTGCAGGTCTTTGTTACGCACACACACACACACACACACACACACACACACACACACACACACACACACACACACACACACACACACACACACACACACACACTAGCAGCAGCTTTCAAAGTGATGGATAGATATTCTGTTGCTTCACAGAACAATAGCATGGAGTGAATGAAGGGATCTAGGCAGAACCACAGACTCATATGTGCTGCAGTAAATCTGACTATTGACTGCAGTCCTGCACTGACGACAAAATGAAAACACAATAGGAGCGAGAGACAGTGAACAACAATGGAGGAGGGATGTAATGACGAAGCACTTATAATACCACTAAAATTAGAAAATGTGCAAAAGAAATTGGAGAGGAACAATATGACTTCAAAGGTTAAATAAAATTGACTGACTGACTGAAAGAATAAGGACTTAAAGCTGGTTCACATGGCAAGATTTTTAAGTCAATTTGAGCCCTGATCCTCCCTTTATGACCATCTTCAGGATGCCCCTGATTACCGTAATGTCTCTAAAGATCTTATCAGATGTTCCAAAAATTTTGAAGCAAAAAAACTGACTGCAGTCAGTCTGTCAATGCAAGTAAAATATTAACATTGTAAGAAATGTAATTTGTCCACTTTAATGTTCTATAAATAAGTTTTCTCTATAAAAGTAATTTTTCCAAACACACTGATCAGTTAGTTGGAACATGTCCATTACTGTCTCTCTTTATATCGCCAATAAAAACGTTTGATTACACATATTAAACATGCTATTAATGAACAGTGTTGGGCAAGTTACTTTAAAACTGTAATGCATTATTTATTACTTGTTACTGTCATTTAAAGTAATTTGTTACTTACAATATTACTGTATTTATAAGGCATTACACTACTTTTGGATTACTTTTAAGAAACTCTCACCAAAATAACTGTAAATATGGATTTGACCATTTAAATGAGCTCATGACACTCAGTGAGCTCAGTCCACATCCAGTGGAAAGTGATGGGATGGATACATGTATAGATTTACAACTACCTAGGTAATAACCCATCCATCCATCCATCTATCATTTATCATCCATCCAACCATATATTAACCCATCATATCTACATACATTTAAATCTACATGTATATGAGCTTGTGCACACAAGTCCCTATTCATTAGTTTGACTCTTACCTCCACCTGTGTGCTTCAATCTCCTCCACCCGTCCAGCAGACGCTGCATGACGTGCACTTTCCTCTGCTCGGTGCGCGAGAGAGTGAACTCTCCAACTTCTGATGTGAATAATCTAGTCTGTTAGAGCGACTTTTTATCACAAAACTTCTCAGTTCGCTTCAGTTTCCGAGCGGCGCGCTGCTCTCATATGTCTTCATAGGCCTTGGTTGCTGTGAGAGCGCACGACTTGGGCAGCGCATGCGACTTGTGCGCTCCTCCGACACAGGTCGGAACCACGCATGAGTTTTCAGCGTGGTTCAGACAGAAACGGACTCCTCTCTGCTCTGTCTGACTACAGGAAGTGAAACATTTGGCGCTGAGTGACGTTTCTCCTCTGGAAAACCACCACTTCAACCCGGGTTAAACATGCACTGTAACGCGCGCGTTACTGACGTTTGTACCGAGTAAAGTATTACAGATTTTATTTCTGTACTGCCTTACATTACCACGTTACAGTAACTCGTTACTCCCAACACTGTTAGTGAATGTGTGTGATGTATTTGGTCTTCCTGATCAACCTTAAATATGCAGAGAAAATTCACAGGGCGAGGCAGAAAGTGCCATGCTGCACTGATAAGTCGCAGTGCTCAGCCCCATAGGCACAAGGTGTGCATCGCTGCTCTTCTTCTGCTGCAAAACAATGTCTTGGACTTCAGATATCGCTGTGCACACATTTGCAACACAACTGGAATTTTTAAACACACGAGACACGAGATTTTATCAGTGATTTCAACAGCAGGCTAACAGACAGTGGAGGTATACTCTGGTAGAGACTAGATAAAAGACATGTTACAACATTATGAATATTTACATATCTAAACATCTGATTGCTGAGGAGTTGGTGCCTCAACAGTCATCAACCTCACTGCACATCACAGTAAATCACTGAGTGTGAGGAATCCACTGGTTGATGCTACACGTCTGGTTTATCCTGAGTGAGTCTGATTATTTATTAGGAATCTCATTAATAACTCATTTGATGGTTTCTGAGATTTTCCTTTCTCACTAAGCTTCTCCTTCCTGATTAAACTCCATTTTCTGTTGTTTTCTCTCTCATCCCTGTCCATTACATCTTTGATGCCATGTTTAGAGAACTTAGCTGAGTGTTCTTCTGCCTTTTCAATCGTTTGGTCTTTACAGCCTATTAGTTTTGCCCTTTGTCTGCTCTTTGCCTTGAACAAGGAAAAGAAAGCTCCTTTGGGAACTTGTGCTTTTGTGATAAAACACGATGTTTTAAGGAGTGACTCTGGGCTGGTTTCTCTCATTTATTGTCATAAACAGCATGATAAAAGGTTAATAACACATACAAGCATATAAAGATGTATTTGAAAGTGTAATTTTTTGGGAAAATATAAAAATCTCTTTTTATTAGCAGGTAACAGGTTTTTAACAATAGACTGGCATTGTTTTCTGCATTCTAGAAAACAGAGGACACCATGTGGACTAGTGATGAGTCATCATTTGTTTATGGTAATAAGCCCTCAGAGACAAGCCTCCCTTTTCTTTCTTTTCTGCAACTTTAGCTTGAGACACTCAAAAGATAGAACTGTTGTTTTTTCCCCTCTTAAGTAATTTATAATTTAACAGACAAGGAAACGGAACACAGAAATGACTGTGAGTGCATGGATGACTGCTTCTCCCTGCACCTAATCCCTGGTGCTCCTGCTGACTTCCTCTAGCCTGCTTAACCTACACTTGAGAGCAAATATTTATACAAAAAGGACTCTTTCAGGAACATAAAACAATCACATGTATAACATTTATAAAAGCTCAGTCAGTGAGAATAATCCTTCAAATACTAATGTTTTCTTTAACTTGACAACTCACTATAATGTTTTGGATGGGGTCTTAGAGGTGGTTATACATTCATTTACATGAAAAGTAATTTGGTAAAAGATCTGTGATCATTGTTCAGTCTTTCTACATCGGGGGAGGGGGAGCCTGTCTTGCTAGGGGGGCACTTTTTAAAAAATAAAGTCCTCTGAGGGCCACGTTCAGTGTAAACCAGTGGTGTTCAGTCTTCTTAGACAAAAATCACCAAGTTTGAAGTTCTCAGTCACAGAAATATAATTTTTAGAATTGAAACATGCAGAAAAAAATATATTGTGAAATGTTTACTTTTTACCAAACCAGACCTACCAAACCCTAACCCTAACCCTAACCCGTCAAGACAGACTGTCTTCAGGCAGTCAGGGTTCAATCAGGAGCTGTAATCTGGTCTGGTGATCCCTGGTTAGACTGGTGTCAGATTGTTAATCGTTCAGAGATAACTCATCAAGCCTCCACAGTAATTAATAAATTAAACTTAACCAAGTGAATTTTAGTAAATCCCAAACATCACACGTTTCCAAAAAACTTTCATTAGACATTTCATAATCTTCATAATGACTTTGATAAATGTTTTATTTTGTTTTAATCATTAGTTAAAACTGTTAATAATAAAACTGATTTATATTAAGTAAAATTTGCCTTTCTGTCAAATTATTAACGTTTCCCTGGCAAACCTAAAATAACCTATTTTCAGTGCCAATCAGATTTTAAAGCCAAACATTGATATCCATAATTTTTTGGATATTAAGATTTTATTTTATCACAATCTGATTGACTACTTATTAAAATGAACAATGTTACAAATTTAAACAACAATGAACTCATGACAGTTTTGTTGCCAGGTATAACAAAGAACAACAACAGCAGTTCTGATTTGGGATTCCGCTCGCTCCATGCGGCTTATGTCAGTTACCTCTCTTTCTGATTGGCTACATGTTCATTTACCAGGCTGCATACTTGTTAGTTATGCTGTGATATCAGGTCAAGACAATTCACAATATTGGATCTTCTCGATTTGTGATCAGAGTAGTCCCGTGACCTTCTGAGCAGTTTGGAGTGCTGATAAGATTATCTTTAGAGCCACCACCATAATTGGGCCATCCATAATGTTGTCAGAAGGGTACAATCGGCTTAATTATCCTGCAGTGACAGAGTTAGTTTGTGCAGGAGATTGGAACATAACCCTGAACCTTTCTTTGGACACTACAAGTTCAAAAAGATACTAATCTATTAGATCCAGAGATAGTGTGTTTGGGCTAGTTCACATGGCATAGATCCACACATAGAGAAACATACAAATAACTAAATATCAAACAGAAAGTTTCCTCCGAGTACTCCGGTTTCCCCCACAGATCACAACATGCCCTAATTGTATGTCGCTTTGGATAAAAGCGTCTGCCAAATAGACATAATCATATAATGAGTACATTACTTGTTAGCTTGATTTAGTAGATATACCTACAGCAAGTATGAGATGTCTTGATTTGTTTTAGTAAGAGAGGCTCAGTCACACACACACACACACACACACACACACACACACACACACACACACACACACACACATCTGCTGCTGCTCTACCAGTTTGCTTCACTGTAAAAAGAAGGAAAAGACAGACACGCACAGCCTCCACCTTTACTTTTGGTCACATGAATAATCCAATAGACAGCTGGTAAAAGCCTCCGTCTACAGGCTCTAGCCCCAAAACAAACCCAGCCAGCATGGCAAGCATCCCATCAGGCCTGTTAACAGCCCTCGAAACATGCTCGTCATTTCTTTATTAAGGTTTTTAAGATTCTACAGAACAGGAAGGAATCATGTAGTTCCTCCTGGTGTGGTTTTGTCTGAATTTTCTTTGCTCACACTGAAGGTTGTTTTAAAATACAGATTTATACTATTTTAACCAGTAAACTGATGTAGTCCAGAAGGGTCCACAAAAGGTCAAGTTCAAAGGTCACTGTTCTGGTCAGTCTGTGGACCGGGACTCACTGAGGTTCTGACCCAGAACAAGATGAACACACAGTCCCAGAACCAAGTCTTTTTGTTTACAGCACACACTTTGCTCCAACACATCCTCTCTCTCTTTTGGCCATGAGACATTCTAACGTTGATTCATATTTCAGTGTTTACTATTAATGATCACATCTTGTCAATATTTATCTAAAATGTCTCATTTTAATCTTGAATTGATTTAGTGATTCAATCATGTTTGTTTCATTAAATATACATTTTGATGTATTAATAATGATTTATTTGAGTTTGAACCAATGGCGTAGATTTCCTCTTCACATTAGTGGGTTTGGACACACAGGACTGTCCCAGCTCAAAGTTACCATTACCGGGAAAATGCCCAACGGCCAGTGAGAGCAGTTTGGCATGGTCCTGTGTCAAGAGGGAGAGGGCGTGTCTGGGAGCACGGACCGCAGCGTGCATGCCGTAGAAGTTTGCACCGGTCAATCCAGAAAGGCCTCCTTCCCCTGGACACAGGTCTGCCCACAGCAGCGCAGCACCTCGGTCCGCTGGACTGAACATGTGGTGGGATCCAGCAGTATTTCTGCACCCTTGGATCAAATTATTGGTGAGGGCAACTCAGTGATCCCTGGGCATTGGTGGGGACACGTCACCTCCGTCCATGCCAAATCTACAGCCATGGTTTAAACTATAAGTATGTTTATTTTGGACTTTCTGGGAAAACAGAGACAGTTTGAGGATTTTGGTAAAAAGATAACAATGGTAACTTTAGTATTCTGGCTCATGATTGGCTTCTGTCACACAGTGATTGTTAATCAGATGCAGAAATGATCCTCAGTCTAGTTCTTGCCTCCATGATGTAACACCAGGATCTGTACAGAGCTTTAAAAAAAAAACAGTTCAAAGTTTTATTTGAACTGTTAAACTGAACACTTCACCTCACTGTGAGCCACGGTAGACAACAACGCCATGGTGGTAACCTTCGGATGAGCCTAGTCAACAGCTAGAGTGACCTGATCACTAGAGGCCATCAAGTCCACTTTAAAGTCCACTGTGGGGACAAGGACTCTCTTTGATGTTTGAGGCCCAACTTTCTCAGGGCAGTCTTGATCCACTAAGGGGCCAAAATCTGGAAAACTGGTGTCTTTTTATCAGTGATTTGTTGAGTATTCATACATAAAAATTGATCATCCATACTCAGTGCAAATAAACCCCTGCAGCAGCTGCAGTGATGTAGGTGAGTGTGATGACACTGAACCATTTTCTAAATGAGCTCAAATGAAGCCCAGAACACTTCATGCTGATGATAATTCTC
Organism: Callopanchax toddi; assembly: GCA_006937965.1. NCBI lineage: Eukaryota > Metazoa > Chordata > Actinopteri > Cyprinodontiformes > Nothobranchiidae > Callopanchax > Callopanchax toddi. Next base: position 1,902,411 of record SSNR01000077.1, read on the forward strand.
TTTGAGGCTACCACGCAATTCAGTTTTCAGAAATAAGATAATATTTTTAAAAATCTGAAACTACTCAAACCCATTCTCCGTGTGGCCAGCTGCTGTGAAACCCCAGCTGACTCATCGTCACTGAATTTGCTCATTATCGTGATTCTGACTCTGATGAGGAGTCATTAGCATTTCCCAGCGATGAGATTTGAATTTTTTACTGACACAGAGAAATCTGCAGAGCTAACAAGGTCTCCTGATGCCTTTTAAAGCAACAACTGAAAATAGAGCAAATCTGCACTTTTTTTTCTAAAGGTAATATATCTCTTAGACAGGTGAAGAGGCGTTAACAGCCTCAGGGAAACTGTAGAAGGAAGAGCCTCATTTCCATAATGAGGGTTCTGCTGACTGGAGATTTGGTGTCCTATGACTGTACAGTCTAGTTCTATCTGTTTAAAACACTTGTCGTGGCTCTGTAGTGGACAACCTGATGGCTACTTTTGGTTAAAACTCCCAAAGCACAAGATATTATTTCCTACAGGTTTAATTAGGACCAAAGGCAATGGTCTTTCAGTGGCTCTACTGGACCGGATCAGATGGACTGTGTCTGATGTTTTACGCCTGGCAGGCTAAATATAGATCTTCATTTTGGCTACTTTGATCTAACTAGTCTAGGCCAAATGCGGACTGGATCAACTGGGCTCAACGTGTTCAAAGATTTCTGTTCATTATTTATTCTTACAAAATCCAGACTTTCAGTACAACTTTACAATAAGTGTATCTTTATTAATGTTTTAGTCATGCTTTACAAACACTTTATTGAGTTGTTTTAAATGCCTTCTCAACCAATAATAATCATTCATAAAGGCTTGGCAAGATCAGGTTTTCTTTAATGAGGTTCAGTGCATCCGTAAAGTATTTAAAGAGCATCACTTTTTCCACATTTTGTTATGCAACAGCCTTATTCCTAAATGGTTTAAATGCATTTCTCCTCAAAATTCTACACACAAGTCATCCGGGGAACGAGGGAACCACAGCCTCCCACAAGGGGAAACCCAATAGGGGACACCGAGCCAGGAGCCCCCAGCCCAGCATACCATCACAGCCCCAATGAAGGCCAGGCCACCCCGTCACCGAGGTGCCCACACCCCCACCTGGCGAGGGGCTGACATGTGCAGGAAAACCCAATCAACCCGGCAGCCCCCGACCCCACTCGCAGCAGTCTGCCAGCAGGACAAGGACCCACCAGGCTGCACCTGCTGGGGGTTCTGGGGGGGGGGGTGCAGAAAGCAATCAGCCAGCTGCAGGCTCACCCACACCCAGGGGGCAAGTCCACCCCAGCAAACAGTCCACCATCGACCCAGACCGCAGGCCCAGAAGGCCTAATGGCCAACTCGGAGGTCTTCCTTTGACTTCATCCGGTTTGTGCTCTGACATGCACTGTCCACTGTGGGACCTTATACAGACAGGTGTGTGTTATTCCACATCAGCTCCAATCAGCTGATTTCACCTCAGGTGGATCCAATAAAGCTGGAGAAACATCTCAAAATAGATCAGTGGAAACAGAATAAACCTGTGAAAACTTATCTTCAAGTGATTTCTCAGTTTTGAATAATTTTGTATGTATAATAAATTGTCAAAAATATAAAAAATGTTAAACTTATTTCACATTGTCAATGTAGGGCATTGTGTGTAGAATTAAATCTTTTTTTTTTAATAAGGCTGTAAAAAAACAAAATGTGGACAAAGTGATGTGCTGTGAATACGTTCCAGATGAACTGTATTCTTTTGCTAGTTGATCATCTTCTTTATTCCCCTTGTACATGTTACCTGTTCATGTCATTAATACCTTTAAAAAGAGTCTCATGGTAATGTATAATAAACCATGTCTTCTTTATTAATGAGCTGGTGGAAGTTCTCAGTCAATCAGGTCATGGTAATCCTAGTAGGAAGACAACTGGAATTCTTTAGTTTATTGAAGATATTTCACTTCTTAACCAGACAGGTCAGTACAGTTATTAACTTTAAACTCCACACATTCTGGTTAGAATTAACAAAGCTCCTTGGATGAAAGTAAAATATCAGCCCAGCTGCCTTTATTATTGCGTAAGAATCATTTATACTGTACATGCTTAAAGGAATTTTAATTATTTCAGATGAGCAACACGTCTGACTCATTATGAAAGTTAACTTAATACCTAGACTGCTTTCAGCTACATCTTTTAAATAAGATGAAGTCCTGCTTATGTTTCATAGATTTTGAAAGTCATTCATCTGTTTATTACAACACAACTCTGTGTCTGTAACTCCTAACAGGGCATAGGTCAGTCCTCTCTAGATCGTCTGCAGATGGTATAAAAACTGCAGCTTGATATTTAACTGACACAAAGGAAGAGAATTTGGTTCCCTGTCTGCTACCAGCTCGATTTGAACATTTTAGCTTTTAAAACGTTTAATGGTCTGGCTCCGTCTGATCTCCAGCTCTCCTGAAGACCCACCTCTACTCTCTGGAATTCAACTAAAGTAGAATCTGACATCTTGAGTTTTCTGGACTGTGTTTAATGGAGTGATTTTTATATATTAAGATTGATTAATATTATTTATTTATAATTGTTGTTACCTTGATGTTTTTGCTGTACAGCTCCTTGTACGTTGACATTGGCAGAGCTAAATGAAAAGTTAAACTGAAAAAAGAAAATAAATGTAACAGTAAAAAGCACAAATGTTTTTAAAGTAGACAAAGGAAAAAGAACAGACAAAAACCATTTTACTAACACTCCATTTCTGCCAGTCACAGCTCCCATTACTGAAAGGAAGCGACCCAACAGTACTAAATAACTAAAGACCTGTTTCAAATGGGGTCTTTAAAGCTGCTATATGCTAGGTGTAGCTAGGTATAGCTACCAATTTTACACAAACACATCTCAGAGCTCTAACTCCTCCTGTTGGCTATAATCCCTATGCAGCGCCTGTCCTGGACAGGGGATCATGCATTGTCACATTAACAAAAAAGTGCAAAACACCAGTCGTTGAAATGCTATGCTAATGTTCACTTTGGTTTTTCCTCTTTCTACGTCCAAACATTTTTTTGCTTTCTGTTAGCTACTGAAAAAAGTAAACATTGGTCTAACCTAAAAAAACAGGGGTCTAACATAAAAAAATTGATGTAATTGGTCACAAGTAATTTAATTAGGTTTATCCAAGTTAATCTTTTTAGTTTAGTTTGAACAAACTTAATAAATTAACTTTGAAAGAACGTGAATAAATTACATGTGACCGATTACATCAATTTTTTTACGTTAGACCCCCATTTTCTTTTTTCAGTGAAGGTGTTTTTCTTTTTGGAACTCTGGTATTTTTAACTAAAACTGAAGCGCTAACAGCTGCTCTTGCTTCTGGGATGTTCTGCTGAAACATGCTCCAGCATGCATGAATGGAGGATCCAAGGAAGTATGGAAGCACGGCGCTTTGACGAGACACAGCCAAACTGTCCAATAGTTGCTTTCAGGAGCCACTTTATTAATTTCATTACTTTTTTATCGCCACAATATATTTATATCTATACTGATATATATATATATATATATATATATATATATATATAGTGTGTGTGTGTGTGTACGTGCGTGCGTGCGTGCGTGTGTGTACGTGCGTGCGTGTGTGTGTGTGTGCTTTTTATGGGGGAGGGATGGGAATGTGGTTTATGTGGGGTCATTTTAACTTGTTAAGCACCGTGTTATAATTTTATTTGTATGAAAGATGCTTTATAAATAAATAAAGATTATTATACTATGTTAGAATGTTGTTAAGAGGCATGAAAAAAATGTTTTAAGCTCATTTGTTTTGCAAGTTACCTATACACAACAGCACCTTCAAGCAAAAGTACTTGAACAGCTCCTAAATAAACAGATGAAACGAAACCTGAGTTCTAACCTTATCAGTCTGGTTTCCACAAACAGCACAGCACCATCACGGCTTCTTTGAAAGTTGTTAACAATGTTGCTGAAGCCTTAAACTCCAAAGACTACTGAGCTGCACTTTCCTTGACCTATCCAAGGCTTTAAAACTGTAGACCAAGTTTTTTGATGTGAGACTTTGGTTTGGTTGGTTTTTTAACCACCTGCAGGTCAGAGACAATATGTGCACTGAGGTGGTCTCACTTCCAGCTTTGTAAGTGTAAATAATGGTGTACCACACGGATCAGTTTTAGCACTTACCCTGTTTACTACTTATATCAACAACTTGGTGCCTCTGTATACCTCTACACTGATAACACGGTTGCCTATTGTCGTGCTAACACTGTAGATATGGTTTTTGAACATTTGTAATCTGCATTTAATGTTATTCAGCTTCACCTGAGATTTCAAACTTGTTCTTATTTGACAAAATACATAAGATGCTGTTTTCATGTTAACCAGAAGATAAAGTAACTCCTTTCGATGATCATTTAAAATGTTTGGCCCAGTTTATCTGAACTCGTCAATCTGAGAACCTCCTCTAGAAACCTGGTTAAATAAAGCTCTGACCTCATCATCAGGCTGAGACGTGAGGAAACCTCCGCCATCGCTGAGGGCTACCCTGTGGACTAGGCCTGCTTTCATCTGGTGACCTTTCCTCCAGGCTCTAACAGGACCTCCATCTGTGGGAACTTGACCTTTCTACCATCTCAGTCCGAGGTAGGAATCTATTTTCCTGTTTTTGGTGGCAACACCGAGTATGAGTACAAAGTATTTGTTCTGAGTCTGAAGCTAAAGTCACTTTATTTGCCAACATAAATTACATATGAGTTTTTCCACACATCACTTCAGTTCTGGTTCTAAATTTAGCTCAGTTCATTTAAGACTAAACATCTTAAAGTCACCCTCGTTCCCTCATCCTAAAACCCTCATTTAGTTCTCAGTAGTTCTCTCTGCTCAAAGTGACTCTTTTTGCCTATAGAACTAAGATGACGTTAAAGGTTTTCATATCAGATGATTTACTGCCATAAATTTCATCTTTTCATTCTATTAATTTAGAATGTATTAAGCCTTTATTTTTGATATGAAGTTTTTGAGTCTAGTCTGAAATTCAACTCCCCGAGTGCCCAAGTGCAGACAAAAAATAAATATTCACAAATGAAGATGTTTTCCTTATGGACCCTGAAACAAGGCTGAGGCTCAGAGGAGATGGTGCGTTCAGCAGCAGCTTCCATCCAGGTTTTTAAACCTTATTTAAAACCATTTCTGAATTCAGTACTTCATGACTGATTTGAACTTTTTGTAATTTATTTATCAGCTGTGGTTATTGTATCTTTCTTCTGTTTCTGTGTATGTATTGTATGCATATCATTTTTAACTCTGTATTTAGTTTTCAGCACTTCGGTTGCAAACATGTTGTTTTGAATGTGTTTTATAAATAAAGAGGATTGAATTGGACTGGATATTTCACAAAATGCTAATTGTTGTACATACCTAGTATATTTGTATGAAAAGTCTGTATGTTTTTAAAATGGTATGAATTTTTTGTACTTGATGTAAAACAGCTTTTATTTTACTGCAACAGTGGATTAACCAAGATAACAGAACCAGTACTGGTAGAAATAGTTCACTTATTAAAACAAATTCAAACAATAACCATTGTCTGATCAGGAGTCGCATTAAAGGAATATTTTCTTTCATTGACAGTTTTTTTTTAAACAGTGATGAAAAAAATCTGAAGGCCATCAGTCATTTTAATAGATTACAGTTCACAGTCCTGACCACCTGGTGGTGATGAGCAGTATGATTAGCTGTTGTCTCTCTTGATGATCTCATTAAGGCAGCTGAGTGTCTGAAGTTTCTTCATAAAGCCAAATAACGACAGTGTTGGTAAAAGAAGTGATAAAGGAGGGACTGATGCAGCGGATGATGAAGGACAAACAAGTAATAACCAGAGATGTTGTCTATCCCCAAACCTCATGACAATATCCTCTGCAGCGATCCCACTGGAGGTGTCCACCAGCAGGTACTGGGGTTACCGCCATGACTGGCACTGGCCACCTTGTGACCCCAGCTAGCAACAGCCGCCTCAACAACTGTAGAGCAGAACAAGGCCAATTCAGACTCACTGTCCCCCACTGCTCTCAGGATTTGGTCAGCGCTCTTCAGGATGTGTTTATTTTTAACCTCTATTTTACCAGAAAGTGTCCCATTGAGTTTCAGAAACTCTTTTAAAGGGAGTCCTGGATTACCACCTATAGGACATGTGATCTGGTTAAAGACCACCTTCTGCCAGGTGTTCCCAGCAGACCCTCAGCATATGTTTTGGTCTACCAGGTTTGCGTGGCATCTTCCCCTGCCATCTGATCCAGTTCACCACCAGGTGCTGATCAGCTGACAGCTCTGCTCCTCTTGTTACCTGAGTGTCAGTGTTGGATAGTATCGGAATACATGTATTTAGAATACTATTTTGATGTACTGTATTCCGGTACAGTTACTATTTTTAAACATGGTATTCAGAATACAGTTACTTTTGTAATACCATGGGAATACTTGTGTCTCCATGTTGTGTAGGTTATCTATCCCATAATGCCCCTAAACAACGTGCCTCCGTTACCATAACAACCCTACCAAAATACAAGGGTACACTCTCGACCAGCCGGTAGCAAGGTAGCAGCTAGCCTCGTATGGATTCAGACCAAGAGATGGAGTGGTTGGAGGCACAACCACAGCTGAATCAACCTACCAGCAGTGGAGGAATAAGTGCATTCATGTCCTGGAAATTCAGGCTAATTTTCATTCTAAAAAAGGAACGGGGCGAGCGAAATATGACGGTGCAGTGTGATCTTTGTCTGCCAGCTAACAACCTACTAGCTGTGTCCAAAGACTCTAATCTAATCTGAAGAAACACCTTAAAGTTAGTTTTATCTTTCTAGTTTTGCTTCCTTAGTGCTTTATTTAACAGCCTGTATCATGTTAGTTCTGTCATTTCTCACATTTACAGTGTCGGTGTTGTATCGGAAATGATGTTAGCTTGATGATGTTGTTGTCGTTTCCCACAAATGTGCATTTCATGTTAAGAGCTTTCCATCTGGAGTGCAATGAACATCAAGAACATCACTTTGCAATAGACTTAAGTCATGTTTTATAGGGGAAGTATTCTAAGTATTCCAAGTATTTGGAATGCAGTACCAGGATTAAGCAAAGTAATGGAATACAGTACAAAATACATTTTAAAACAGGTATTCAGTATTCTGTAACTGAATACATTTGCAAAGTATTCTCCCCAACACTGCTGAGTGTCCAAAACATACAGCCGCAGCTCAGATGATACAACTACAAATATGTGACCCAGGCTACAGCTTGTCAGTGTTTAATGACGGGCCCTGAGATTGATGCCTGCTGCGCAGAGGAGCTTAGTGTCGTTTCTAACAGTCATTTCTACCACCAGTGTGTGATGTCATTCACACACTGGTGGAGATAAGTTTTGTTATAGCCTCAGCTGTCCTGGGGGATTGAACCGGAGACCCTCTTATTGCCAGGCCGGCCTCTCTACCATCTGAGCTACACGTTGACCCAACTGTTTAACTGCATGATGTCCAATAAACTAAATACTTGGACCACCTCAGAGTCCACAATTATAAAAACCCTCTGAATGCAGAAAAATAAAGAACTGGACACCAAGAAAAAAAGCCAATAATTTATCATCTTCTTGACATTTATTAGTTAAGCTGTAGACTTAGTTTGGGTCAGGGTCATGATTAGGTGTAGGGTCAGCATTAGGATCAGGGTTAGGGGAAGGAGACTGACGCCCTCTCCAGTTGGAGAAGGGACGCGTTCGGTCCATCCCTTGGGGAACCCCAGGCCCTGGATGCATACTGGGGGACGTAAAAGAAAAAAGAGTGCGCCAGGCGCGACGTTTCGACCCTGGTCAGGGTCTTCTTCAGACTAAGGCACACTAAAAAATGCAAGCTCTCTCTCAAGGTTGGATGTGGCTCCTTCAATGTCCAGATCTAAAATGAGACTTCTTCCCTTGTACCTTCTATTTATACCTTCCCAAAAACAATATTTTAAATTTGTAGTTTTTGTATTTTATATTTTGTATTTAATATAATATCTATTAAAATCTTTTAAAAGTTGAAACCCTTTAAATGATGAGGCTGTTTAATTGATATAAAACTCTTCAGGGTCAGAGTTAGGGTCGAGCTAAAGATCAACATCTGACTCCTGTGATTAAAAAGTCAAACTTTACATGAAGTGATGGCTTTCAGTAAGTGTTCATTTCAAATCCTGAAGTTCTACTGTGTCTCCAAAAAAAGCTTAAGGTGATAATATGCAACTTTTTCATATTTTTAAATCTTTTCCTTGATCCAGTATGTGCTAATATAATTCTTTACAGAGTTAATGAAAAGTCACTTAGCCCTATCTGGTGATTAGATCCAGAATACCACGATTGCAAAATCTCCGTCGCCGTCACGGTACCCAGGAAGTCACGTGTCTCACGAGGGTTAGGCTAACCCAAAGTGGCTAGCTGTTATGCTAGTGCTGGAGTGTTTTTATCTCATGATTCCTGATTTTTTTCCATCTCTCCCTGCTTGAACACAGCTGATTTCTTTGAATGAGTAAATAACCGCTCCTGTAGAAAGCTATGAAGGCTGAGGAGACATTTCAACAGGTAGATTTAGGCATTTAGAAGCTGAAACAATATGCTAACTTTTGTAATGCAGTTATTTAAAACAGACACCAGAGGGAGCCCAAAACAAGCAAAACTGCATGTTATCACTTTAATAAGACATGGTCAGATCTATAGCAGCTCACTTTCATTTAATCATTTATTTCAAGGCCTGGATGGATGGATGGATGGATGGATGGATGGATGGATGGATGGATGGATGGATGGATGGATGGATGGATGGATGGATGGATGGATGGATGGATGGATGGATGGATGGATAAAGGCACACACGTTCACAGTCGTGTCACAGGAGAAGAAACTAATGAAGCTGTCTTAGAGCAAATAGTCCTGCAAAGTCCATCACAGACACCAAAAAGACAAACATGTTCAGAAACTAAACTCCAACAATCAAACGACAGATTCCAGACTCATCTGGAGCATTGTTCACATCCAGACATCTCATCAAAACATTTTGGATTCTGATGCCTAAAAGTTTTCTTTCACCTTATTGTTTGGGGAATCAGAAATGACCACATTCAGTTCAGAGGGACCACCTAGGAGGCTGATTCTCAAGCCTGTTGTAACAATTATCTTTAGCATTTTATACACAGGACAGTTTAGTGTTTAAGTTCAAAGTCTAAGGTTTTTATGGTCACCTGAGACACTTCCCATTAAAGAAGCAACAAGGTCCTGACAGGAAGCAACTGAAAACCTGGAGATGATGTTCACTGATGGGATAAATAAATACATCAGGTGTGGTATCAGAGACACAGGACCGACGAATTCAAAGTACAAAAGTCACAAAATATAGGAAGCATAGCTGAAAATACTAACACAAAACTTTAACTAGAACTCACATCAAAACACAAAACCATCAGAAAAAAATGCTCCAAATGTTTAACCATGACTCTGCAGTTTAGTTTAATGAATGAGCAAAAGGAAGCGTTGTAAACAGACTCATCAAGTCCTCATCTAGATATTTAACATCTAAATTAGTTTTTAAAAAGGGATTTGCTTGATGATTTGGAAGTAAATGAGGAAATGTATTTCTTAAAAAGGACATCAGTCTGAATCTAGCATCAACAATACAGTTATTTATGTTATCAGTTATTTCTATCTGATTTGTGATTCTAAAACAATATCTTACTCGTTTGCGCAGGTTGCAGGTGAGGATGAGGTTCCGGGAGAAGGAATTGGAGAACGCTGTGTAAAACTCCAGAACTTTGAGCAAGGCGTCCCTCCTGATGACGTGGAGATCGCAGTATGTCAGTGCTCGGACGTTAGCGCATGCGTGGGCGAGCGTGGTTTCTTTCCAAAAGACGTCTCCAAACACGTCACCTTTACCTGAAGACAGTGAAGAGAGGAAGGAGGAGAGGATTTCTCAAACAGCAGTTTGCTTTTACGGTCATAAATCAGGTGTTAACTGTTTTCAAAACACCTACAGTATGGTTTCCTCTAGAACCCAACAATCTATTAAATGAGACAAAAATACTCATTTTCAAGTCATTGATTTAAATGTTTCAGTTGTTTTGATCATTAGCTGGAGAATGACAGAGCTATATTTATATACTAGGGTTTTCTGTTTTGTGCTTAGCTTTGCAATTTGAATAGTCAAATGAACAGCTCAAGTCACTGTCAAATTTTTTAGCTTCAGAAATGTGAGAATGGATGCAGGGTTTTTTCTTTTTCCCTACAGTTTTCTGACAATTCTGGAAGTAACTGAGAGAAATAACTAAAAGACGAGAGTTAAAACCAAAATTAGCCAAAGTTCTCCTGGGTTTGAATGATGTTTGATTGATTTAGTTACTGGGGGAAACAACATTATTGTTGAAACATGAAGGTTGATATACATTGTCTAAAGGTCTCATGTGGCATTTCAAAGTGCTAATTATGCAGCATCAATATTGCACAGGCGTGCCTTAGACTGCCCACAATAAAAGGCCACTCTGAAATGTTCAGTTTGATTACACAGCACAATGCCACAGGTCTCACATGTTGAGGGAGCATGATGTCCTGCTGACTGCAGGAATGTCTACCAGAGCTGTTGCCCGTAAAATGAATGTTCATTGCTTTACCAGAAGCCATCTCCAAAAGTGTTTCAGAGAATTTGACAGTACATTAGCCCAAGACCTCCACATCAAGCATGTACACCTCCATGATTATCTGAGACCAGTCTTTGACGATGGAGGCAGCTCTTCTGTGGACTCCCTGGTGGTAAATGCTCTGCAGAGAGGGTTGTGGTGTCCTGATGATCTTAGATGCAGTCTTTACCACTCTCTGCAGTCATTTGCGATCCTTCACAGTAGAGCTTCCGTACCACACGGTGATGCAGGTGGTCAGGACAGACTCAATAACACATCTGTACAAGTTGTTGAGGATCTTTGATGACATGCCAACTTTCCTCAGCCTCCTCAGGTAGTACAGCCACTTCTGAGCCTTCTTCACCACCTGTGTGGTGTTTGAGGTCCATGTGAGGTTGCACTGATGTGGACCACTAGGTACTTGAAGCTGTTCACCCTCTCCACCTCAAGGTCCTGGATAAGCAGTGGCTGATTTTATTGCATTTTATTGATGGTATTTTGAATGCACAGAGATACTGTGATGAGATCCATTTGTGTGCTACCATTCATGACCATCACTTCATGTTGCAGCATGGTAACCCCATATTGCATGGATCTGTACAAAATTCCTGGAAGCTGAATCAGTTAATCGGTGCTGATTCACTGACTCTGACATCGGGCAGGTCCTCATCCACTCTTTGTTTTTTAAAAAACTTTGAAATGGACATTTGTTTAGCCATTTCTAAAATGCTTTAGTACTTTAGTTTAGCAGCATTAGCAAAACGCAGTTAGCTCTAGCTTGCTTGTCTGAAGAGTTCCGAAGTTATTCAAAATAGCCAATGACAGCAAGACTTGCAAATTATGTAATAGTTAAATGAAATCACCACAACACATACAATATTTATTTAAATTTATTCTATTTTATTTTATATGACGACTTTAACTGACACTTGTCAAAAATAAAACAAATGTATATATAATTTTGTTAAGGAAGCCATTTGATTGGGTGGGCCCAGGCCCACCCATAGCCATGCCCTTGTGTTGGATAGACAGAGTTTTTTTTTTTTTTTCATAGCCTGGGGGCCCTAACCTGAACCCTGTCCTCTTTAGTTTTTAGTTTGGTGCTAGTTACAGCCAGCAGGTTTTGAGGTGTGGGTCAAAGGTTATATAAGACTTGAGCTTGACATTGTGGTGAGAATGAGGCTAAATGCTTTAGCTTTGGTTGTGCAGGGACCAGATAGCCCTTAGTGAGTGACCCAGGTACCCCACTTCCCTCTAGCATCCCCAGAGAATGCTGTGGGGGACACGGTCGCTAGCCTTTTCCAGATCACTAAAACATGTGAACTGGACAACTAAACTCTCATCACCCCCTCAGCAACTCTGCAAGAGTGAAGCTTTGGTGTACTGTTCTTTAACCAATAAAAATGCCAAACTGCTTCTCTTGAACCTGAAGTTTGAAACAAATTAATCAAAGCCACCTTTCCAACATCCTTGAGCAGGGGTACTCAATAGGCGCCTCCTATTTCTGGCCCTGGAGCTATTTACTGTGCTCCCCAAGCTGTCATTACCTCATAAAATTCACAGTGAATGGACGTGGCACCTCCCCTGCAGCTCTAAGAGGAGAATCTGATGCTGTAAACAGGCAAGCACCCCCCAGGCTCCTCCATGTGGCCCTTCCAGGCTAGAGTAAACTTTCCCAGGAAGGCTGAGAAGTGTTCACCCTTTGTAACACTCCAGATTATTAACAACAAAATGTATTTACATTATTCACATAAGAATGGACTCAGGTGTTTTCAGACACATTCACTGGGGCTGTGGTTGACACTGAACACACCTTGAATTATTAATCATTACCGTGTACATTTGAAACATATCACAACTGTTGTATATTCATAGGCTGTTTGTTGCTGTTGTATCTTTTCTCCCGGTTTTGTTTGCTTGTTTATTTGTTTGTTTGTGCTTTATTTGCAGTGGATCCCTCATGTCTCTTGTTCTCTTCTCTTCTTCTGTTAACTTTCTCCCACACCCTTCTTTCTGTACCCTTCCTCTTCTTTTCAGTCTCCATGCCCATTGGGATTAAATTCAAACCAAAAACAATTCTAATAAGGATTTAAAAAAAAAAAATATATATATATATATATATATATATATATATATATATATATATATATATATATATATATATATATATATATATATTTAAATATAAGCCAGGTGGAACATTATAGCTAGCAGTGGCTGTAACGCCTCACCTGGAACAGCAACACTGTTAGACTTGTTCCTGGCACTCTGACATCTATTCTGTTTGTTATACAGCTGGACAGGACACGGGGACAAAAAAAAAACAGAATGTATTTTCTCTGTGTTTGTTGTTTAATGGGCCAATGTGACACAAAGGTACAACACCATGTTTTTAGACTCACTGAATTCCAGTGGACTAATTGTCTGTTGCGTTATCTAATGGTGCTGACTCATACCACGCTAATGGTGTTTAAAGAAACCAGTATGTGAAAGAATGACTCTGGAGATGTTCTTATTTACGTAAGGACTGAGTCATGGTTAACACTGTGACAAATGTGTTGATGATGCTGAGTGTTGCTGTAACTTGTTGTATCCAGAATCAGCAGAAAAAGAAATCGTCTGTGTGTGTGTGTGTGTGTGTGTGTGTGTGTGTGTGTGTGTGTGTGTGTGTGTGTGTGTGTGTGTGTGTGTGCGTGCATGTGCAGTCCTCATGCTTTATCTTCCAGAGCAGGTAGCCAGATGAGTAGGAGGCATTTCAGTCTGCTGCTGATGCTGCTGTCAGGCCATTATCCTGAATTGTGTAGGTGGAGAGACATTTGTATCGCTGTGGCTCAGTGACACAGATTTTCACCAACAGCAGCATTATTGGACCCCTCTTTATCTGTGGTATCATCACATGAAGCATCATTTATAATAACTGAACGCTTCAAGTATTTTAAGAAACGCTGTTCCAACTACAGATAAATGATCACTCTTACTCATTTTGTCCAGTAGAGGACATGAACTGATGACCTACTCTCAATATGTTCACTGACGGAACCAGTAATCACATACAGTATGTTAATGAAGCTCATTCTGTTTTCAACAAGAGGAGCTTGATTGGTTCAAGAGGAGCAACAGGATCCTTTAATCCTCCTAACCACTTATACTAATGACAACATTCATTAAAATAACTGATGTATTAATTACAAAAAGCTTGCAGCTTGTATCCACAGCACACCTTCACTCTAAGAGCTTTCAATAATGAAAGCAAACCAGGATATTTTGTAAAGGGCATGCAGCATGGTGCTGAAACTCAAAAAGAGGCATGGGGTCAAACCATTAATGGTTTTAATGGTCACCATAGTAAAAGTTTATGCATTCAACTTCACTATTTTCAAATAATTTAGAGTGAAAACTGGGTTTGGTGACTAACGTGTGATGAGCTTGTGATTGTGACAGAAGCAGCATCCTAAATGTGATGGGAAGGCGGCCAGAGACCAAATCTGTTGTGTGGTTGTATTTAAGTTCTATTGAACTGGTGATGGTCTCTCTATCTGCACAAAGTGAATGAAATCTATATATCCAATAGATTAGCCATAATGTAGCAGACAGACGCAAAGTTGGCTTTTTGCTTGTTAAGGACCTTGAAATAAGATATTTTTGATCTTTTTTACTTGTGGCTGTAACTATACGTGTGCATATACCTGGCAGACCAGTCAAAATACTATTTGGCTTAAAATATAGACTGTTTATTACTGATGGCCATAATGCAGTTGGTAGCACTGCTGCTTTGCAGCAAGAAGGGTGCAGGTTCTGGCTGCAGCCTTTCTGCATGGAGTACACTGAGAAAATAATTCAAGCACCCAGTAAATATGACACAAATAGTTAAGTATACAAGCTTATTAAAAACGATGAAGTTCTCTAGGATGAGTATTTGAGTTGACTACTTCAGTATTCATAAGTGGGAATCAATGAGAGATATTTATGTGAAGCATACATATTTATATTAAGTTAAAAACTTTAGATACAATTATTTAAATTATTTAAATATTAATAATAATTTCTGTACTTTCAAACTATTTTACTTTAGAATACATTACAAGAACTAAGTGATTTTAAAAAGTGAAATGTTTAGAGAGATTTACTCAATTTTATTAGAATCAAACGCACTGTAAGACCGAATAGTAATAGCTAGATAAAGCAAATGAGTTGGTACTACTTAAAAACGTGTAAAGTTCAAACTACTTTATTTTTATAAGTTGTTTGAACAAGTTGCTTCTTTCATGTTTTCAGTACTTGAAAAAATTGATTAGTTTCAGACATTGCACTCAAATTATTTTTTTTAGTAATCCCTGACGTCACCCAGGGGCATCGCCGTAGCTCCGCCTACGCGCATCACGCACTGTGCGTAGGGCACCACTTGCCCAGGGGAGCACCAAAAAATTTCTGGCTCGTGAAAAATTGTATTGATAGTAATCATAATAACGAAATGTTTCAAATAAATAAGTGTAGGGCCCGCCAACCTGTCGATCTCTGTGTTTCAAAGGATTCATGAATATTAATGAGTGTTGGTGCTTTCAGATAGCAGCCAGTGGAAACGGCGCTCCACATCCAAAGTGCGCTCAGTGGCAGCTGCGCCAAGCTGAAGGAGGCAGCGCACCAGAGAACTTGCCGTCCGGCGCGCTGCGCCCGAGGGGCACAGAGAGAAGACGGGTGTTACACCACAGAATCACCGCGGTCTTTTGGGCCCATGGAACGCGCTACGCAGCTGACGCTTCTTGGAAAATCGCTGTATTAAAGCCGTAAAAGCTGCGGCGCGGCGCTTTAAATTGAACCGGCAACTATATTTAAGGCCAGTTCTTCCTGATACGCACGGACATCAGCGGCCAAGCTGGAGCGTTTGCGCTCTGTGCGTCCTGCTCTGTGCGTCCTACTCTGTGCGTCCTACTCTGTGCGTCCTGCTCTGTGCGTCCTGCTCTGTGCATCCTGCTCTGTGCGTCCTGCTCTGCGTATTTGGCTCGTTTTTGGCTCAACACTCAACAGCATGCCAGATGCAGCATCGCTGCGCTGAGCTGAAGCTGATATTGAGCGCAGAACGTCAGCTCAGATCAGTACCACCGTCCTGCACTGAGCAACAATCTGGGTTTTCCCTCAGACCTGGTCTAAATGAAACCATGGTGAAACTGATGGAGTCCAGTCAGTCAGCATCACCTGGATTTGCTGCTTTTATACAGTTTTAGATGAAACACTGAGATCTGTCTGGTTACAGGTTTTTTTCCTGTTCTGAACTTGTTAGTGGAAACAATGTGAACTAGTTCACCTGGTTAGTTAACTAGTTCACCTGGTTAGTTAACTAGTTCACCTGGTTAGTTAACTGGAGTCAAACAGATTTAGATTCATGTATTTTTGGCTGATTGAAGAGGTCAAAGTTCAGCTCATGTTGTCCCTTAACAAAACACATGACTGAGTTCAGGTTGTCAGATGAACTGTAAACCAGAAGCATCAGGATGAAGACTTGATGTTTCTCAGAAGTTCTGACTGGTTTGAGGACCAGCAGCAGTCTGGGTGTTAAATACTGACTGATTCCTGTTTTAGTGACATTTTGTGTCCTTTGATGATTTCAGAGTGAAATTGATCAACCTTTATTTACAGCTGTCTCTGATACATTTAGTCCTTTTGTAGATTTTAAGAGAGTGATGTCATATTTCAGTTAACTTCATCCTCTGACAACAAGCAAATAATTATCTAAATGTTGTTAAAATTAATTTTGTTAATAAAAAAGGAAACATTTTTCACAATTTAATTTACAGTTTTATAAATGACAATTTTAATTGGTAGATCTCAGCCCTCAAATCAGGGGTGGTTCTGGGGGGGGGGGGGGGGGGGGGGGGGGGGGGGGCAGTGCCCCCCGACAACAAGCTTGGCCCCCCTGTGGCTCCTTGCTAAGTGCTGAGTGTTTTAGATTGTGCCCCTCAAAACGCAGCTGTCCCCAGCCTGGCCCTAATGGTCTAGAACCACCACTGCCTCAGTTAAACAGGTCTTAGCTTGTAAAAGGTTGGTGAGCTCTGTTTTAGAGCGTTCAGTGTCTTTATAACATTTTCTGTAAAACATTCCTGATAATATTAGTCTGGTATTGTTGCAATTCAAATAAATCCAGTTGCCTTTATTTTAGAGGTGGGCATAGATTAATTTTTTTAATCTAGATTAATTTTGAAATTAATCTAGATTAATCTAGATTAAAATGGCTCATTTGAATTCTGCCAAAGGGTTCATAATACCGGTATGTGTGTGCATTAGCATGAGTCTGAAGAGTCGTGATACTTCAAGTCTAGAGTTTAAGGTTAGTAACAGCTGATCCACTGTTTGGATCAGCTGTTACTAACCTAACAAGAAATATTAAACCTGTCAGAACTTCCCTCAGAAACCCAGACCTGAGTCACAAACCAGAACCTCCAGATGAGCTCTGAGCTCATTTTAACAACCTCTGATGGTTGATCAAGTTATCAGGATGAAACATTTTAACACTAAAACACATTGATGTGTCATCAGAGGTCTGTCTCCTTTAACTTTACAGCTGTTTTCTAAGGCTCACTCTGTTTTAATAGTTTTACTGTAGAAACCTTCTCATCTCCTGACAGTAAAGGATTACATTTAGTTTACAGGTCACCTGATTAAAGCATCAACTCTCTTTTTTACATCAAATAACTTCAAGCTGATTTTTTAGCTGTCAAAAAGTGATTGTAGCATCCAGTTTATCTGTAATGGATTAAATTTGCCTTAAAATGACTTCATTTCTCTACTGTTTATTTCACATTATCCCAAAGGGCTGTTTCATCATGTTTTTGTTAAATAAAACCACTTTAGGGGATTTAAACATTAACGAGTCTGAAAACTAAAGACAACCCTCTGATAAAGTCACTGACAGATCAATGTGTTTTAGTGTTGATATTGTTTGATTGGTTGAATGTTCAGCTGTCAGTTATGCTGAGAAACGCAGCACGCGCTGCCACATTCACTTTAACGAGAGGCGCGTGCACAGCTGAGGCTGTCGGCCCAAACAGCACGTCGGTTCACCAGGAAACACCTGGAACCCAGACAGCCAGTCCAGACTTGGTTGATGACTTGGTCGGAGTTCTGCGGAAACTCTACCAAGTTGTTGCCGCGGGTTTGTGACTCGGTCAGCGCTCTGCTGCGTCTCCTCCAACCTGGATCAAGTCCGAACCACACGGTCCGGTTCAGGAGGAGGGGGCGTATGCCGAGGTTGGCACGGGCGCGCGGCTCCCGGACGCGCCTCTTTCACCTCCTTGGGTCCAGGTGAAAATCCTGGACCGGAACCGGCTCCTGGTGAGACACGCCTCACGTCTCCCGAACGCGCGCTTCACCTGGACCCGCGGCTCCCGGTCCGGGTGAAGGATCGGTTCGGATCCGGGAGCCGCAGCTCCAGGTGAAGTGAGCGTTCGGGAGACAGGAGCCGCGCCTCCTTCAGCTAGACCGGGGGAGCGGGTCCTGCTGCAGGTCCGGACTCCGGAAAGATCCGGGCCAGGATCAGAGTCTGCCATTTGGTAATGCCTGTAGATCTCTTAGACCCAGTGACCCAATTTAGATTAACGGCGTTATTTTTTTTATTGCGCGATAACAGTTTCGCGTTAACGCAGCGCGTTAACGGCCCAGCACTACTTTATTTAAAACCCTTTTTTGGATTATCATGACCTGGATGACTGAGAACCTTCACCAGCATATTTCTGCTGTGTGTGTGTGTGTGTGGGGGGGGGGACGGGGGGGAGAGGGCACCACAAATCATTTGCGCTTAGGGCACCCAAATGGCTAACAACTGCCCTGTCCAGGGGCTTCAAACTGACATGTTGGATTTGTTGCTTCGAGTGTGAATGCGTGCTGGTTACTTCTGACAAAACTCATGAAACATCAATATCTAAACCAAAATCATCTAATTTAGGGTCCAGTAAGCTTTTTCTGCTGCCTAGATTGAGGAGGACGTGCTGTGGCACGTTACTGACTTTTGAATTGCAACAGGTAACGCTCTCCACCTGGCTGGCTGCGTTCCTGCTGTAGCAGCATTTAGGAGTGCTTTTCTGCTAAGTTCCTTATTTACTGATGTTACGGCCCCCTCTGTTTGAGAAGGCCTTTTTGCTTTTCAGCTTTGTTTTCTGTCCAGTCTGCATGTGAGGACCTGCCCCCTGCATGCTCTCCAGTCTGAAGGGTGGATTTCCTCCAATCTGCTTGCAGCTCCACACCATGATGTCATCTTGTTCCTGCATGATCCCTCCTCTGCTCAAGCCCTCATGCAGCTGGACCTCGTCACCTAATCAGCCTGATGGGAGCTGGTGATTGGCTTCCCTAAAGTTTAAAATGACTTCCTGTTTGGCCTGCAGTTAAAAAGCAGCTTTAGGTGTCAGTGCTTGCTGGCAAGAACATTTCTCCTTATTACTTGAGATACTTATTGTTGGATTAATTGTATATAAGTTATCAATCTTTAGTTCTTATAATCATTTCTATGCTTAGAATGATGAACTGTTTTGTTCTATGCCTGTATTGTGCTTGTGTGAGAACTGTTTGCAGGAACAAGATGCCTCAGAGGAGGAGAATGCTGGCAGGTTCACACCCTGATAAGGAAGAGACACCGGCGCTCGCCTGATAACGGTGTAGCAGAATGGAGCAATAATTCAACAATCGTCCTTGTGTATGAAATTGTACTTATGAATTGTGCGGTTTCAGCTGGTTTTTTCCCCCCTCCCTTTGAGCAGACTGAAACTTCATTGTAACTAGGGATTCCTGACTCTAATAAATAGCACGGGGAGCAGGGACTGTTTCAGAGCGAGTTGGGAGATTGTAACTGAAACAGCTTCCCGATTCACTCTCCTTGCAAGTAAAACCTTAATGATTCTCT
The DNA here is from genome assembly GCA_006937965.1 of Callopanchax toddi. Taxonomy (NCBI): domain Eukaryota; kingdom Metazoa; phylum Chordata; class Actinopteri; order Cyprinodontiformes; family Nothobranchiidae; genus Callopanchax; species Callopanchax toddi. The sequence goes on from SSNR01000077.1 coordinate 1,921,989, forward strand.
GTGTCTTTGTTCTTACAGATTGTGAATTATGTTAGAGGTTTAAACCTAATATAAAATGGTCCTTCGAGCCGGATTCCAAGAGACCTGAGGATCCCAGCAAGTGAGTGAGATTCAGGGCAAGCCTGTGGCCACAGCAAAGAGACCCTTTCCGGGGCTGTCTCCTCCCTTACGGGCTGGGATCTGACGGTTGACGGATGCCAGGAAGGACATAGAGAATCAGTGAGTATGGTCTCATTTAAAAGGAATGAATGAGACGAGTAAAATACAGTTGGGATCCGCGGGAGGGCAGACTCCCCTAAATAACAACTAGATAGTTAGGGTCTGCGTAGTGGACGGCGGAGTCCCCTGTATAAGTAAAACCCTGACAATCCTAGGCACTATCAGGTAAAAATAAAACACAGTTAAATTCCGCAGGAGAGCAGACTCCCCTATAATAAACAACTAAAATAGTTAAAATCTGCGTAGTGGACGGCGGAGTCCCCTGTGTATAAATAGTTAAAATCTGTACAGTGAGATAAAATAGAGAAACAAAAGTGTGAAAGTGAGTGAAAAAGGAAAATTGAGGCACCAGTAGGTGTCTGAGTTTTCATACTAAATGGTCAAGGCCCAAATGGTGAGCCCTTGTGGAAGTTTGTAGACAAGAAAAACCTACCTCTGAGGTTGAAAGGTTTTTACCACAAGAGTGAATTAATCACCATCTTGCCCGAAAACTCTATCCAGTGTTGGAACACAGCAGGTGTTGAAAACCCACTGGAACTAAATTTAAGCAAAAATGGGGAAGGGACAGAGTAAAGAAAAACAAAAAATCCTGGAAGAATTGACCTGTAAGGATTATAAGGTAATAGAAAAAATAGACCCCGGAGCAGTCGACCCTCTTAGTAACTGGATAAAAAACTACGGGTTCAATGGAAAATTAACCTCAGTCAGCGTTCAAAAATTAGAAGCCCCTGTTTTCTACCAAGAACAAAATGAGGAACAGGAAATCTACTATAATCAATCTAGAGGAAGAGGTAGAGGCAGAGGCCGAGGGCGTGGTCAGAACAGAGGGAGAAGATACGGTCCAACAGTATCAAATAACCAAAGAGCCTGTTGGGCTTGTGGAAAAGAAGGCCACTTTGCGCGAGACTGCAAAAGTAACCCTCCCCAGCCAGATCAGAGCGCATGACTAGCAAGTGCAGCAATAATAGATAATAAGACACCAACCGAAAAGAACTTGGACCAAGAATCACTAGATGAAGAAGACGTGTTTGAGCTAGAAATCTTCTTTGTAGAAAAAACAAGACCAGAAATAGAATTAATGGTAAACGGGACACCAGTTGTGTTTCTCTGTGACACCGGAGCATGCAGAACGACTATAAATCAACTAATAACAGGAATCATGCCTAGTGACAGCTACACCCTAGTGAGATCGGCACAAGGAGCACAACTAAAAGATGGAATCTATAAATGACCTGAAAATAAACCAATCCTACCCAAAAATCTATATAAGTGGGCAGCAATATTGAGCCATGGGAGTACACATGTCTCAACAGGAGGGATGGTAGGATTAGTATCACAAGTCTATACAACCTATGGCTTTAACTCTTATTAAAAAAAAAAAGTTTTTTGGTAGAACCTGTCTGAGGAGTTGTGAGGGAGAAGAGAAGCAAAGCGGAGACTCCGCTCTGTGTGTGTGTTGGGGAAGTTATTGGTTGTCTGTCTCTGTCTGTGTGTGTTCGTGTGCTCCTAATGGCATCTCTGTGTGTCTGAACTGCACATGCGCGACAGGAGGTGTGACACAGCTCAACCGACCAATCCTGTTTGACGTACAACGTAACTGACCTGACCCCCTGACGTAAGCCGTGAACAACCACAGATGTGAACTGACCATAATGGACTGGAAACTCAGCTTTTAGAAGACTGAGCACCTGACATGTTTTAACAGACCTATGTATGTGACAGAAGAAACAGCTAACTGTTAGTTTGTCTATTGTTTGAAACAAAATTAAACCAATCTGGCCTGTTGATAAAAATTTAAGGAATGCAATCTGATGAATGGGAGAGGGACGCCTTTCGACTTTTATCAGACTCCATTCTGAGGTGAAGCATTTTACACCTAAGTGTGTTTAAAATTAGATGCAAAAGTAAATAGGTTATTAAATAAAGGAATGTGGATACCTGTGAGATGGCTGCTGGTGGGAAAATAATTAAGTTACAGTCTGTTGTATTTTACATGTGTGAGGTTTAAATGAATGTCAGACTGCTGCTGGAAAACTAAACAAATTAAAATAGTGTGCTTAGATGCATGAACTCACAGCCATCCACACGTAACCTAATATTTAACAACAAAATTAAGATCACCAAACAAATTGATAACTAAATGAAATTAGACATAAATCTCTAAAAGAGAATATGTTATAATGAATTAAGGCCAAAAGTAAGTTCAAAACTACACTACTTATTACAATTATGACAAAATGGAATATACATGAAAGATTTATTATTTTTTATCTTCGTCCATATAATAAATAAGATGTTAGATTTTTAGCGTGGAATTGAATAATTAGAATTAAGAATACTCAAAAGACAAAAAGCCTCAAGCCATTCACAATGCAGTGATTAAAAGTCCAGATTCAGAATTAACAGGGTGAGGATCCTGAATAAAGCCAGAAAAACATCTCCCTTCATGAAACAGAAAAAGAACTTCAAACTTTGAATCACTAAAATGAAAGGTAATCACTGTGTTTACACCTAAAAATGAAGGATTAAAGGAAAGATTTATAGTAATAATAAAAGAGATTAAATTATTGTTAATAAATAAATGAACATTCTGACATCAGTCTGATTACGAGTACAAAAAATATGATGAGTTAATCCAGGGCCCATAAAACCAACATTTTGTTTTATTTTGGTTAACATGGGAGCCCGACCTAAGGTCTGATTCAATCATTATTGATTTAATCAGATCACTTATGGCCTGCCTGCCCGATTCGTAAATGGAAACTAGACATTTAGAATAATGTGTCTGTTGGAGTTTTGAAATCCAAGTCTTTTCTTTAATCAAGCCTTTGAAGAAAACTCGTTGGAAAACTTAATAGACACAAAAGTTACAGTTGTATTTTGTTTTGGAAACTTGTTCAAGAGTGTGTATGTGAGTTTTGACAATGGAGGCCTGTGAGAAATGAAGACATTTTCTGTGTGAGAGAAAACAGATCAGGAATGCATGTGTGTGTGTGTGTGTGTGTGTGTGTGTGTGTGTGTGTGTGTGTGTGTGTGTGTGTGTGTGTGTGTGTGTGTGTGTGTGTGTGTGTGTGTGTGTGTGTGTGTGTGTGTGGGCTGAGACTGTTAAGGTTGTTTTACATTCAAAGAGAGTTTCTTTTGAAAAACTCTAAAATGATCATGTCAAACTATTCTAAAGTATTAAAGAGCCTTGGCTTAAAATTTAAACTAGATGACAAAGGGAATACTATATGATGTGTTTTTTCATAGACCTTTGAGTAAAAACAGTTTTTGGTTTTTGAGTTGGACAACCTAAATCCACCTCAAATTACCGTATGTTTACAGGACAACAGAATGGCCAACATAAAGCGACCTGAGCCATCCTGTTGTCTCTTGATAGAAACAAAGTATTTGTGGTGATGTGTCTACCAAAAAAGGAATTATAACTTATAAACCAAAACTTGTTAAATGTGCTCTGACAACAATAATTAAATTTTACAGATTTAAGTATTTAGATCAAGGTTTTTCTTAGGGAAAACCTCTGGACAATATTCGACACAGAAAACACAGTGCTTTGGTTCTAAAATTGTGATCCTGTTTTTATTTTTCCTTATGTATGAGGTATGGCCACGGTGTGAAAGAACATTATGTGTGTATGTGGATTATCTGAGAGTTTTCGCTCTAAATGATTCAAAGTGTGAAACTTTTAATAGAACCTTAGAATGATTTTTCGTTCCTAATTATGATTGATTATAATGTGTTCTGAGATGCCCATTCTTAAGGAAAGATTGTTTTAGAACCCCTAGAATGTTTGAACTTTTCTGTTCTAAACTCGACCTTGGCACATGCCCTACATGAAAAAAGTCAGAAGAAAAAGGAAAATAGCTCATATTTCAACCTGTAACCCAAGCTTAGAGTAAATACTTATTTTTCTACTAGATGGTTCATTGAATCCTATTTATAAGATAAATCTATGTTGATTTAGGGTTTATGACTCATATTGAAACCCTATTCTTTTTTATGAAGATGTATGTATTTGAATACAGAGTTTTTCATTTGTTTTTGTTTGTTTTTGGGTTTTCTGATGGGAAAAAGAAATATTCACAAAAAGTTTAGACAAGTCTAATCATGATCTTGACAAAGAAAATGTTTATTGTAATTCTGAAACATTTATGATATGTCAAATGCAGGTTTTTATTTGTTTTATTTTGTGTTCCTCTCGGATTCGAGAGTGAGCTCGTGTGCCTGAATGAAAAACAAATGTCTTGGCTCTGATGATTTCTTGACAAATTTTCAAATTAAGGATTTTTTTTTATTGTTTTTGAGGATCTAATTAAAAGAGGGATATTTAATAGACTTTAACTGGGAAGTTTAAATGTGTTCATGCTTTGTCTAATTTAAGGTTAGGTCAAGTGCATCAACGCGTAAATAGCAAGGTCATTAAAACAACTTGTATCTTAGCATTTAAATCAAATTTTAGAATAACAGAAACGTATTTAATCAGCTGGATTGTTTGTTCCAAAGGGTACAGAACGTTTCCAGAGAACAGGATTAATTTATGTTAAACTAGATCAACAAGCGAGAGTTGTTTTGACTATCTGATATCTGAATGCTGACACACTTTAACTGGGAAAATGATAACTTATCTGCAGCAGTGTCTCTCCACCAGAAACTGACAGACAGAAAAAGAGACATTTAATCCTTTTTCTTTTTAAAGTTTTTTTTTTGCTTTATATTTTTAAGAAAATGGTTTAAGGAGTTTGCATCATTTCTAAATTAGTTTATTTGACTATGGTTGGACAAAGTTTAGTAAATGTATGATGATGATTCATTCTAGGTTGATATCTTTGATTTGAAGTGTGTGATTGGCATATGCTAAACTAGAGGAATTTATCACCGACAAAAGTTGCTTTACATACCTGATGATTTCACCGGCGCTACTTATCTGGAATAGTGTTTCTCTTTTGAGTTTATCTGTATTAGTGTCTCTCCCAGAGCTACTGATTTAAGTGAAAACGACACACATTTAATGTTTTCTTTTGTGGTTTATCTGGTTTATAATTTGGGTTGGCAGCTCATGGAGCCCACATTGATGGTGAATTATTTTATGTTGGTTTCACCTTTTATTTCCTATGTTTTTATTTTTCTGATACTACCTTACCTGTTGTCTGTGAATTAATTGCTTTCTGGTCATATATATATATTTTGACACATGTGACCATGTGTCGAAATATAGGGGGGAGTGAGTGAAACGGAGTTCACATGAACGAAGTGAAACGGAGTGAATTAATTCTTCTTAAAAAACTTTTTTTTACCTCAACTCGTGTTTTCTAAAGTAAAAGCTAGGATGGACATTCAATGGCACGGAGGCTGTACCTCACGAAGAGCTGCTGCACCTACATCCTGAGAACCCCTTCCACCCCTAACGATAACCAAAACTGCCCATGCTCTGTCTAACTACCCCAACAGGCCCCAGGACTGTCATGCACCCCAGAACAGTCACAACAATGGCCCCATGGACATGGCTGGACCCCTGAACAGGTCAGTGCTGGGAAGAATCGAACTGTGACCTGTCCCTCTCTGGGTTTCTCTTCCAATGTGGCGTGCGCGACGCCGACCTCGACGAGTCTGCCTGGGACGACCCTTTTGACCTTGACATCCTACGGTTCATCGCCTGACGTGAGTCACTGTCAATTGACAGACACACCTTCCACATCCCATGAGTCGAAGCAACCCAGACATTCGTTGGCTGAATGTCACTGCGTTCAGAGCTGGTTCTGAACGGGCTACGTAACCCAAATCTCAGGGTCCCCACAAACAAAGACTGGTTTTAAGGGGGATCTGAGTGGATAACTATGGATATGCGACTCAGGGTGTGTCTGTGTTTGTTTACTACGAGGCTGGTGTGGGGCCCTGCAAGGAATGCCCTGCACCACAACGCTGATGTCACCAGGGTCAGAGGTCACAGGAAGAAATGGAGGCTAACCCAGCCATGCCCCCTCCTCAGTCAAAGAGTTCATGCCAAAAAGGTTTCAAAGAAGTCTCTTTCCCCCCTGTGTAAAAAAGGTTTCCCTCTCTGGCCCTGTCAAAAAGAGACGTGCTGGAAAAACATTGTAGAGGTGCCGATGACATCACAGCCTTTGTGCCCCGAAATGTACAGCCCCCTCTGTGCCATGCTTCCGACCACCAAAACAGGACTGAAATCCGTGATAGAGTCCCAGACACTAGTCGCTGTTTCCAGAGTGGCAGGACGGTTTGAAGTTTATGGAATGTTGCCCCAGGTTTTTACCCAACAACACCGCAGCTGATGGCAGCCTGACCAACTTGATTTCATGACCGAAAATCTGAAAGGAAGTGGTCACTGAATGATGATGAGAAAAGAACTAAAGTGGATAAACAGGAGGGAAAATGTTGGATTAATTGTATATAAGTTATCAATCTTTAGTTCTTATAATCATTTCTATGCTTAGAATGATGAACTGTTTTGTGCTATGCCTGTATTGTGCTTGTGTGAGAACTGTTTGCAGGAACAAGATGCCTCAGAGGAGGAGAATGCTGGCAGGTTCACACCCTGATAAGGAAGAGACACCGGCGCTCGCCTGATAACGGTGTAGCAGAATGGAGCAATAATTCAACAATCGTCCTTGTGTATGAAATTGTACTTATGAATTGTGCGGTTTCAGCTGGTTTTTTCCCCCCTCCCTTTGAGCAGACTGAAACCTCTTTGTAACTAGGGAATCTTGACTCTAATAAATAGCACGGGGAGCGGGGACTGTTTCAGAGCGAGTTGGGAGGTTGTAACTGAAACAGCTTCCCGATTCACTCTCCTTGCAAGTAAAACCTTAATGATTCTCTGTGTCTTTGTTCTTACAGATTGTGAATTATGTTAGAGGTTTAAACCTAACACTTATCCAAAGCTAAAACATAAAGTGTGTTTATTCAACTTTGAGTTGAAGTCACTTAAAATATTTATCCAAGGCAATTAAATAAAGTGTGTTGTTTCAACTTAAAATTTAGAGTTTCGGAACTTTTATTTTTGAGTTTATTTACTTAAAATATTTGTCATCAGTTTCACCACAATATTTTATTTCAATTAACTCATGTTTTTGAGCTGGTCCACACAGGATTTTTAGTTACATTTACTCAATTTATGTGATATTTGTGACAATATGAATCATTCTGATGTAATTGAAAAATATTATTTAAACTTACTATTATTATTGTTTCAGTTTAATCAATTTGGGGGGCTTTTAAATTAACTCAATTTTTTAAGTGTAAAAAAATGCACAGATTAAGTAACATGCAGGAATATTTTTTACAGTGTACTTTCTGCCAATGCATGTGTGGGTTTCCTCCTACAGACCACAAAATGTATAATTAGGTGTATTTTAGTCGCTTTGGATAAAAGCATCTGATAAATGAATAAACACTAACATGTGAAGGAATGGCACACTGTCCTTGTTAAAAATAAAAACTACTTCAAAAATATATTTTCAGGTGCTACATTTTGTTTGCATAATTCTTACCTTGCTGCTGCATATTCCAACAAAAAGGTGTGTGTGTGTGTGTGTGTGTGTGTGTGTGTGTGTGTGTGTGTGTGTGTGTGTAGCATTTCATGGTATGTACTAGCTGACATTTTACTAGCCATATTAGATGTATGCCAGTCAATCTGGTATTCATTTTTAAATTGTTATTAATGGTAGACCTACTGTAAAAATAAAAAAAATCCTGAAACTTCCTGCCTCTGATTATATTTCTAAATATAATTCTATATTTTTTCCACATTCAACTGTCCTGAACTGATGTTTATTATTGCTGCGTGGCTCATCTGTGGCTAGCACCCATTTCATCCTGTTCACTGCTGAAGTTTTAGCTGCTGAGCCAGAACATATTGCTCTGTGAATAACAGATGAGAAAAAGAAGAGAAAATTAGCTAACTGTTCAAGGAAACAAAACATTCATTTTCTCTGCACTAGGATGCAGAACAAACTAATTCAATGATAATCCATGCTAAGACAGAAAAACATCCTAAAATCAGCTTATACATAATCATACAGACAAACATGAGGGTAGATGTAATGTTCTACAATTAAACCTAATACAAACAACTAATAACTCATGGTTTAAATGTTTTCAAAATATATATCAAAATAGTGTAAGAAATGGTAAAACAGCACAACACCAGCTATACATAATCACTGTAGATGGATACTGAATGTATTAGACTGAGGCTGAATAGTGTTGTAAATTCAGGATAACCCAGAACATCATTATTGTTCCAGTTGGATCATCAGGTTTAGCCCAACGTAGACCAAAGACTAGATCAAAATGGTCTGATGGTGGTCCAGGACGCCTCCTGAAGGTTTTTCTGGGCATGTCCAACTCTGAAGAGGGGGGATAGAAGGATGGAAGAATTATCAATGTTAATCAATAAACTGGGGGACTTGTTTAAAGTGGAGGGTTTCTCTAATAGGAGAAATTTTGTCGTGGTTGAGTTTCAGGAAGTTTGAGAACCAGAATTTTATCTCAGAGACAACTAGAAAGATGGCTAGAGTAAAGATTGAGTTAGGTTCTGAGGAAACATAGATCTGGGTGTCCTAGTGGAAATTCATGTGTTTGCGAAAGATATGGCCGAGTGGAGGCATGTAGGCATAGGAGGGGCCCCAAGATGGAGCCCTGGGTAACACCAGCAGAAACAAGAAAAGAACAGGAAAAAATGATTTTAATTAAACAAACTGGGAGCGACCAGAGAGATAGGAGGAGAACCAGGTGACGGGAGTGTGAGTGATACCAAGGAAAGCTAATCTGTTCAGGAGGGTTGAGTAAGAAATACAGTAGTGTCAAAGGCTGCACTCAGATCAAGGAGGAGGAGTAGAGAAAGAAAACCGGTCAGCTGCCATGAGAAGATCATTCGTTATTTTGACAAGAGCAGTTTCTAGGGATGTCCCGATACAACTTTTTCACTTCTGATACGATACCGATATTGCAGCCTTCAGTATTGACCGATACCGATATCAATCCGATATAAGACATAAGAAAAAGACATTAAAAAAAATTACCAACTGCTTCAATTTGAGTGTTCAGAGTTTCACACACTGCCCAAAAGAATGAGATCATTGCTCTTAGTGACCATAAAAACAGTACAAACAAAATAAACATAACTTTAATAACAAGCCGAAAACAAATAATAGTTGTCAACTAAAAAGATGACTACAATTCCTGCTTTTAATACAGACTGCTGATATCGGAGATTTTTGATATAATCCAATATCGTATTTTTGGAGCCGATATCCGATATTCTGATATCAATATCGGGACATCCCTAGCAGTTTCAGTGCTGTGGGGGGGGTGGAGACCAGACTGGAACTGCAGGTTATTGTGACTGAGGTGTGGGAGCTGAGAGGCAACAACTTTTTCAAGGATTTTAGAGATGAAATGGAGGTTAGAGATTGGATGAATGATATTGAAGTTGCAAGGGTCTGCATAGGTGTGCCAGGATAGGTGTGAAAGAAGCAACTTTGAAAGGGGGGGAGGGAGTTCTGGTTGTGAGGGAAGACTGGATTATGGTTGAGATAAGAGGGAGCAGGGAAGGGAGACAGGCATTAACACGAGTATACAATACAAAGTATTTCTTTCATTAAAACATGCATATTTGCTTTAGATATTTTTGGAGGTTTGAATTTATATGCTCTCCTGTAGATTGACCAGATGGTCCACAATGATGTCCTCCATATCTTCCAGGAAGCAACCTGTCCCCATAAGAAGCTGCAGGGTGCAGAGATCCTACACGCCTTCTTTGATGCCAATTCGTTATTGGCAGCAAGCCCAAGAATTTATGTCAAAATGGTTTACTGGTTTTACCTAGAGGTGGTTCTGCTGTGTGGGCTCAATAACACCTGCTCCTCAAACCTCCAGAGCTGCTGCAGCCCCTGAGCCAGTCTCTGCTGCCAGGGTCCCAAAGGATGCATTGCACCCAGTTTCTGAGTCCATAGAGGTCCAAGAGGATGTCTTGCTCCCAGTTCTCGAGTGGTCCAGGAGTACTCCTCACACCCAGTTCCTGAGTCCACAGAGGTTCAGGAGAACACCTTGCACTCCAGCAATGATATATCATAAAGCAGGGGTTCTTACACTTTTTCAACTCACTTGTTACCAGTGGCGGCCCGTCCATAGGGGGCGCTCGGGCGCCGCCCCACCAGTCCCAAGAGGAAGAAGAAGAGAAATAGGGATCACAAAATATAAAAAACTAACATAAAAATAAAACTAAACGAGCCATTCATTATATATACAAAAAGTGCTGTGTATAATCTGCATTTAGGTGTAGTTTAGAAAGGTTTTCTTACTGTTTTTTACTGGACCGATAGGTCGTGTTTCTTTGGGTTCTACTGCGCATGTCTGGACGGGACGCCGTCCCAACATAGCGCATTGTTTTCTGCTCTTGACGCATGCGCACTGGCTAATTTTTCCTGACGCATGCGCACTGAGTGCAAAAAAATAGGAGATCGCTCGGGACGCAGGTCTTCAGCGTCCCTGTGTGACATGCGCACTACAGCAGGAGTCTGGAGTGTTGCTCAGACCGAAACCGGAAGTTCTTGCTCTCTTTTTAATATAGGGTAGAAAATGGATATTTATTCAAAGAATCCTTCTTTCCTGCTTCTGAAAACAAGCCGAATGATTCCATTTGTCCTGATTTCATCAACTCAATGGTGAGTGACTTCATTTGTTTGTTTCTTTTTCTTAATAACTATGTGTCTGTCACGGATTTTCCCATTCAAAAACCCCATAGGCGGAGCTAGCCGCAGCTAGCAGTGCTAAGTCCTGATGAGTGAATTTATACCTTAAGTAGCGACATGTGTTTGTTGAGGTGTCTGCCGAATGTTAGAGAAATACAGATACTGCTGATTGAATACGTTGGTTTATGTAGTTTAGCCCGTTTTTCATGCGTTTTCTCTACTTTTCATTAAATTATTATGGCTTTTTAAGGAAGTTTGGTCTGACTGGGTTTGATGGGACTTATCAGTGGATGTGACTTTATTTTGTTGTTAATTCACTTCATTAGTTGAGCTGATTGTCATGACTTGCTTGGTTAGTGGTTGTTTGAATTGTAACATTAATTATCTGACTGTATTAGTTAGAGATGGATTTATGTGTTTGTGGTGTCAGTAGAAAGCTAATTGTGAATATTAAAGTAATGTTTTTGACTTTGCCAGGTTGTTTTTTCCTTGAAACTTTTACAACTTCTGTTGTGACCACATTGTGGTTGTTTTTTATTTGTATCTGATTATATTGATATTATTCTAAGGTCTCCTCATGAAGACTTTATGATTTCTTTACCGTTTGATGTGTAGAATTAGACCTAACAGCTCCACATTTCTAGAGAACTGGTGGCAGGGATTTTTACCAGAAAAACATTCAGTCAGATGAAAATATTATCATTCCCTGCCCTAGTGGTGATATGTGATTTTTTTTGTTTTGCGCATCTGAAAACTGACTAGCAAAAATGCGCCCCACCCAAAAAAATTTTCACCAGCCGCCACTGCTTGTTACTTTTGTAATGAGCAGTCCAAGACAATCTACCATCTCTGCGACACGTCGACCTTGTCCCCTCTCCCTGGACTGATTTGGGTCTAGATCTAGTACAGAGTGGTGGGGACAGGACTGTTATGCAATCTACCAGCAATGCCTTCGCAATCAACCGGTCGATCACGATGTTGGGTCACCCCTGGCTCACCAATACGGGGTGTGACACATACTGTATATTTGAGTACAAACAAAATAAATTCCCTTTGAGTCATATTATCAGAATGTGTCTGTTTGGTTCCTTGATGATTTCTGCAGCTTTCTCTGCATTTAGAGATTTTTATCAGGAGATGGGGTTTGCTTTATTTACTGGGGACAAATAGAAAAGAACCGGTTTTATAGAAATAATCCTTCTGCAGATCTTAATCCTGTTTTATCACAGTAACACTGATGGGTCCTGCTCTACAGATACAGTGTGGTTATTATAAATACAGGTCCAGATTCCCTGTGATGTCACAGTTCCTTTCTGTCCTTGATGGCCAGTGAATTTCATTAAAAGTGTGTAAAGAAAAATCTTCATTGACCTTTGTGCACCTTTTATTTTGCTTCAGATACTAAAAACAGTTGTAGACTCAGAAATCATTCCATGCTAAAAAAATATACTGGGCAACTTTTCATTTGAACTCACGTACTATAGGGTTACTACCAAGTAACATAACATATACATTATTATTCATGAGTATGATTGTGATGCCTTCACAGTTAGAGCGCAGGTTGACTCATAAATCACTGTTATGATTTTATTCCTTTTAACTGAGTTTTTTTTTTTTTATCTCTGAGGATTTTTTATTTTTTATTTTTTGTTATTTTCTGATTTTGAGGTTTTAAATGATTTGTGTTGTAAGTTGCTTTGGAATAAAGCATCTGCCAAATACATAAATCTAAGCATATGCAGCTGAGCTATTCTTAAATCAAAGCCTCAGGATTCACCAGGACTTGTCCATTTCACTGATTCTTTCATTTCTGTATTTTGGGCCTTTGTGGGATGACCTGGTTGGGATGGAAGCCAGTCCACTATGGTCCACTAATTTAGGATTTCCTGATCCAGTCTCAAGATTACTGGCTGGTTCTGAATCTAAATGGTGACATTCCGCTCCAGATCTCTACCGCTGACAAACCCAGGCTGTGATACAGCACAGACTCTGTGGGTCGGAGCAAAGAAATGCTCAGGCAGACCTGAAACAACAAAAAGGTTATGAGCGCCATATTTAAAATCTCTGAGTTTGTTTCACTCTTACTTTGCTCAGTCAAAATGCTCCAGTCAAACTATGAGAGAAATTAAAGAGCTGATTGTCTCTCATCTCCTGCAGGTTGAGTCGTATAGAGCTGCTGTTTGAACAGCCACTCGTCAACAACATCGGACCAGCCAGTATTTATACACCCTGTTACCAGAGTTAAGTCATCAAAACAAACACTGACTGGTGATATTATGATGTCTCTCACCAGAAAACATCTCGTTTTGTTCACACCTCTAAAACACTGAAGGGCATCATTCAGCGCCTGCAGTCAGAATAGGCTCATTTTATTCATCCTATTTTCCTATTTCTCTCTTTTTTATAATGTTGCTGTACTTACTCTACTTCAAAACTTTTATTCCTTCATTATCTCTTCCCCCTATTTTGAACTAATTCAAACTAAACTCTGTTCGTTTGTTAACTGAACTTCTGTGTCTCTCATTGTTCTGGTTTTACTATCAGCTCCTCTCAGACACTTTCCTTCTACAGTCGTCTTCTTGCCAAAATTCTCACATGTTCTTTGTACTCTAAAGAAAAAATAAAGCATCACCCCGTTTCCCTTCCCCACTGAACATTCTAATTGTTTCATTTTATCCGGTTCTTCTTATTGTTCCTTCTGTTTTCTCATGTCTACTATCTTCCAACAGGAACTCTGTTGCTGAAGAAGGTAAATGGCTGGGACTGGGGCCGCTGTCACAAAGAAAAAACATTTGTTTGAATGAAGAAGCTATTTTATGCATTTATCCATTTCTCCACTCTTAAAATCTTACTGTGTTGTCCTACAGCCTTTTCCTTTCATCGTCCTTTTTCTGCATATGGCTGCTCAGGTAAAAACGACTGAATACAAAAGGTTTTAAATGAAAAAACAGTGATTTATAGATTTTAATGCAGTCTAAGGGTATAAATATGAATAAGGTTCTTGGGTTTTAGACTTTCGAACAACTGATTTCTTGTGTTAATATCTGGGCATGCTGCTGTGGAAATATACATTAAACACATGTATGATAGCTCCCAGCAGAACGGGGAAGACTTTTAATATGAAAAACCTGCAGAGTCATTTATTACAAACAGCAGCAAACTAGAAAGCTGCAAATCAAACCGGATCAGGAAACAGAGAATGTTGATATTTAACATGTTTGCAGCTGTGTTTTATTACAGTAAAGGACAATAATCTAAAATGTTAATAGCTTCTGTTAAAGTCACTGAAACTGTATTGTGTTTGATAGCATGAGAGACATTTATTAGCACTTACAAAACAGTTTTGGGAGGGGCCGTGGTACGTTGGATTAAAAAAATGCTCTCTTGCTGAAATACTCCACATATCAGCTTTAAGAGTCCACAATCTCAGCTTTAAGAGTCCACTATCTCAATGTCAGCTCCCAGAAATCAACCTCCAGCTCCTGGTTTTCCAGCACTGGTACCACACAGGAGGTCTTCCACAGTTGTGGTACTCTCCCCAGCTTCAGGCTCATGTTGAACCTATCTTTGATACCCATCCCTTGATGCCACACAGTTGATCTGAGCAGCACCTCAGGAGCCTGGAGCTGATGCCATCGGGACCTGCAGCCTTTCACACCTTCATTTTTTTGCAGCTCTTTCCTCACCTGAAGTGTTGAGAGGAACAGGGTGGTGATGGGGGTATGGGATGGAGTCCTCTGAAGTGGAGGGGGTGGCTGTTGGCTGAGAGGTGTGACGGTTGGGGGAACTGAAGCTGCTCTCATAAAACAATGCCTCAAAGCTGAGCCGGCATCTGGAAGCCTTTGGTCATTCATAAGTGTTCAGACTGTGCCTGTAATGTTGCGTAATCATGTGCAAAAGTTTACACAATGGCGGTATAAAGGGGGTATGGGGGTGGTCTCTGAGCTGTTGACGTCTAGGGTTACAGAGACGTGAGACAGGTGACTTCTGCTTCTGCTCATAATGCCAGAAGCACCCGGATATCAGTGTCACTCCAGTTTGCCATCTCCGCTGAGAATTTACAAATGCGTAACAGCTTTCCCATGTTTAAATACTTTTTCTGGTCGGGGGTTTGGCTCACCTTTGCCACGCTATTAGTGACACCTCCCTCTGTTGTGCCAAGGTGTAATCTTCATTCACAAATCCGGTATTGCGGTAATATTGCTACCAAGCGTGGCTAGTGCTGTCATGTGATTTAAAAAATTGTGCGATTAATTAATTATGATCTGTAAATAATTAATCTAATTAGTCACATTTTTAATCGCATCTAAAGAAATTGCTAAAGAAAGCCCTCCTCTTGAGTTATTGTCATTTAAATTCCTTAAATGACTGTGTCAGACCAGTAGACTGATATAGAACAACATAAAGTGTCTTTATGAAGTCATTTATTGTGTTTAACAGACTTGAACAGATTCAGTCCCAGTGCTGCTGAAACCATTACTTTGGTCAGTGGACTCAGTTTGCAGCAGCCCTGTTAACCCTTCACCTTATTTTAGATTATGTTTTATCTGCTGTAAAGCAGATTGTGTTGTAGGAAATGTGCTCTATAAAGTTTGATTTGATTAAATTAAAATTTCAAAGGTGGTGGGGGGGACACAACTTGAATACAGGGTGGGGGGCTGGAGGTGGAGAAGAGGGGTTGAACTATTTAAACCAGGGGTGTCATTCATACGGTCCGCGGGCCAAATCCGGCCCGCTGGATGAATTTTGAAAATAAAAAAATTAGGGCTGGGACATTAACGCGTTAATTATGATGCACGTTAAAAAAATAACGCAATTAACGCAACTTGCGTTTGAAGCAAGGCTGAGCGCTTGTCAGCATAATTTCCTGCTGTCCAGACGCTCAAATCAGACCTTTGACGCAGCCCAGGGCCGGATCTAGCCAGCCCCACTAAGGGGGGCAGGTAGAATATCAGGGGGGGCGAGTCTGGACATGCTAAGAATTTTTTGGTCATCACATCCCCCCAATCCCTTAAATGCATCAAAAACTACACCATCATCATATCAGTTCCTCTATCCATAGATTTATTTTCATATTTGATCCCTAACCTCTGCATTTACCCGGGCTTGGGACCGGCACAAGTAGGACACTGGCTGATGCCCTGTTGAGGCTGCACTCATCTGGTTATTTTTTTGTTATATTTTTGTTTTTTGTTTTTCTTTTTGTGTCTTTTGTTTTTCTTTTTGTGTCTTTTGTTTTTCTTTTTATGTCTTTTGTTTTTCTTTTTGTGTCTTTTGTTTTTCTTTTTGTGTCTTTTGTTTTTCTTTTTGTGTCTTTTGTTTTTCTTTTTGTGTCTTTTGTTTTTCTTTTTGTGTCTTTTGTTTTTCTTTTTGTGTCTTTTGTTTTTCTTTTTGTGTCTTTTGTTTTTCTTTCTTTCTGTGTCATTTCGTTTGTCTTTTATTTTATTTTTATCTTTATTTTGATTTTTTTAAATCTTATCTATTTAACCCTTATTTTTGTCTTTTAGATTATATTTATCTTTTTTTTAATCTATCTTAATTTGCATTGAACCTATCCTTTTGTGTTTTATATTACTTTTTATCTTTTTATTTTTATTTTTTCCATCTTATCTATATATTGAACCTCTCATTTTGGTCTTTTACTAATTTTTTTATTTTTATCCATATATCCTTTATCCATTTTCTATTGTTTATGGTATTTCTATCTTTTTTGTGTGTATATTTGTTGTTTTTATTTCTTTATGGCTTATATTAGCAGGGGAGCACACAATTTTTCATCCCATGTTCTTAAGGGAGAACCTGGCGCTCTTGTCTGGTACTCACATGGGGGGGGGGGGGGGGGGGGGGGGGGGGGGGGGGGTTAGGTTGATGATGAAGGTGGTGATGAAGAGGCTGTCGCTGTAGGCTGTTTTTTGTGTATGTCGCAGTAGTACTGGGCAAAATACTCACGGACTGGATCGGATCATGGATTTCAGTCAAAGATTTGATCATTCTTCGAATCAGCAGAAAGAAAAATAAAAGACAAAAAACTTTGATCTCTATTTATTTTGTAGCAACATTTTTCTGCTCAGTCTACAGCATTTAACTCAAGATGTCAATACAATGCTAAAATAAAATGTTTAATCATATAAAAACTAATTAAATGGTGAAAAGACTTCTGATCACCTCTCGGGTCAGACAGAGCCGCTCACTGCAGCAGGTGAGGGGGGGGGGGGTGTGTGACGATCAGGGTGTTAATCACTCCTGACTGAACACTGTTAGTATTAACGTGCATTAGCTCGTATAAAAGTCCAAAACAACATGTTATCTTAGACAGAAATAGATGAGTCTTGTTTCTCTATCAGAGAGGAGATCAGCTGACAGATGGGGGGGGGGGTCAGCTGGTCCGCGCGCGCATCAGAGAATGAATCAGTGATCTTTTGTTCTGGTTAACTAAAATGGCTGATTCTGATAGAGAGAACTTGATATGTGATGACTAAATGAACGCCTCTCTCAGAGGGGAATTATTTATCAGCTGATTCAGAGCGAGCTGTCGGGTCGGGGAGGATTTAGCAAACGCACGAGCGCGGATCCGTGAACCGTGTCCCGAACCATAGAGGGCGATCAGTACAGATCACTGATCTATTGTGACCTGTTGCACCCCTCCTGAGCATGTGTGAGTTGCGTGCGTGGGTCGGGTGTACTGTGATTGTGTGTGTTGAAGCGTGCATCAAAGTAGCCGCGCGTAAAGGCGCGGTGCCAGGCGCATTGGAGATGCTGTGAGTGTGTCGGAGGTTCTGCTGTGTGTCCACTAGCTTCAGAGCTTCATGTGAGCACTCATTCACTGAGCTGCAACAGGATGTGAAGCTCGGCAGATCGAAGGGTCTCCCATCGGGACCGCGCAGCGCTGGTCCGCAAAGGTGCGTTCGGCCAGGCGGTTCTGGTACGCATGAATGAAATTCGGTTCTGATGACACCTCCCTATGCATCTACCAATCAGTAGCTACTTTGAATGAGGACAAATGGAAGAGAGTGCTCACTCTGACCATTTTTCACTGAAATATTTTTTAAATTTGGTATTTCTGCATGCAATCGCGTTTAGGGGGGCAGTCATGGAATTTGGGGGGGGCAATGCCCCCCCTTGCCCATGCCTACATCCGGGCCCGACGCAGCCCGTGCCAAGATCCTCCTTCAGAGGATCCAGCCCGACCCACTCGCTTCACCATGCGGTAGTGGTAAAACTCAGCCCTCCGCTCCATCCTTTCACCACAAAAACCGAAAAGGATCGGCGGTGAAACTGCACGTCTCTAGCCTTTATGGGTTTATTCCAGCCAGTGGAAATGGCGGGTCGCATCCAAAGTGCGTTTGTTGGATGCAGCGCGCCACTGAACTTGCCGTCCTGCGCGCTGCGCCTGTCAACTTGGCCAGTGATGAATACATCTAGTCACAGCGTGAGGCCAGGGCTTCCGATCGCGTTACGCACAGAGATCAGTGTCCAAACTGGAGCGTTTGTGCTCTGTGCGTCCTGGTCCGCGCGTTTGACTCGTTTCTGGCTCAACACTCAACACGCACGCCAGCATCGCTGGCTGAAGCTGATAATTTTAACTAGAGAGCTGGACGTCAGCTGGGCACACAGATCACCATTTTGCCACTGAGGAACAAAGACCTGAGTGGGTTTGGATCCAGATCTGGGTTTTCCCTCAGACCTGGTCTAAATGAAACCATGGTGAAACTGATGGTGTCCAGTCAGCATCACATGGATTTAGCTGCTTTTATACAGTTTTAGATGAAACACTGAGTTCCTCAAACCCAGACCCTATTTGAAAAGATAAACCAGTACCAAACCCACACTAGTCTATAAACAACAGAGACCCTCATTGAAAACGAGGCAGAAGTCTCCAGACCAGACCGTGGGTCAGTCTGAACACTGCAAAAAATGATTCTCTCATCCAGGGTGTTTCCACATGTTAGAAATCTTTTATTATTAATATTTTAAGACAAAAGTTTTGTGTACTTCTGCACAATTGTCTTAAGAAATATTTGTTTATCTTGTGTTTTGTAAAATAGTTTTTGAATAAATGTGAAGATTTTCAAATGTACTTGTAATTTTTCTTGCATGAAAACATGGGGAAAAACATGCACTTGTTATTTATACGTAGGTAATTATTTTAGGGTTGTACTAGTCCGGCCCACTTGACATTGTCTGCATGTGGCCCCTGAACCATAATGAGTTAGACACCCCTGATTTAAACAGAGCCATGATATCAACCCTACACCTAAAAACAACAGCCAGTGTCCATTTAGTATAGTGGAACTTTGTTTTAGGCAGTAAAAACTACAGGGATCAAAACTGCCTTTAAAAACAAGCAGAGGACATGTCTCCCCCTGCTGCCTGCATGTCCCAAACATCCGTGTCTTCCACCAGACACTGCTGACCGCACAGCTTACAACAACGCCAGTCCAGCTGTGCTAGACAAGAGGTGGAAGCTGCTGGCCGGTCGTGCATCGGACCAGCTGACAGTTACATGTACTACTGTAACCAGTGTTTATAGTGCTGTGCTGGACTGGCGGCGGTCGGGTCCGGTCGAGCATCTCGTGAAATAAGGCTGAACGATTAATTGCGATATGACAAAATTAGATATTCTAACCGCAAAGGCTGCAATTTGACTGGTCATGAGATTTGGGAAAGTCGTGACTTGCGAGCAGCTCAAACAAGGCAGCAGCGTTGCCAACTCGGCAACTTTGTCGCTGTTCCGAACAACTTTACGAACCCCCCTTAGCGACTTTAACCCAAAAAGCGCCTAGCAACAAATCTAGTGACGTATTCGATGGTCTTTAGCTGCTTTTGTAGAACTTATTAGTCAACATTGCTGACGGAGTTGCAAAAAGTGCTGCTGCTCAGTCAGCGGCAGACAAGAGCATAGACATATGTATACATAGATGCCTCACTACGCCGTCGAGAATGATCTAGCGCTTAATGAGGCATCTATGTTTATATATCTATGCCGGTTAGACCCAAACACGGAGGTGTTGCAGGGAGAGAAGTAAAGCGCTGAGCTTTAACCGGTTATAAAAGGCTCAACAGAATCCAACGCTGCACAAAGTTTGGTACCAAAGAGGAATAGTTCATGATCCGTTGTGTGGAATTATTTTGGATATAAAAAAGAAGATGCTGAGCAACGTCAGGTATTGTGCAAAGCCTGTGCGCACTGTGAGACGCCGCGGCCTGCTCGGCACCTGCACGCCTCCTCCCCCGACCTGGACCACATCAAGTCTGTGGTTCGGCGAGGAGGAGGGGGAGACGCTACCCGCTCGGGACCGGCACGCCTCCTCCCCCGACCTGAACCTGGTCTGTGGTTCGACTTGGTCCGGCGAGGAGGAGGGGGAGGCAAGCGGTCGCGGCCCCGCTGCCACCGGTCAGGAGAACCAGTCCTGGACTGGCTCTGTTTCCTGGTGGAGCAGCAGCAGTCCCGACATTTTAAAATTCATACTTGGATCTGCCCGGTCCATAAAGCCAGATCAGCGGCCCACGAACACTGGGTTGGGTCATCATCATGTCGCTTTGTTCCTACGTGACGCACATTTGGCAAAAAAGAAAAAAAAAGTGGGAGTAAACCCCCTCAGCATCACTGGTTTTTTAACGGTCTGAGAGGCTCACTGGTTTTTTTCTCCAGTGTCTCCTCTCTTTGACTGAAGGTCCCGTTACTCTGATCACCTGTCAGACCACTGAGGAACAGCTGTGCTCGCGCATGTCGTCATAATGGGAGCGCACGTCACAGCTGTGTTTCTCAGCATAACTGATGACTTAAAATTTAACAAATCAAACAATATCACCTGTAAACTAAATCTAATCCTTTACTGTCAGGAGATGAGAATGTTTCTACAGTAAAACTATTAAAACAGAGTGAGCCTTAGAAAACTACGGAAGCCCTGAACGGCAAGCGAGGAAAAATTTTTTTTAAGGGTGGCCAATTTTCTAAGTTTGGTCAAAAATATTTTTCCGCTTGACTTTCTGACCAGTACAAACGGAAAAAAAACTTTTTTTTGAAACATTGTCACAACTGGTCTAATATACTTAAACTGTTGTAAAAATGAGAATTTAAAAAAAAAAAACTTTTTTTTTTCTTTCCACTTAAGCAGCCCTGAGTGGCAACTGGAAAAAAAAATATTTTACTTAGGCTCATTTTCTATTTTTCTTGTAATGCTTTTATAACGCCACCAGAGGGCGAGATTCTTTTTTTTTTTCCTCTCCACCTCTTGGAGCCCTGAAAGGCAAACAGAAAAAACTTTTTTTAGAGATGCTAATGCTAATGCTAATTTCGCTAATGCTAATGCTAATTTTTTTTTTTTTTTTGTTCGTAGTCTTGCAGCCCTGAAAGGCAAGACAAAAAAACATTTTTTGTAGATGCTAATGCTAAAGCTAAATTGGTTTATCTGTGTAATACTTATTCCTGCCACCAGAGGGCAAAATTAACCTCTGGTTTTCCCTGATACAAAGCATGGACAGACACGGTGCTGTGAACTCAGCCATCCTCTTCCAGGTGAGTTTATATATGCATCTATTTTATGAATAATGTACATTTGCACATCAGTTTTAAAAGGGTACATGCTCATTTCATCTTCAAACTAGTTTAAATGTTTCACAGTGAGGTGACGGCCGGCGCTCTTGTGCCGTTAGCTTGAGCTAATTTGCAGCTGCTAATAGCTCATGCTGAGAGAGAGGCAGGTAGCCTCTTTCTTAGTCAATCCACCGGTAATTTAAGTCATTTCATGACAGCCACTATTTCTAAATGTACTGTTTATAGTGTTTTTATGCATTTACTGTTCAGAATTTTAAACACAACTACACTGATTGTCCAAATATTGCATTCAGCTTATTCTAAAACCGAAACTGTTTGCTTATTGTGATTCTCTGTGGATGGGTAAACTTTATCAGCGGCTCTGACGTAGTTTATTATCCGCGTTAAGCGCCACGATCACGTGATCCACGTTTCTGACTCCGTGTTAGAGAACTGAATCTTTCGTGGATGCATGATGCATTCAAGTACAGTTCGTAAATTCGCCCATCCACTCTGAAAATCACATAAACATGTATTAAACACATTGAGATCAATGCATTTCACTCCAGTCTTGATCCTAATACACACACACACACACACACACACACACACACACACATATATATACATATATATATATACATATATATATGTATATATATATATATATGTATATATATATATATATATATAATATATATATATATATATATATATATATTTTTTTATATATATATATATGTAGGAGCTGTTTTACAACAGCGTCTTTTATTAATTAGTGCTGCCAGGCTTCTGACTAAGTCATCCAGATTCTCACATGTCACTCTTCTACTTTTTCAGCTGCTTTGGCTCCTGGATCAGTCTAGAACTCACTACAAGATCCTTGTTCTGACCTGGAGAGCCCTGCATGGACAGACTCCTGCCTACATTAGTGGATTTCTAAAACCTTACACTCCCTCCAGGTCCCCTGACCAAGATCTGCTCTCAGTCCCCAAAACCAGGCGGAAAACCAAAGAAGACGGAGCCTTTTTATCTGAAACTCCAAGATTCTGGAACGCTCTTCCATTGTCACTGAGATCTGTGGACTCATTTAAAGAAGTTAAAGACTTATCTGTTTAAATCTGTCTTTGTTTAAGTCTGTTTTAATAGTGTCCTGTTTTTCTTTTTACTCTTCCAAATTTTGGATTTATGTTCTCATGTTAAGCGCTTTGTGATTTATATCTTCAGGCGCTCTATAGATACAGTTTTACGTATTTATGATGATGTAATGCATATCTTAATAAGTGGTGACATCCAGTTAATTGTAAATAAAGTCAAAACATTTGCTTTTAAACAAATTCATTTTCTGCATAGATGAAAGTCCAAGACAATTCTTTGAGACTAACAACTCTTTGCCAATAACTTGTGAAATCTTAATTTTAACTGTAATGTACATAAATATTTATAAAGGGGGTTCGTTTAGATATATAGTGATTAAACAATATCCAAATATTCATAAACCATGAGGATGGTTTTTGTTTGGCTTTAATATGTGACTGGACCTGAAGACAGGTTCTTTGATGTCCAGTGAACTCCCTTTGTTAATAAAATGAAAGAATGACAACTTACTTTATATAAAAAATCATCAGCTTTATTACTAAACTAAGCAAACAACAAAAACATTAAATGGTCACATGGCTAATGTTGATACTGTATTTGTGCAGATTTATCCTCAGCACTGACCAATGAAATCACATTTCCTAAATCTCACACTGATAGGTCCAGCTGCAGCATCAATAACACATGTGGGTGTTGTGTATAGGATGCTGCCTGTGCATAACGGGCTCAACTTTAAGAAGCTGATTCAGCTCTATTGACCATGACTGTGTGCACAAAGAATTTGACTTCTGTTTCATGCACACACAGCATACAGACACGTAATAATGTTATACAGTAATATAATATTAATAAAACAAAAAAGCAGGTTGAGGTACTCCAAGGAGGAATGAATCAATGAAATTATGTACTTTTTGGGGAAAATTAGATTGCAGACTTATTAATAAACTTATAACTTTAGATTCATCATAATCATATCATAAAATATGGGAATAACATTAACACATTACTGTAAAGCATAAAACACATCATTCCCTGTCCATTCCAATAGTATCTGGCTGTGGCCGCTGTGGAGCTCCACAGTAACCTGAAACACGTGACCTCCACACTAACCGGAAATACCGTACCGAAATTGGTTAGGGGGAGGGTTGTTGACCTTGCTTGAAATTCCCACAGCCAATCTAGAAAAAGGATATTCGCCTCTCTTCTGGCTACTGTGGAGGTCACGTGCTTCCGGCTACTGTGGAGGTCACGTGTTTCCGGTTAGTGTGGAGGTCACGTGCTTCCGGTTAGTGTGGAGGTCACGTGTATCCGGTTACTGTGGAGGTCACGTGT
>SSNR01000077.1:1946992-1993417 GCA_006937965.1 Callopanchax toddi
GACTACGAACAAAAAAAAAAAATTAGCATTAGCATTAGCAAAATTAGCATTAGCATTAGCATCTCTAAAAAAAGTTTTTTCTGTTTGCCTTTCAGGGCTCCAAGAGTGGAGAGGAAAAAAAAAAGAATCTCGCCCTCTGGTGGCGTTATAACAGCATTACAAGAAAAATAGAAAATGAGCCTAAGTAAAATATTTTTTTTTCCAGTTGCCACTCAGGGCTGCTTAAGTGGAAAGAAAAAAAAAAAGTTTTTTTTTTTTTTTATTCTCATTTTTACAACAGTTTAAGTATATTAGACCAGTTGTGACAATGTTTCAAAAAAAAGTTTTTTTTCCGTTTGTACTGGTCAGAAAGTCAAGCGGAAAAATATTTTTGACCAAACTTAGAAAATTGGCCACCCTTAAAAAATTTTTTTCCTCGCTTGCCGTTCAGGGCTTCCGTAGAAAACAGCTGCAGTCCTGACAGATTAATTTGTTATAGTGTTAAAATTGTTTGATTGGACCAAATTCATCTGATAACTTTATACAGCTCCTCGAACAATGAGGATGGGTCAAATGCAGAGATGAATTTCCCCAAGGGGATCAATAAAGGATAAATTATTATTATTATTATTATCATCAACCATCAATGAGCTCAGACAGTTCTGACAGCAGAACCCCCCCCCCCCGTGGTGTGCCTTGTGACTTTTTTCAATGAAAAAGTGTGCCTTGGCCCAAAAAAGGTTGAAAAACACTGATCTAGGGCATGTTGTTGGAGAGACACCATACCATACAGTGTTGTCCACACAGAAGTTGATGTGGTCTGTGATGCTGTTGATGTCCCCTATGAGGAGCACAGAGCTCTTCCCACACAGTGGAGCTGAAACAGTCCCTCAGAGCTTCAGGCTCATTGTTACCAAAAACAAAATAATCTAGAGCTGACCAACCCAATCCAACACATACAGGTGTTTTACTGTGTCTGAATCAATGTTTCCTCTAATTACAAAAACACATACCTAAGATGGCGATAACCTCATCATCCTGGATGACCTCGAGTGACCCAGACACCACAAAGCAGAGTGTGTCAACGCTCTCCCCAGCATGGTAGATCAGGTCTCCTGGAGCACAATGGATGGTCTGAAACTCCACAGCCAAGGAGCGCAGGCAGCCGTCACTGGCTAATCGGAAGGCCGGATGTTCATTAAACACCTGCATGTGGTAAAATAGACCATTAGAGTATATTCTTGAGACTCACACACACAGTGTTTCAGTACTTGTTACACAACTTGCTTTTCTCTGACAAGGAGTTTAAAGGCAAAAATCAATCAACAGGTGTTTGATCCATGACTTGACCAATTAAGGTCCTGGTTTAATTAGAACTGGTATCAAAAACAGTCCTCCTCATCATGATGTTCACATTGTGACATCATGAGATCAAGACCACACTTAACAACTGATCACCATTGTGTGACTACAAACAGGATGTTCGCAGACTCAGTGTCCACTGAGCTTAGGAGGTCACATGGTGTCAACAGATTGCAACAGAGAGACTGGAAGAGTCACAGAAAAGCATAGAAGTGAATTGGCCAACCAAGTGTCATGTCAGACTGTTTGTTTACATTAGTGTGGTCTGAGCGCTAAATGACCTGCAAGGGTACCAGACCACACCACCAGATGTAAGCATGGACCAGAGTGTACTTACACTGGATGAGGGACCAGTGGTCTCCAGTGCTGCTCACTGATGATGATTTACACTGAACAGAAGTGATGTCTGCTAATGATGTTGGAGACGTCAAGGAGATGCTTTGCATCAGCTACTGTTGTCTCTCTTCCATCTGTGTAAATTTACTAGAACCAGAAAAATTCTGACCCAAACAGATGTAGAAAAACTAGTCCATCATTACTGCAGATCAGGTCACTAATTCTCCATTTTCTGGATATTCTAAACCAAACATCAACCAATGTTGGGACTTGGTCCGGATCCGGACCCAATGTCGGTGTTGTCAGGACCACACAGTAAATCCAGAGCTGCGTTGCAGGCCCAGGGGGAGTGTGTGCGGCTGAGGCACTGCGCGAGTGCTCTGTCCAAACCACATGTTATGTCTAATGCCACAAGTTCCTCCAGTAATACCAGTTATAATCACACATTGGCGCAGTCCGGTGCATGCGTGTGGTCGATGGTGCTGTGGTGGATTTCATTTGGAACCAAGACCATCTCCTCTGACGGGTCTCGGTACGGCGCTTTTGGACAATAAAAAAGAAAAAGACACAACAAACATAGTACTAGTTTTTTGCCATAGAGAACGCTGGATACATACCTTCCTGTTGAGATGTACACAGATGTCTGCTCGCATGTCCTTGGGACAAATAGATAAGACCTAAAACAGAGGGAAATATGTGTTTTCATACCGTCATCTACTAAAAAACCTGCTAATTCACCAAGACCAAAATGAAAACGGTTGAGAAGAAAAGCACTAGTATTTTTTTGTTCCTAAATGCGCCTTTGAGGTCAGAGGTCAGTCAACAGAGGGAGTATTTGAAAGATGATTATTAAAGGCCAACTTCCATGTTAAACCCATCTAAGTCATTTTAAACAGCTGGACATATACTATTAGTATTTCAGATGTGAAAACAATTGACATTTAATTATAAAACTGTGTTTTGGTGACCTTTTGTGGGTTTCTTGTCACTTTGTCAAGAAACTGAATTAGATGAAAACCATAGGGAGGAGCTGTTCACTTCACCAGTAGCTATCAACCAAACGCCCCCTGGTTGTTTAGCAACTGAATCACGTACAGAAAAGTTTTTACATGAATCTGCATTATGTCTGTTGTGAGTTTTGAGATTTCCTGAGCTTATAATCTGTCTGTGAATTTAGCACACAGCTGATCTCACTAAATACGTAAAAAAAACCTTGCTGATTATCATATTTTTATGGAAAAAAGAAACTAATGATAATGACAATAAATTTCCATCTGCAGAAGCTCTGGAGATGATTTTTACTCAAACTCATCCTAAGAGGAGGATTCTGGGAAAAGTTTGAAACTTGTCCAGCATTAGGAAGTGTTCCTGTTACCTCCTACATGTTTAAATAAATTATTTTAATGTTAAAAACATTTTAGAAATAAAAATGTGTAGATTTAAATGCAAGTATTACCCAAGAAACTGAGTTTTTGAGCATCTTTTCCTCTGGCTCCAGCCCAGAGCAGGAGTTCATATATTTGCTCTTTATGGTGAAATCTTCCTTCCAGACTTGAGCAAACCTCACCCTCATGCCCTAATACAGTACAGGGGTTTCCCTTGAAGGAAGCCAATTTACCAGATGTCCTGACAAACTGGAGTTCAAACAACCTCCACAAACATTTACTATAATAAAGAAAATATATCCCGTCTGTGTGCTATAAACTACTGCTATAGTTTTGATTAGCTGTCTCCCTCAGGCTACGTCATGCATCACCTGACTGGAAGTCTGGACGTTTTTAGAAGCAGTCTTTTTGCACCATAAAATAACAAATTAAAAACAGCTGACAGTTATTTAGACACTGAAAAGTGTGATCAACTTTATTTTTCACCATATAACTAGCTTTTAATTTAAAAAAATTACTCGATATATGGACTTTAGGATATTAATTTTACAGGGTAATTATAATGTTTTAAATATTTTAACCATAAACATCTAGTCAAATATTTTAATGCAACTAAATCCCGTTTATTAATAAGACTGTAAATCAGTAAAAACCCTTTACAATAAAAATGTGCTTCAGTTCAAAATACACCTCTACTGCCCACCATCATGGAGCTCCACTGGTATTCACCAGAGAGCACCAGAACCAGCAGGTCCAGCACCGGAGCCCTGAGCTTTTCACACACAGACCTGTAGGATAAATGATGGAGCCCTGACTGTCATCAGGTATCAGGATGAAACCCTTAGAGCCTCTGTGTGACCTTCGCTGGTGCAGTGGGTCCTGTCCTCCTGGTCAACATGACCATAATGTTGATAATGGCCTCATGTGGTCTTCAGGTAGTTCCTGGAGAATGAAGGAGTTGATACCGTTGACTGTCCTCCATGCTGGTCTGACCTGACCTAGAACATCTCTGGGACATCAGGCTGACCTCAGACTGTCCAGGAGCTCAGTGATGTCCTGTTCAGGATCTGGTAGGAGATACACCGTCCATCACCTCATCAGGAGCCCCAACATCATCAGGATGCTACCAGCAGGTGGCGCTCTACAAACTACTGGGAACCATTTAGAGTTGCTGTTAGGACATTTCAGCTCACTGGACTAACCTGATGCTTCAGGTTAGGTTAAATGTCTTGGTGACTTCAGATGAAGCCTGCAGAACTGCAAAATCTCAACTGACAAGATTCAGAGCTGGAATGGAAAAGTAACAACACATTCTTACTGCTACAGTTTTGAAGGAAAGCAGAACCCCTGGAGAAAAACCAGGGTTAGGGAGGAACAACTAATGGCATCACTAAATGACTAATCTGTTAAAGTTAAATATAACATACATTTACATTTTAATTTGTCCCTAATAATTCACCAGGGACCTCAGCTCTCACCTCTTCAACCCACCAATCAATTAATTTGTGACAGACAGTCCCATAGCTCTCTCTCATAGAAGTCTTCAACATATACTGAATGCACAATAAAATCAGCTTGGTTACTACCAGCAATATAGTACCAATTACTACCAATATACTGATGCCGAAGTGATGAGTTTCTATATTAAAATATATTTTCTTAAGGCTTTTTAAAAATATGGCTGCACATGATTTTTTCAACAAGGTACTCAAATGAGTACTAGCTTTAGTAATAGCATTTTGCTGCTTGGGGGATACAGCAGTAAGAGAAATACTGGTAGACAGTGGTGCACAAAGGAGCATAATGCAGAGGAACTGGTACACACGCATTATTTTGGCCATGTGGGCACATTGCTTATGTGCACCCCTGTTAATAAGCATTTACATGACTAAAAGGTTACTCTGATACTCGGCACACAATCAGCATTCTTCAGATTTTTAAAGCAAATTTGACCTAAAACAATCTGATTCATTTAAGAGAAAATTTATAGTGGTTTTCTGTCCTTCAATTAAAACATATTCAACTTCTGTTCCTACAGAAATGACTACTTAAACTATAGTGTGTGTTTGTTCTATTTGGCACTTTAAACGTATTCTAAAATCCAGCCCATCTGAGTAGGTATTTCTGAGAAAACCCAAAGAATTTCTACAGTCCTGCTGTGTTTCATGAGCTGAACTTACTCAGAGGACAGAAAATCATACAAAGGCTTTGAAACATCAAAACATAACAAAATTGTCTGTGGGCCTTTCAGAGAAGACGATATTAGTAAATGCTTTGAGGAGCTCCAGTCTTTTTGAACTAGCATACAGCTCATCATATAATGGCTCCAGCTCTGACTGGAAGGTAGTTTTTATTAAAGTGGGCAAACAACTCACCAAATGTCTCTTCATGAGGGGATTATTATTATTATTATTATTATTATTATTATTATTATTATTATTATTATTATTATTAATAATAAATCATTAGTAGTAGTAGTAGCAGTAGTAGTTTCAGCCCTAACCCTCAAAAATTTGAATCGAAGACAGGGAGAATGATCAATATGAAGAAGAGAGTGGAAACAAAAAACAAACAAGTGCAGCAGAGCCAGATTAAATTAAATTTGTTGAAGGTAAATATAGCAATCAATTATAGGACAATACAAAATGATACCATAATACTTGCTCTAGTCTCATACAAAAATGTATTAAAATACTCTGCCTCTTTTCTAAATATTTGAATGAAAATGACTCCAGAGAATAACCCAAAATGAACACTCATGTTACTGAGTGGGAGTAACAGAATATGGCACACAGCAGAAAATGGAAAAAATAATTCAACCTATGTCACTTTGTGATCTGACAGTAAGTAGTTCCAATCCAAAACATCGATAAATACACTCAAGAGACCATTTGCTCAAACAAAATTCATCAACAAAACTGACAAATTATGTTCATAGATTTTTTTAAAGTTAAAATTGAAAGATTTTAGAAGATAATCAAACAACAAACCCCTCAGAAAGTGTTTTAGTAACATCCTTGGTGTGAATGGATTAAAGTGACCTGCAGCCGTACCTTTTCTGTGTCGATGCCTTTAGACATGGACCAGGTGGAGACGATGTAGTCCATCACTCTTTCACTCAAACCTTTGGGAACTTGGTAGAGCTTCAGGAAGTCCCTGACATTGTTGAGCATCTCATGGTAGCGGTTGGTGTTGGCGTACATCTGCTGGAAGATGGTTGTCACGTTTCCAAAGATGGTGGCATAAAGAAGAGCTACACCAGAATGTAAAGAAAACAGTTTTACAACACTTGTTTTCCTGTGTGCTATGATTGTTAATGAAGTTAGAAATCCAACACCATTCTCCAGGACACTAATAGCCCAAAGATCTGACATGTCGATTGGAAGTTGTCCTTTACTTTTTCTTGAAAACCTTAGTGATGTAAAAATGTTTGATCAGTTACATCTTTCCAGATTAAGTGTGGTAACTGTAACGTTTCTACATGGAGCCTGTTTGTTCTCCATATGGGTTCTCATTGGTTTTCTCCAGGTACTCTGTTCTCTTCCCACAGTCCATAAACATGCCTGTCAGGTTAGCTGGCCACTAAATCAACCTTAGGTGTGAATGAGTTTTAGTCGTTCTGCGCTGGACAGTCAACCTGTCTGCTTATGAATCTTACATATATGAGTAGGACATGATAAATGACATAACTAGTGCGGTCATGAGAATATAAAGATCTCCCCAGAGAACAATTACTAACCTCTAAGGTTAAAGATCAAGATATCACAATCAAGTATACTTTGTAACACAATACAGTAACCAGGCCAACAAAATTAGACAGATTATTGAGAGAAATTGGGATATTTTGAAAAGTGATAGTGTTCTTAGGGAAGCCCTTCTAGATGCTCCAACTAGTAGCTTTCATCGAGGTCCAACACTGAATGAAAAACTGTCTCTCCTCTCTCCCCTCTGTCTTTTACAGTTTTTCCATCATTGTAAATATCTGTAAAAAGTTAAAAACTTAAACGTTGTTAAGCAAATACCCAGAATTGTTTGATTAAAGTGATAATATGCAACTTTCATATATGAGGATATCTGGAGTGGAGGAGACAGGTGCTGCTGCTATTCAGATTTCCATAAAGGATGAGATTGAAAAAACGGTTGACTTTAGGAAATGTGGTTTGGCTTCAGTTGAAGCACTGAAACTCTATAATACATCCATGTGACAGGAAATGCTGCAGTAAATATGTAAATGCAGTAAAAGACGCATGAATTCCAGTTGGATTATTTCATGTCTATATTTAGTCAGGTAAGGTTTACTGTAATAAATCTACATTTGTGTACCTGTGTTTTCTAGAGAATATCAGATGTAACTTCAGTAATGGAGCAGGTGAAGCTGAAGTCATTCCTGATGCTGCTGATGAACACCATGATGTGACAGAAGACACACCAGCTGACCTCGGTCAGGGCAGTGCAACTTCAGACAACTCATTTCATACCGATCATCAGGTAAATTTCAATATTATTATTTCAAGATTATAGAACCATACATGGATAGAAAAGGCTGGTCAGTATCACTTTCCACAAACAATAAGCACCTTTATAAGTTTGGAATGTTTGTTAAACATTATATATTTTGTCTTTTAGCCAACCATCAAACATAGCTTGTCCTGATGAGCTGATCTCATTCTGTGGTGAAAGAGCAGAGGCCTTCATCACTAAAACATCTGGCACTTTTATAGAAATTCAACAGGTTTGTGTGACTCCATTTTACTGAAAGTCTCTATCTCTGTTTACAACAGATCTTCAGTTTACATGGGAGATTATTTTTTTCTCTATATATTTCAGACATGCTGTTACTGTGGTCACACAAGACCCTGGTAGAACCAGCCAGTCCTCCACAAGGACACCTGTCCATCTGCAACCTGCTGCTGTCTGGAGCCTCAGGATGGATGATGTCACAGACTCTGCTCCCGACTGGGTGTAAACCATCTCCACAGGGACTTTAGGCAGTTTTTGGTGTATATAATAATGTTTGTACTATCATTAAAAACTAAGCAACAAGTTATTTCAGAATTTTAATATTTTTAACAGTTCATACAAACACTGTTTTACATTATAAAAACAGTTACCACTCTAGTCCAGATCAGGCCAGTGGAAGTCCTTGTAGTGTCCAGCTTCATAGTTATTACTTTTATACACTCTATATATACATATGTGTTGTACTATATCATATTATACTATACTGTTCATGTATAAATTTCACTGATGTTTTTTCACCTTCAAAAATAAAAGTTTCAGAGATGTACTGTAGCTTTGCTTATTTACTTGATGTAATATTGTAGATAAGGTAAGAATGCATGATAAATAAAGCATGGTATTAAAATGTCATAAAACTTCAAAAGATAAATGGATGAATGAATACTGCTGCCAGCCTGAGAACATGAGGGTTCAGGTCCAGGAAGGCCTGGTACTGGATGTGAGGGCCTGGTGGATCCAGAGTCAGCAGCAGCTGCCTGAAGGGTTGGAGCTCTAGACGGCACACACTGGATGCTGCTGTCCATCGCTCCACACTGACACCTGAGTAATAAGAGGTCATTTATATTACAAACTATAGTTATGAAAAGTAGCATGATGATTACTGAGCTTTAGAATATAGCTAAATAAAAAACTACTTGGTTGTATGATCATTCAAAAAGTAAGCACTTCAGCTGCTTTATTTTGAAAACCTCCCCATGCTTTAATATATTTAATTTTTTTCATTTAAAAGGTTTATTTCATTCAAAAAAGAAAATAAATCAAAATGTACATTACATTAAATAAATTAGAATAAAAAGGAGCAGATCGAAGAAATAATCTTATCATTTCTGCCCCTTTTGACACAAAAGAATAAAATACATTCTTACTTTGAGTTTCAGACACATAGATGCTTTATACATTATTTGTAATATTTTCCAATCCACTAAGTCATGAAATTTCAGTATTTTATAATGAATGAATAATGGATTTGAGGGATCTCTACTATGATTATTATTAATAATTCTCAATGCTCTTTTTTTGTAAAATAAACAGAGGTTGTGTGTGGTTTTGTATACGGAGCCCCATATTTCTACACAACAAGTTAAGTAAGGTACTATCAGTGAGTTGTATAATGTTAAAGAGCATATTTTAAGTTAGACACTCCCTTAAACAAATGTTTAGAGAAATATAATAGAAACTTTTTCTGAATAAAAATTTACACAAATTCAGCTTATTTAGGCTCTTGGATTAGTTTTTGTGAGAATTGTCAATTTTTTCACCAAACCGGAAGTGACGACAGTTCAGGGAGACCGTTCGTTCTCTATATAGAAAACTGATCCACTTATCACTGCTTGTGACGAGCAAAACAAACCCCCAGAGTGCCGTTATTTTATTACTTTATTACTATAGTGAGAAGTTATTTTATTAAGATTAAAAAAAAAAGATAAAAACAATCAGTCCTGTAAGGCTGTACCCTGTCGGTCCAGCTGTAGACCGTGACCCACCTCCTCACTCGGGTCTGGGTAAAATACCAGCGTTTAGCACCAGGTTTTGATCATCAGAGCTCCAAACATTGAGCTGCGTTTAAGAAATGAAAGAGTTTATAAAAAGTTTCACAGGATGCAGCTAAACGGTTCGAGGCTGACCGAAACAGTGTCGGGTCAGGCTGGAAACCCCGCCGTGAAGCCCCTCTTGGTAGCCCCGCTGGGAACGGGAATCCCCTCTTGGGAGCCCCGCTGGGAACGGGAATCCCCTCTTGGGAGCCCCGCTGGGAACGGGAATCCCCTCTTGGGAGCCCCGCTGGGAACGGGAATCCCCTCTGGAGAGCATCGCGGCATGGATTTACTGTACCCCGCCAGCCAGGTGAGGGTCAGACACCTGAAGGAAATGCTCTCATGAAATCGCTGATCGGTACCGAACTACGACCCACCACGAACCGTACCAAACCTGGCATGGAAACGAGACTCAAGTCTCCCCGTTAGCTCCTGTTAGCTCCTGTTAGCTGCTGCGTGCTAACAGCGGTTCCGGTGAATGGATCGAAGTAACGGCGCCTGTTTAGAGTCACACTGAATGTTTTTCGTCGGTATGTGGGACTCCATCACATCCAGTCCTGGACTAGACCAGGACCACCGGGGTTTTTCGTCGCCAAACAGAAGTCACCGTACCGGTAAGGAAGCCGTCTTGTTGTTGACTCAGTGTCCTGACAGACTGGCGATTGGCATTCACAAACATAATAATTTAGCATTTTTTATTAAAATGAATTCACACCGACTGGATTAAAGAGCGCTCTAACCTAAAACTAACAACTCATCGCCGACAGCGAGCAGGCAGCTGGCAGACTAGAGCGGTGCCAGTCTGAGATGTTAAAGTAGTTTAGCTTTAAAAAATCTACACAATGATTAAAACAAGCATCTGTTACACAAACTCCACACAACAAAGGGCTCAAATGATCATATTTATGGGATTATTGATCGTACAGAGTGTTAAATTATCCTACAAATACTTTATTTATCTACATCTGACAACACTGTAAGCAGCGCCACCTAGCTAGGAGCTCCCTTAGCTGACGTCACAGGTCCACATATGAAAAAAAAAGCGTTTTTAGAAGCTTTGCAAAAAGGGGCACTTTGGACTAGAAAAATGGTTTTAAAAAATGTATTGTAAAACAAAATACCCTCAATAAACATTTCAAATAGTATTTTTGGACAGAGTTTTATCAGAATAATAAAAAAAAAAGAACTTAAAATATGCTCTTTAACAAACCAGGACTATTCAACAATATATATCTGTGGTTATACAGATTTAATGATGTTATAAACTCCCTTTTTTGTAAATAAAATGATGTTTTGGGAAATTCACTTACCAGTTCACGTTGCCCAGTCTGTGCACACTTTGACGTTCCCCTGACTCATTATCGCTTCTAAGACCGTTTAAATCATCTCTCTGTTGACTGTCTGCATTAGGTGTTGCTGTTGGCTCAAAACTATACAGTGGTGAGCATTCAGCACCGAAATTATAGGCGAATACTTCTAAATTTGACCGCATCTTCTGGTAGAGCGCCATGTAAACAGCGGCATAAACAGCTGATAGTTTAGCGAGCGAGTTCTCCCTCTCGCGTCACTTCCGGTTTTTCGCTGGTTTGCAGGTGGGTGAAGAGAAAATGCACTAGGAGGTGCCAAAACATGCATTTATAATTAGATTTCAGTCATTAGGACATTCAAAATACTTTTTATATAGATCCAGCTATTCAAAATAGCTTAGTTGGTTTTAAAGTGAAAGATGGACTTTAAGTCCACATATGACCAAATACCATGATGCAGCCCTTCATTCAGGAAAGTGCTCCTCAGTTTGCTTTTGTTTGGAACAATATGGTAGTAAGTCAAAATGTCTTTCCCTGTTACATTCCAGTGTGTGTGCATGTACGTGCATGTACAAGTGTGCTTTTTTTTTGCCTTGTACAACGGAATGTTATAAATTACCCAAAATAAAATTTTCACTTCATTTCATATCATACAAGGCAACAAAAACGTGTTCCCACCCTCACATTTCATGTATCTTGCAGAGACAAAAAGAAAAACTGGATTAGCAGCAAAAAACAGAAAAGTTGCTGCAACAAGCCAGCGGTTCCAGTTTAGTTGTTTCAAAGTCAACTTCCTTTCAAGAACCTACAGGACCTTTCCTGGACCTTTTCAGCTGGTAAAGGAAGATTCTGACAATATTACTGAGGTGGAACGGAAGGCTTACAGACACATCTCTCACCTTCACTAAACACAACACTTTTAATTGGTTGGCTCTGTGGTTCCTGTGTATTACTGTAGTCAGTTCACTACAAAGGAAATAGGAGGTTTCTGTGCAGAACAGAATAAAATATATAAAATAAAAAATTTTCTCATGATTAATTATTTTAGTCGGCTGAGTATGAGAAACTAGAGCCATTTGTTGACTTCTAGAGAGATGTGGAAAAGTAGAAAATAATAAAAACAACTGACCACAAGTTGAATTCATGGTTAGGAATAAGTGATAGAATGTGTTGGCTTACCATACTTTGAAATATGTGGCGTCAAAGAAAGTTTAAAGTCAGTTTGACTGAGGATAGTTGTGGATGAAACATGATTTATTGTGTTAGTTTCAATAAAAGTTTGTTTTTTTATACAGATCAGAATGTGGTATTAAAAGGTGTTATGGGTAATTTGTTAAACAAATTAGGTTAAAACGTTTTTTTCATGCCTCTTAACAACATTCTAACATAATATACAGTGAGTGCAGAATTATTAGGCAAATGAGTATTTTGACCACATCATCCTCTTTATGCATGTTGTCTTACTCCAAGCTGTATAGGCTCAAAGCCTACTGCCAATTAAGCATATCAGGTGATGTGCATCTCTGTAATGAGAAGGGGTGTGGTCTAATGACATCAACACCCTACATCAGGTGTGCATAATTATTAGGCAACTTCCTTTCCTTTGGCAAAATGGGTCAAAAGAAGGACTTGACAGGCTCAGAAAAGTCAAAAACAGTGAGATATCTTGCAGAGGGATGCAGTACACTTAAAATTGCAAAGCTTCTGAAGCGTGGTCATCGAACAATCAAGCGTTTCATTCAAAATAGTCAACAGGGTCGCAAGAAGAGTTTGGAAAAACCAAGGCGCAAAATAACTGCCCATGAACTGAGAAGAGTCAAGCGTGCAGCTGCCAAGATGCCACTTGCCACCAGTTTGGCCATATTTCAGAGCTGCGACATCACTGGAGTGCCCAAAAGCACAAGGTGTGCAATACTCAGAGACATGGCCAAGGTAAGAAAGGCTGAAAGACGACCACCACTGAACAAGACACACAAGCTGAAACGTCAGGACTGGGCCAAGAAATATCTCCAGACTGAGTTTTCTAAGGTTTTATGGACTGATGAAATGAGAGTGAGTCTTGATGGGCCAGATGGATGGGCCCGTGGCTGGATTGGTAAAGGGCAGAGAGCTCCAGTCCCACTCAGACGCCAGCAAGGTGGAGGTGGAGTACTCGATTGGGCTGGTATCATCAAAGAGGAGCTTGTGGGGCCTTTTCGGGTTGAGGATGGAGTCAAGCTCAACTCCCAGTCCTACTGCCAGTTTCTGGAAGACACCTTCTTCAAGCAGTGGTACAGGAAGAAGTCTGCATCCTTCAAGAAAAACATGATTTTCATGCAGGACAATGCTCCATCACACGCGTCCAAGTACTCCACAGCATGGCTGGCGAGAAAGGGTATAAAAGAATAAAAACTATTGTTTAGATTATCAGGTGCCTGCGAGCATAGACAGAGTGCTCCCTTGTAGGGCAATGGGGAGACAAGAGGCGGGG
Organism: Callopanchax toddi; assembly: GCA_006937965.1. Lineage (NCBI taxonomy): Eukaryota > Metazoa > Chordata > Actinopteri > Cyprinodontiformes > Nothobranchiidae > Callopanchax > Callopanchax toddi. Next base: position 1,960,383 of record SSNR01000077.1, read on the forward strand.
TAGGTAGTAAAAAACATTTTCAACTTTACACTTCTTGTGAAGCGCAGAGAAGCAAGCACAAATAAAAACTCCAACATAGAAAGCGAGGTACGTAGAGGTATGAGTGAGAAAAACAGTTCCATCTGCAAAAGGTGCAGGACTGAGAGAAATTAGTGCAGTAAACATGTCGTTAATATATATGAAAAACAGAGGCCCTAAAATACATCCCTGTGGTGCACCTCTTTAAGGTTAATCAGTTGTAGATAAGCATCCAATGACTACTTTCGGGGAGTTTTTAAAATCTGTCAAGTGGTTCATAGAAAATTCTGCTAAAACTACAATCAAACGTGCAGACACATGCAAAAGCACTATTGCTCATTTATATGCAACAGGTGATAAAAATAGTCATGCTCATTAAAAAAATACTCTACAATGAAAACTCAAGAGGGAATGCAGGAAAGAGAACGCAATAATAATAATAATAATAATAATAATAATAACAACAACAATAAAAGCATGGAAGTGTCAATTCTCTAAGCAACATTTTCTATGAAAAGATATATCTACACAAAACTTCGTAAAAACTTTAGGTACAACAGTGCGAGACTGACAGTACCAACGTCACCCTGTGGCAGCTTTGTTTTCTGCTCTCACATGAGTTCAGACAGTTGAGGCAGGGTGCATTTTGAAGCCACCATCTCAAAGCTATTTTTAAAATCAGACCTGTCCCCCCAGCTCTATATTTAAATCTGACACTGAGCTTCCCGTCTGATGGCCAGAGAGAGGGGAGTGAGGTGATGGGGGTCAGGGTCCCAAAGGGTTTCATGTCCACACATGTATGGGATGATGGAGTCAGAAGTAGAGAAGAGATGATCTGTCAAAGTAAGGCTGATAAAGAAAATACTACAAACTGTCTTAATCATGGGTAAGGTGTAGTGACCATCTTTTAAATTATCTAACTAAAAGTTATTTACCCGCTTTTTGACATCATTGTAACTCTAACAGTGATGATAGTATCTTATTCCAATGCAGTTTTGTTAACAAGGATATCCATCCACCCATCCATTTTCTGTAGCCGCTTATTCCTCCACAGAGGGTCGCGGGGGGAGCGGGGGGAGCTGGTGCCTATCTCCAGCGGTCAAGGGGCGAGAGGCGGGGAACAAGGATATCTGAACATATAAATTAAACTTATGGTCATTTCAAAAGCTGTTGCTGTTTTTTTTTTATCCTGCAGAATATTTTAAAGCCACTAATTAAATCCCTCATTTCATACATATAGGGAGGCACAAAAAAAGTTCTTTCACTTTTATTTAAAGACTATGGTAAATGTCCTGTATTTATATTGACTCTTTGCACCAACGTGACCTGATCATGTGGGTCAGCCATATTGGAGGGTAACAGCATAGTAAACTGAGTGAAACAAGGGAGCACAAAGGGAAACGTAGCACCTGAGATTGTTTTTTTGTTGTTGCCGTTGTTGTTTTGCAATGTTTAGCATGGCTTTAACTAGTTCAGGCCCAGTTCAAACATCAGAAGAAGCAACACACCCAGGTGGGGCACATAGAGAGCGTTATTTACAAAAGTTAGTGTTAGCTAGCTCATGTAGCACATGTAAAGCAGGCCTCAGTGGGGTCCCGCAGTCGACTGTGCAGCAAGATGCCACCATTATAAGCTGAAATCAATACAATTAAAGCAATAAAAAACTTCAAACTGAATTGTATTGACTAGCTTCACTGAAGTGTCAACATGTGTACACAGTGTTTTTTCTAACCATCATGGCAGAGGGGGTGGTCCCATGAGCAGTGTGACGTGACATCACGTGTAAAGGGTCAATAGCGCTTTCTAGTGTTCTACACTCCTTAAAGCGCTGTACAACACAACAGTCATTCACACACTGGTGCTGATCAACTACATTGTAGCCACAGCTGCCCCGGGGTGCAATGACAGAGGTGGGGATGCCATGCACCGACACCACCAGGTCCCTCTGACCACCACCAGTAGACAAGGTGGGTGAAGTGTCTCCAAGGAAAGGTGCTTTTATATCAAGCTTGGCCTTTCAGAGTTTACATCCTCAGAAGTTTCAGACCAAAAAAGGAGATCCAGCTGAAAACTAAATGTCAATTTTCATCAGTACCCCAACAAAATCCTCCAAAATCCTTTATGCTTGATATAAAAGATGCTCCAGACAAGCTATAGCTGATAAAGCATCCCCAGTACACAGACCTACACATCACAATCAAACTGCAATGTATGATAAACACTACTTACTAAAAGTTAGGCATATTTGGTTTACTAGTGAAATTTATGGAAAACATAGAAAACGTGAACCCTCAGTGATGTTATATAGTGCAGGAAAATATGGGAACAAAATTCATATCACAATTTTTTTTTCTTCTAAATCACAATTTTTTCCATTTTCACAATTCAGACATTTTGGAAGTTATTTACCATTAAAATACATAAATTTAAAAGCAAACCCCTTTCACATAAAATTGGATAAAAGATCATTTCAGACAGGGTACTGTTTGAACACCAAGTACAGCCTTGGGTCAAGAACAGAAGGTCACTTCTTGTTGAAAATGAAGTTGAAAACTTAACTTGACTCAAAATGTCTGCATAGTTTTAATGAAAATTGGCTCGACTTTCACAAGGTATTAAAATCAACATATTACAAAAGGTAAAAAAAATGTAAATGTATGTAACAGCTTGAAACATGTAAAGGACTGTAAAATGACACTGAAAATAAATGATGAAAATACTAAGTACTTTTAGTGGTTAAGATTTATTGACAACTGAACAAGATAAAAAGTAAATTATACAATAAGTAACCAAGCTCTCCATAGAGACAAAAAAGTGTATCCCATGTAAACAAAATAGCTAAATAATAAATAAGTTTCACATTTGCTATTCACAAAGTGAACAATGATTGTGCAAATGTAATGTCATCATGGGCAAAGGCCTATCTCTGCTAAGGCCATGGAGGAAGTATAACTTGTAAACAAAATATGTCATGAACACAAATGTCAATTGAACAATGAAAAACTAAAACAAATAAATACTAAACACTGCCATGAGACAAGTGAAAACTATAAACTCCTAAACAAAACCATCAAACAGTGCTGTGTGCAAAAACTCCAATAGAACACTGATAGTTAAAATTAGGCAGGACTTGAACATGACACTTCAAAACGTGCAGCAGACTTGGTGTCCTGAGCGGTTCTATGAAACTACTGTTGTAGATTTTAATCTGACCAGTGTTTACTCCAGGTTCTTGCTAAGAAACAAGCACACTGACCATTTCAGGTTTCAGGCAGGACCTGAGGCATGTCACAATGTTTTCTCCAGAACTGAAACCCCACTCAGATGGGGAGCTAGTGGCTGGGATGCAAAACAAATCTTTTTTAGCCAGTTTACTTAGAGCGGGAAAGTTCACTTGGTGCTCTCTCCACCAATCTAGTGGATTTCCCCTCACTGTCCTGCACAGAACACACTGCATAGCTGCTCAGCTCAGCTTCTACTGGTTGCTCAGGTGACACAGTGGTTGCAGTTGAAGAGAGCCTCACTTCCTTTGAAAAAGGTGACGGCATTTTTCTGCTCAAGGATTCTTGTCATCTGCATTGATCCCCATCTGGTTGGACATGCCGTTTTGAGCTTGTGCATTGGTAGGTCCATCTCTTGTTGTGCCTTCCATAACTCCTTCTTTTTTTCAGCTGTAGGAAAAGGTGCCAACAGTCTTTTTGCAGGTCTTCATTGTACATTTCACAGGAGGCTGATTTTTCAGGGTGTTTTCTGAAACACACATACACACTAAGAAAAGGAAAAATTGTTGTAGCCATTTCAACCCCACACAAACCCCAACTGACCACAAATAGAAATGTTTCAGGGGGGGAAACTGAACTAAATAACAAAAATAAAATATTCCTCATCAGATTTTAGCTACTAAAACTATTACATTTACCTTATTGGATGGTCTACATTAAAAATGATTGAATGCAATAATAACACTTCTCACTTCTACCAATATTTTAAAAACTGCAAAGGGAAGGCCAAGTTATTTTTTTAAGTATTGAAAATAAAACTGGAAATGGGGAAAAAATTTTGAAGATTAAATTAAATATCTTTCCAAATCTTCATAACCAACATCAATTCCCTCCCCAAAATTCATGGTCTAATTTTCAAATAAATTAGCAAAATAAAATAAGACCTCTCTCTAGGCCATATTTACACAATTCAAAAGGGTTGGCACAGTAATAAAAAAAATCACCATGTCTTTTGCTACATCTTACAGCATGACACCCGAAGGTCATCACTGGCCCACATTTAGCCCTTTTAAAAACTTCCTGTATACAGTCCTGCTCAGCAGCCTTAAGTATTTTAAACATTATTCAAACATTAATAATACCTTCAATTTTGAATATGGTGCACAGAATTAAACTAACTTTAAAAGACGCCACCCAAACATTAAGTTGTACACACGTACCAATTGCCAGGTGCAGCCTGTGCCCAAAACATTGCACTTGTATCCATTTATTGAGCTCGACAGCTTTCACTATATTTGGGCCGTTGTCAGTTGTTCTAGCAACAAGGTCCTCTTCACTGATGTCCCATGCAGACAGCATTGCTCTCAACCCCTGTCTGACCATCTACCCCGTGTGATCAGATGGAGAATCGGCTGTCTCCAGCACTCTGGTATGCAGCTCCCATTTCTCATCAATGTAATGTACTGTGAGACTGACATACGGGTCCATTGTGCGACTAGACCAGAGATCAGATGTAGCTGCAAGATGCTTAACGTATCCCAATTCAGCAGCAACCTTTTCTCTGCTGTACATGCTGGGAATTACAGTTTTTGACAAATATTTTTGCGATGGCAGGTCGTATCTCTTGTCAATGGTTTTCATGAGGTGTTTGAACCCCTTGCGTTCCACTGTAGCAATGGGAGCCATGTCTTTTGCTATGTGGTAGCCTATCGCATTTGTGAGCCATCTTTTTGAAGTTCACTCATATACGTATTTGAGTACTACCAAATGCTTTGGATATTGACCACTGCCTGCTGGAGGAATATGGAGAGAAAACAGTCTCAATATATCTGTGCGTGTGTACTATTTGATTTGTAACTTGTGTTAACCTGTTTGTGTGTAACTTTGGGTAGTTGTAGCTGTACAACATGATTTGTAAACCGTAAATTACATTTTGTGTGTAACTTTGTGTACTTGTAAATGTGTCTTTAAATGCACACACAAATGTCAACAAATCATAATTACAAAAAATATTTAAATACACACAAATAAAAATTACACAAACATTTAAATTCCACACACAGATTTTTTACCTTCAACCTCACAAATCTAATAATTACACCTACAGATAGTTAAATATGTGTGTACAAATCACCTGTTACACACAGACAAAACTACATTTACACACAAATCAGTTTACAAGTGCACAAAGGGTTTTGAGACTCCTTTCACGCTTCCGGGAGCTCCACAGATTCGTGCGTAAGTGGTGCGTTTAAATGCTGGTGGAAAGCTGGGTCATTTGAATTTTCTTCAGAGTCTAGTGTCTTCCTTCAATACCTTTTGCCAGAGGGGCATAGACGTTTTTCTGTGTAATAAATAATATCTCAGCACACCTTAGTTCTAACACATATATCTTTATTTACTTGTTATTATTCTATAAATGTTTATATAGGCATATATATGCATGTATAAGCCGTATAAATGTATTCAAACAGTTAAATAAAACGACCACTAGGTGGTGTAATGGTCTGTTGGCTGATGAACACAGGCAGCCTCGGACCTTGAAGGCAGCCAGAGGCAGGAACACAGCGATGGCTGGGAATCGCGGTGGTCTCCTCTCTGAAGTAAGTACAAGTTACAGCTGCACTCTTTGCTAGCTGATTATAATCATACAGCCTGCCATGATTTTTAGATCATTGACCGTCCACCTCACGTTTCTCTGTTAGCAGGAGCTAATGTGAGCTGAGCTGAGCTAATTTAGCAGTTGGTAGCTTTTATTTAATCTTTGTATTTAGTGTCAGTACGGTTTAATTTAGCATTTTCTTGATCCATGAGAGTTAATGATCACCAAGCTAAGCTCTTTTTATTATGTAAGTGGCAACTTGTGTAGCCCTTAGCCACAATCAGGAAAGTAGGAAGCTATCCCACCAAGGCAAAAGAAAAGAGCTTTGTCACATAATGTGAAATTTTATTGTTCTAACAATTTACTTTTCATGTTGGTACAATATATGATCACGTCAGTACAATATAATGTAAAGGACTTTTCTGTGGAGGCTTTTATTTTGAAGGCCTTCCGGTTCTTAGCAAAGTCGCTGTTCTGGAGAGAGAGAGAGGGGAGTTGGTAACTGAATCATCAAGATTAGCTCGTTTTATACAAAAAAAATCACATTGTACCAAATCAGTAACTGGATGCCCCTCTGGTATTGACATCTTATACCTATTTTGGCTGTGAGCATCATCAAATGCACAGTGCATTAAGTTTAACTTGTTAGTGAAGTGGGAAACAATGCCATTACTTTTTAGTTTACATTATAGGCTACTATTATACTGTTTTACTGTAAGCATGTGTGTGTGATTGACTATTTTTTAAAAATGGGTCATTAAATGGTTTTGTCATTAAAGACAGAACAGCAAAACTCGACTTGGTGGGATAGCTTCCTACTTTCCTGATCGTGGCTAAGGGCTACACAAGTTTCCATTTACATAATAAAAAGAGCTTAGCTTGGTGATCATTAACTCTCATGGATCAAGAAAATGCTAAATTAAACTGTACTGACACTAAATACAAAGATTAAATAAAAGCTACCAACTGCTAAATTAGCTCAGCTCAGCTCACATTAGCTCCTGCTAACAGAGAAACGTGAGGTGGACGGTCAATGATCTAAAAATCATGGCAGGCTGTATGATTATAATCAGCTAGCAAAGAGTGCAGCTGTAACTTGTACTTACTTCAGAGAGGAGACCACCGCGATTCCCAGCCATCGCTGTGTTCCTGCCTCTGGCTGCCTCCAAGGGTTGAGGCTGCCTGTGTTCATCAGCCAACAGACCATTACACCACCTAGTGGTCGTTTTATTTAACTGTTTGAATACATTTATACGGCTTATACATGCATATATATGCCTATATAAACATTTATAGAATAATAACAAGTAAATAAAGATATATGTGTTAGATCTAAGGTGTGCTGAGATATTAATTATTACACAGAAAAACGTCTATGCCCCTCTGGCAAAAGGTATTGAAGGAAGACACTAGACTCTGAAGAAAATTCAAATGACCCAGCTTTCCACCAGCATTTAAACGCACCACTTACGCACGAATCTGTGGAGCTCCCGGAAGCGTGAAAGGAGTCTCAAAACCCTTTGTGCACTTGTAAACTGATTTGTGTGTAAATGTAGTTTTGTCTGTGTGTAACAGGTGATTTGTACACACGTATTTAACTATCTGTAGGTGTAATTATTAGATTTGTGAGGTTGAAGGTAAAAAATCTGTGTGTGGAATTTAAATGTTTGTGTAATTTTTATTTGTGTGTATTTAAATATTTTTTGTAATTATGATTTGTTGATATTTGCGTGTGCATTTAAAGACACATTTACAAGTACACAAAGTTACACACAAAATGTAATTTACGGTTTACAAATCATGTTGTACAGCTACAACTACCCAAAGTTACACACAAACAGGTTAACACAAGTTACAAATCAAATAGTACACACGCACAGATATATTGAGACTGTTTTCTCTCCATAGAGGAAGATGTTTTTGTTGGTTCCCCTAATTGCTTCTCATTTTGAGCTTTTTTTATTTCTTCAAATTGAGTCATGTGGTTGTACTTCAGGTGTTGGAAGAGGTTGGCTGTGTTACCTTGTCTTGACGCAACAGTCTTTTTGTACAGCTTACATTTGACTTTTTTTGACCAACATCATCCTTGCTGAATCCAAAATGTTCCCAAACAACTGATAGCCCATTTTTTTTTAAAACAAGCTTTTCCTCCTCCTCTTCCACCAGCTCTACCTCTGCTGCTGCAGCTTCCACATTTAAATCGTCCTCCATTATGGTCACAGTGTCACTGTTCTTTACATACTGCATGGAGTGGAGTCACGTGACTCCATCTGTTCGAACATAGTGCGTCTTAAGGGACATGAGCATCACCAACCTACACATGCCTTTTCAATTTTTTTAAAATATCCTGACATGGGCAAAATTACGTCGATTTGAGTCACAAATTTCAGTAACGATAAATTTTCATTAAATCGCCCAGCCTTATGACAAAGACAAGCACTTCAGAAGGCAAGAGTGCTCCCTGCTGAACCCGTTTCTGCCCAGCACAGACACCAGTACCATCTGCCAGAGAATACTGCAGGGCAGGCAAAGCAGAGACAGGCATCATGCGCCATCTAGCCAAAATGTGCTGCTGCAAAAAGGCAGTTGTTTGTTGCACCCCCAGTGGCCCCAGCAACAGCCCTAACAGTGCCGGCACCAGTACCTCCACACAAGCAGGACAACCTGTATTTATGTATGTACCCGGTTGTCCTACCTTTTATGGCTCCAACCGACAACTGGTGCCATCCCAAAGAGGCCATACAGGAGGACAGTACAGGCAAACACCTGCAAAAACGGTGGCCAGTTCCACACAACTGAGACTGGACATAGTCCGTTATTTGACAGGGTGTACTGTCCAAACTCTGAGAGCCTGACAAAGGATCAGTGGTTGGAGGAGATGAGGAAGTTTCTTAAATGAGGACATTGTAAATAAATGTATGTATTTTTAAAATGTGTTCTATTGAAGTGTGTTCTGTGTTTACTTTGCGTGGTTAATCTGTGTTTAACAAATATCTTAAAACTTTTACCTTGCTCCCTTTTTGCCAACACAAAACAGACCATGTCTACTAGTGGGTGCTTTTATTGAATTAAGATATCAAAAATCAAGAACAATTTTGACAGTAACATAGTAGTCACAGTAAGAAAATGTTTATGCATCTGATAACACTAAAACTGATTATTTATAGAATAGAATTCAACTTTGTCATTGGTACAAATATAAAACAACAAAATGTAGTTTGCATTAATCCAGAAGTGCTTTAGCAAGAATATAGTTATATTACAGAAGTATAGATATAGCTATTACAGCTATTATAGCTTATTAAACTCACTTTACCCAAATGTATTATGACATTATAAAAGGCAACAGATTAAATGCCACACACATGTATAATTGTAAATGTGGGGCTGAGGGGATGTTATGTAGATGTTGCAGAATGGAGCAGCAAGTGGGAAGAGATCCAAATCATGGGCATTTCAGTCTTTTAGTTTGGAGAGTTGAAGAGGGAGAACAAAGAATTACACACAGTGTTGCATTATAACATTCTCATTTTTAAGCATTTAAAATACCCAAAAAGTCTCTATTAAGATGATACTGTAGAACAATTTAAAGATAAACAATAAAATAAATATTAGTAATAAAAACATTTAAAAAATCAATATTTTTAAAAATTTGTTGTGTGCACAGAAATATATTTTCCCATTATTGTGACGTCAGGGCCAGCTCTGAATTCCTGATGTATCTTGAACGCAGCATCCATCACAGACCTAGTTTGAATCCAGAGAGATGTTAAAGAAAAAATCTAAAGCTTTAAAATATTGTTTTGGCACCTAACAGTGCATGAATTGGAAAGACACACACAAATGATAATATGTGCACTTTATTTCTCTTTTTCCTTTTTCTTTCCCTTCCCTCCCTCCTTTTCTTCCCCTCTTCTCCCCCTTCTTCCCCATCTCATATGGCTGAATGTTCCCCAGCTTGAACGCCGACAGCAGGCTGCGTGTACATTTATTTATTTTTTCTAGATAGGATTGAGGGTCATGGACACCAAGAGGGAATGATGACCATATTTTCAACAACATCTAACAAGTCGCTCTGTCAACATGAGTTGAATCCTCAAGAAAAACCAAATTTACATGAAGCTACTGTATTGGGTACCATTTAACAGAAATTCAGAGAGTGTGAAACATCTGCGCAGTGAGTATGGAGGTATGCATTGTTCATCTTATGTGTGGTATTGTGCAATGCTCATAATGTTCTGCCACAGAAAAATACTGTGCAATAGACATTGAATAGCATCCTATTGTCTTGTATTGTGCTCCAGAAAGTCTTGCAATGGATGCTGCAGAAATTCAACATGAATTTATATGTGATGAGACTGGATTTAACCTTGTAAAAACAAGAAGAGGGAGAAATGTAATTGGACACAGGGCAATCACCAATGTGCCAGGGCAGCGAGGGGGTAACATCACCCTTTGAGCTGCTGTTACACAAAATGGGGTCCTCCACCACCATGCAAATCTGGGACCCTATAATGCAAATCTAATACTTTTTTTTTTTGACAGATTGCACGAGACTGTCACAGCATTAAAGCAAGTGGACCAGATGCGGTACACTGTCGTTTGGGACAATGTTTCATTCCATCATTGGTTTCATAAGCACCCTGAATTTAAAGTGATATCTTCCCCCATACTCCCCCTTCCTGAATCCAATAGAGGTTTTTTCAGCATGGCGGTGGAAGGTATGAGCTGCGGCCCCTCATTCAGGCCATAGAGCAGGCCTGTGACCATATCAAAGCAGCTTCTGTGCAGAGGTGGATTCGTCACACCAGGCAATTCTTCCAACGGCGCCTACTAGACAACAGCATTTTCACAAATGTGTGTATGTTTGACTAAAGTGTGTCACTTGGCAAACAATCTAGGAATTATGCAAATTGGTGTTTAGATAATTGTGATTGTATTTTTGAAGAAATTAACCTGTTTTTCAAAATTGAGTGTAACCAATTCAGTGTTCTTCACAAAAAAAGGAAAACTGAAACATACACAATTTTTGGGGATATCAGTTTTTTTTAAATGTTCCTGTTTTTCAATGCAAATGAGTGTTTTGTAAAAACTTGAGTGTTCCTCACAACACACGTAAACTAAATGATGCATTATTACTTTTAAATAAGGTACACGTTACTATCAAAGAATTTTAATAAAAATAAATTACTGCACAGGCTAAACAAAGCAGTTGAAGTCGTCAGAGGACAAACTTCATCAGGAGCCAATGAAGCCAGTCCATTTGCTGCTCAGTGAGCCAAGTCAACATCCATAACACATTAGACACTGACAGGGCTCTGCTCTCTGACACAGAGATCCACTCATCTGCATCAGACTTCAACAAAACCGAACTGTACAGATCTGTTCTGACAGGCTGTAATCGTTCATCTCAAACGCTCTGGGAAAGTACACCAATCTGGCTGATTAGACTCAAATAAATATTGACAAAGATGAAAAAACTGAATAAAATACAATTAGCTGAAGCATTCCAGCCATGCTATTAATCATTGGAGTCAAAGACATCATCTTTGGATCCCACATCACTCAATAAATACGACTCATTTTTACACTCTCCTTCAATATTTACCGTTTACTTTTCATTAGATTTTAATAGACTCTTTAGTAGCATGCAACAAAGTGAGCAGTGGTGTGTGTGTGTGTGTGTGTGTGTGTGTGTGTGTGTGTGTGTGTGTGTGTGTGTGTGTGTGTGTGTGTGTGTGTGTGTGTGTGTGTGTGTGTGTGTGTATTTATATACTGACAAGGACACGGCCCTTTTCAGTGAGAATGCTGCATTCAGGCCTGGGTACAGCTCAGATTATATTTACAGAAACACAAGCTTAGTGAGCTTAGTGTCTCTTAAACAGAAAGCAACAACTCTGACTGAAAAAGACTGAAAGCTTCTACCTGCCTGTAGAAACGTATCAGGGCAAGAAGGTATAACACCTAGTTCACACCGGGTCCGTACGGCTTCAGTACAGACTGTAATTCACACAGCCCGTGGCTTGTGAGCAGAATGTCATTGGAAATTTGCTCCAGGGAGATCACTAAATTTTGGTGGTTTACGCAAGTTCATGTGATAACACGTGCTTCAACAGGAGCTGGTAAGCAAAAGCCACTCTTGTCTTCTCGTACTTGTGTTGAGGATTATTTGTTCACTTGGCTTGTTCTACAATGGGCAAGTACACTCCGATTTTATAAAGCTTAGTGTTATGCTTAAGTAAGACTTATGCTGTGTCTTTTAAATATCTAAATTGTGTTAACTTCAACAATGTAGCTCAAGGTTTTATTTTGAAATATACCAGATGCATCTCACTTTGTCTGGTGCATGTAATTTCTTTACCTTCATGAAAAGCTATGTGGTGTCCAGAAAATAGATTTTACAGTAAAATCTTACTTTTTTCTTTTTAAATAAACCTGGCTTCAGTTTTTCTTTTTGCACTGAAAAACATCAAATAATTTCTTAGCAATGACCTATATTTGTACTATGAATATGTATTATTAGCAACAGAGAAAAGAAAAAGCAGGTTTCCTTTAGATCCCTAAGTTAAAACACATCTTTTTAGGAATGTGAATTGTCCTTAAGTAAATGCATTTATTGTAAAACCAGCTAACCCACCATAGCCTATGAGCTTACTGGTTTTACTAATGTTTACAGGTATTTATTTTTATGACAGAAATCATTACTGAGCCCTGCTGTGTTGCACCTCAGCAGAGACACAGGAGGATCATTGTAATACAGTTTGGTCTGCAAAAAAATGAAAAGCACCACAGTGGACAAAACAAACACCAGACTTTTACTAGAGAGTAGAGACTCAAAACCTGTTAGACTCACAGTGAAACCCGCTACAAGCTAACACAGTGCAGACATTCACTATAGGAAAACACACCAACATCAGCTGATGCGGAAAAAAATCTAGAGGATGAATCAAGGCAATAAGAACAGAACGTCCTCAAAGGTGTTCAAGGTGTTACAGAACTAGCTGATGTTCTTACGTCCACTTTTAACCTGTCACTTCCACAAGCTACAGTTCTCATTGTTTTTACAGTCATTAGTATCATGTCAGTCCCAAAGAGGAGCCCATGACTCCTCTGAGCCACTATAGGCCAGTGGCACTCATTCCACTCATAATGAATTATTTTAAGAGGGTTTTACTGGCCTACGTCCAGAAGAATAGACTTTTATCACTGAGCTTCTTCACACTCCAGCAGGTAGATTTATAGATGCAGCTCTCTCACCTGGAAAGCAAAAACACATCAAAATGCTCTTCACTGATTAAAGGTCAGCTTTTAATACAGTAACTCACAAGGTGTGTATTCTCTGACTCACTTTCTGGGAGTGGATGCTGGACTTGAAACATCTTACCAACCTATGCTGGGACTCCACAAGGTTGGGTCCTCAGCCGTGACCTTTATACTCATGTCCGTCATGATTTTGCAACCACACACAGACGGTATCATCCTGAAGTACGCATGCAATGTGACTGGGACCTAGACTGTGTAGAGATAGAGAGGGGCTTTGCAACTTTTTTTTTTTTTTTTTTTTTTTAAAGGTATAAATCTGATTTCTTCTTAAACAGAAAAAAATAGTGAGAATTTAAAGACTTTTCTTACATTTTCATCAACTTAGAACAAAAATACAAGGCTCTCATTGCCCACGTTTAGACAGTAGAGTTTAATGTGTTTTGTGGTTTCACTTGATTAACCCAATTACCTTTTTATGCCTCAAACCAAAAACATTGCTTACGTTTTCATACAAGAATAAATGTTTTCAACTAAATTTAAAGTTGGAGGCAAGTTTTTCTCAGTGTCTTTCACATCAGATTTCTGTATTTGAACTGTCAGAGCATCGGTAACCTTTTCCTCAGTCATGTTATTATCGTCTCCTGTTGTACTTTAAGTTCAGTTTAAGATGTTTCCTATGTGAAAACTAAGACAATGTATCTCTTAATGGATGTAAAGTAATTGTGTTAATTTAAGAGTAAACTTCTATAATTGCTGCATGGTGGTGCAGTTGGTAGTAATGTTGCCTCACAGCCAGGAGTTCATGGCTTTGCTTCCTATGGCCTCTGTGGAGTTATCATGTTCTCTCCATGCACACAGGCCTGGAGTGGCTAATCAGGAGGGTCTGGATATGTCCTGGTGGGCCTCTCTGATAAATGGGCCGCAAGGACCGGTGTTGTCTTTTTTTGGGGGGGCCGTTGTATGGGTTGATCACGTACGCTGCTACGCTGTCCCCGGGCCGCCTCTATGGCCACTAGTAGGTCTCGGTTCTTTTTCTTCTCCAGGCGCACCCTGACGTAAGCCTTCAGGTGACTCAGGGTGGCGCGGAGAAAGCTAGAACTCAAAACTGAAAAACTCCCACAGTCAAAAGCAAGATCAGCAATAAAGCATTGGCAAGTAGGATTACTCACTAAGTGAATATTATAAAAATGATCATAATGAAGAGTGTGGTGAGACCTGCTCTATGTAAAAGCGGTCCAGATGCTGCTGGTTCTGTCTGGACCAGACAGTAAATCCAGGGGTTATTGCGCGTCAACGTGACACTGCGCGCAGATTCTGTTCTTCAGACAGCCCATCAAAACAATCCCTGGTGGTCTAGTGGGGATTCGGCGCTGTGGCCCGGGTTTGAATCCCGGTCTGAAAACCAATAATTATGTATTTATTTAGACTTTATTTCTCAGTGTTTCAGATGAAATGTTGATGTTTTTCTTCTGCATGGCTCTCAGGCTGTCTTTTCTTCCTCCCTCAGATGATTTTCTAGTTAATGGATTAAATTAAGTAATTATATGATGGATCTTTTCAAAATCAGAGTTTTTATAAGTCACTAATTCAGACACAACAGCTGGTCATAATAATCAGACTCTTATAGATCAGTCATTATTACCTAAAGCTGAATTTCCACCTCTTTTGTTGTATTTGCCCATGTTTAACATGTTCTGTTTAACTCAGGTTCTCAGATTTATGAAAACTTGTGATGAATTGTTTTCTTGCAGAGGAAAAATATGTAATAGTATTTTTAGAAAGTACAACTAAAATGCAATATTAAGTATTCTTATTTTGAAGTTCTGGATACCTCTGCTACCTGTTTGAACAGAATATAGATTCTGATGTAGTAAAGCATAATGTTGGAGACGTGACCTGATGTTGAAGTAAACCTCCTTTATGAAGAAACCCTTACTGCACTGAACAGGAACTATTTCAGCAAAATACACAGAATTACAAGGTTTTACAGAACAGTGTGCTGTTGAATTAACTGTTGTTGACTTAACATATAAGGTTATGATTACACGGTTTAATTATAATAGGTCGTGATTCTAAAGTGGGCCGGTCTGAGGCCTGAAACTCCAGGGCTGAACATGAGTCCCACTCCGGCCCTGCATGCACACATTGGCTTTTGCCAGGTACTCAAGCTTCCTCCCACTGATTAATTACATGCAGGTTGGGTCGATTGGTGACTAAATTGTTCCTAGGTGTGAGTGGGTGTGTGACTGGTCGTTTGTCTCGTTTGCCTAATTGTCCTGTGATGGATTGGTGACCTGTCCAGGGTGTCCCCCACCTCTCGCCCTGTGGCTGCTGGAGTTAGGCACCAGATTCAGAAGTCTGAAGTAAAAACAGAGATTCTGTTTGGAAACTTCCTAAATGTTTCTAAACGTTTGTGAAGTTTTTAATTTTCATAAATCCCTGGGCTTCACCCTCATGTCACCAACATTATGAGCATGCTCATAAAATCTGCACAGAACATTTTGTTCTCAAAACAGTCAAAGAGTCATCGTCGGTCTCTGGAAGCACATTCAGTTTAGTTTATTTGAATCATAAAATGTGAGGTTAAAACCAAAATGCTAATAAAACAAGATCATGAAGGGAAATGCACAATGGTCAACTTAGTTGCACAACAGTTTTGTACAAATATATGTATTAAATACACACAATGGACACAGTTATAAAATAGTTGTTTTCTCTGCACCTGTGTGATATATGCTGTTATAACATCATAAGATGTGTTTGTTTCATTATTTGACTTTTATTACTTCCTGTGTGAGTTTATGTCTGTGTTGTCGTAGAGTGGAGAGCAGAAGAATTCCTTAACCTCTTTTTAAAACTTTGCATATGAGAACATCTGATTCTTTTGATGTGTCTAAAAACAAACTGATTAAAAAAAAACACCAAATAAACTCTAACCTTTTCTATTATGTTGAAAAATGTTTTCATCTGATGTTGTAAAGTTGAGGTCTGAATTATGTACTTTATACATGTCAACAGCTTGGGCCACATTATGTACTTTATACATGTCAACAGCTTGGGCCACATGACATAAAAGGCCACTCTGAGGTTTCACTGTTGAAGTTAACGAGACCTTCAGGGGCCAAAGGGAGCTCCCTGAGGAACTAGCAGGAATAACAAAGTCATCTAGGACTACTTAAAAAGGCAACTGGTAAACAATAGAAAGCCATGTTCCCTTTATGGTCACAGTTGAGGCTGAGAGAGTCACCTAAAAACAGGAGCTGGTTGTGATTGCTGCCCTTACAAAGTGCAGCAGCTGCTTAGAGACTGCATGACTTATGAATCCACTGTGACATTCTGTTTAATCATTAAAAGTGTTTTTATCATCTAAGGAGGATCAGATGATACATTTTCCACCGTTTT
The DNA here is from genome assembly GCA_006937965.1 of Callopanchax toddi. Lineage (NCBI taxonomy): Eukaryota > Metazoa > Chordata > Actinopteri > Cyprinodontiformes > Nothobranchiidae > Callopanchax > Callopanchax toddi. Next base: position 1,976,889 of record SSNR01000077.1, read on the forward strand.
ATTTAGCAGACCAAGTGTTAGATATGGAGAGCAAAGTGAAATAATTAGGCCACATGATAAATGCGCCATGATGATGATGATGAGCAGCAACATTAGGCTACTCCATGTTATGTTGTTAAGTAAATTTTACATGTGTGTGCAGATGACAACAGTTTCTCTAGAGTATATTATACTTCCTTTATTACAGCTGGGGTAAGTACAGATCTCTCTTGCCACTGCACCATGGTCGCCCCCAAACATGTGTGATGTTGGAGCAAATGGCGAGAAACTGCATGAGAGCCAGCATGTCTGCAGTGTGGACTTATTTCATTATCTCTGCTGGTGATTTTGGACCGGTTCGGACCCAATGAGCAGTCTGTTCAGCCTGTGATCTGAGTGGGACGTTTCAATTTGCTCCTCCCGCTGCAGAGCGCTATGGAGCTGAGAGTGACAGGTGACATACGCACGCTTAACATGGCTTACAGCCCCCAAGCACCCCCGGACACAAACCGATCATAAGATCATGCTGGGCTACCATGCCAGGGATGTTTTTCCATCCCAGTCCAGCACTGACTGTGGTACCTAATAGCATGCTAGTTGGTACCATTCACTTACAGTGTTTTACGTTAAGCTAATGCTAAAGGAGTATCAAATATCCGCCTGCCGGATTAGGAAAACGGCTGGGCTGTTTACAAATTGTTTTTGCCCACTTATCTAACTCTGAGGAATATGGCAATAGACAAAAAACAACTTCCTGGTGGAGTATCCCTTTAAATAAAAACTGATTTTGGATTCAAGTTAAAAATGACCACATGACTGGGCTGAACATGTTTATTTTTAGTAAGAGAAATCTCTAAGATAAGAGTTCTGCTGCTTTTAGCAGGAAACAGTGTAACACTGTAAAAGTCCTTGATGGTTCTTCAGCAGCTCCCAGCCCGCTGTACAGAGGACCGGCATCAGATGACACCTGCCGCAGACATTGATTGACCTTTCAGCTCCTCGTGCGTCTGACTTTGGATCAGACAGTTGAATTTAGAAGCTCAAACAGGAGCCAAGGTGACAGTGACAGCAGTAAGCTAGACTGTATGTCACAGGATGTAACCTTTTTCAACAGCATTCACACTGTATGCTCTGTGAAGTGACAGTTTTACCTCCACTGGCTGGAATCAGCAGGTGAGACAAGAACAGTGACTGCGGCTCTCACAAAGAGTCATGGTAATCACAGCTTGGTGCCATTTCTCCCACTGTCAGCAATTATTCTTGAAGGAAGACCAATCTATCATGTCTGGCACCTGCTTGATCCGGTTATTCCCACGTTACCTGCCTGACTGCAGGATCCACACTTTTGGCTCCAGCATAAATTACGTTAGCAGAAAATTCAATATTAAAGAAAAGCTGTGAGTGGATCAATCAGAGGTTTTCACAACGAGAGCAGCATGGGTAATGAATGGATGAGAGGGAAATTAATTTGCCATGAGGATGATTAAAATGGGTGACAGTTATGAAAATGGGGAGTGAATCATAACAAAACCTAGTTTTTCAGTGATTACCAACACAGATGAAACTCATTAATTTTTCAAAGTGCAGCTCTAGTGCAATGTTGTGAAACTGGAGAGGAATTTGTTGATGTGAGATTTCACATCAGAATTAGTCTGAGTTATAATCATTCTCCAAACGGTGTGAAATCCAGAATTTCACAGGTGGACAGGGTTCTGGGTCTCAGGCTGCGGTTACCTTTAGTTCTAGAGAATAATGAAGAGCCCTGATTACCAGGCTCCTGTCTGATGAAACCTGAGGCTCCTCCTCCTGCGTGTTCAGACCTACTGTTACCGTCTCCTTCCGATTCCCTAAAGCACCATTTATCTCTGAAACAGGTCTGCTTCTATGGGAACAAACATTCATGTCCCTCCTGAAACTCCTCAAACTCTCCTCTGAAAAAAATTTAGCAAAATAAAAAAAAAATTAAAGTAAACTTTCAATCCATACAGCTCAATTAAGCCAGAGGACTTAGACAGCAGTTGCATGTTGAGGCCTTGATGTGTAAGACTGTATAAGTGGTTAGCATGTCTGCTGTGACATCAGGAGGGGCACAATGCGGAGGGAGATCACACACCAGACTGTTCTCCTCAACGTTGTTAATACAGATAAACTCACTCACTACAAACTGTTATTCTACTTCTGACTCTGATCTTTTTATATGAATCGTATTGATTTTTTGTTGAAGTTGTTTGAGTTTGACTTGCTGGGTCCCACAGGGTTGCAGATTTTACCTTCGCCCGCATTTTAGACGTTTGGTTAGGAGGAACATTTAAATATAATAACCAGATATTATCTTTGAACATGAAGCTCTTTTTGAAAAACATGACGTCCACATGTGGACAGACACTCGGTCTGAGTTTCCACAAAACAAAACCAAGACATTTTGGAACAAGAGGCTTCATTTTTTTAAAATTTTCAGCAGGAACTCCATTTTTGACATTTTAATGCAACTGTTTCTGGGGTTTTTTATTTCTGAAACAACAAAATAACATTTTACAGTCAACAAGCAACAAATCCTAGAACCAGGTCTTAGTTTGGTCTCAGGAGGCCAAAGACTTTAAAAATGTCCCGAATTGATTGTCTGGTTCATGTTCTGCCAGGTGTCTTCATGCTTAATTATGTGAAGCTGAACGCTGCAGCATGCTCATGCCTCTCTCCAGGGACCCACTACCTATAAGCTCTCCTGTCTCTCCCACAGTGCCAGATTGTCTGCAGCCATATTCTTAACGTCCCAGCATCCCACAGTTCATGTTATTGACCATGTCTTTTGTCTTGCCCTGCTGGACTTCATTTATGCCTTCAGCTCATACTGTAGTTTTTAACCCCAGCATGTCTGCCTCCTCTCTGCTCCTCATGCCCAGCCCTCAATGGATTCATAAGCCCAGAAGTTTGTTTTACCTTTGTGTTTTTGGCCTTTAGCCTAATTCAAGATTTACTTTTTGAGATCACCCACTGACTGTTGGGATCTACACTTGCAAAAACACCAGGATTATCGGTTACAGTTTTGGATTTTTGCTCTAAACTGAGCCCCTAGAGGGGTTTAGAGTCCTCTAAACTTTCCAAAGGTCAGAGTGTTTCTTTGGACTTAACTCTGACTTATGAATTACTCAGGTATAAAAGGCATTTCAATTTTAAGAGATGAACCAGTGTCGACCCATAGCTGACAACTTGACTAATTTAAATAAAATCATTGGTACTTTGCTAGCAGCCTGTCAAAAAGATACAATTTGTTCCCAATTCTTTATTGAATCTAAGAAGAAAAAAAAACTAAGATAACTGAACACATTTAACTAACCGAAAATAGGATTTAAGGCGCAACTTGGTGATTCCCATAGAGATAATTGCTGAAACACTGCTTGCCAGGAGAGAAGACAGACAGTTATACATGTAAGCAAAATTAGAGACGTGTGCTATAGGGGGGTTTAAACAATGCAGAAATACATGACAAACTTCCACAAAAGCATAACTTTGCATCAACAGGGCCAAACATGGCAGATCAATTTTATAATGATTTATCAAATCCAACAAAACTGTGCTCATTTAGAGTTCAGACCACATCTCATATTGACTCCAAATCCACAGGGATTCCCCAAAAATAAAAACACATCTTGTTGTCTTTGAACCTCTCTTCAAAATGAACCTAAATCTGTTGCCAGATCCAACAAAATGCTAAAGTTTGATGAAAATGTTTACAGCACGATAATCAGAATCGATTATCTGTGTATCGTGTTGACTCATCTGTGTATCGTGATGTTTTTCATGACACAATGACAAAGTCAATGTATTTACAGAACGGATATCTGAGCAAGTCCTTAGCCTCTGTTTGACGGGCTATGTTCCTTAAAGACCTTGGATTAAAAACATTGCAAGGAAAGCAGTAAAATGATCCCCCTCTCTTTACAGTATTTAGTGCTCGCTCTGCCATGTTTAGCATTCTGTTACTTTTATGTTGTGACATTCTACAGCTGCTGAGAAGAGGCTGACCCTGTTGGAGGAGAGTAAGACAATAAGACCCCGACATGAAGTCAGAGGCTTCACCAACGGCCTGATTATTTACAAAGTTAAACATTAACAATGACATCACAAGAGTGATGTCACTTATTGGTTTTTGTGGTGTTTAGATTTCTGTTGGTTCCTGACTGTGCAATTTTTCGTGACGTATTGAAAAGGATACGTTGGTATTTTTTATAGCCGGTGTTTAAAAAATACCAATGTATCCTTTTCAATTTTTCATGACGGTATTGAAAAGGATACGTTGGTATTTTTTAAACACCGGCTATACTGTATACGGTATTACCATAATATCACCCAAGACTAACTCACCCCTCCCAGTAGATATTTTTCTCAGTTTCTAACAGCTCATGACAAATCTCCAAGAACATGACTACAGTCAACAATACTGGCAGTCACACATGAATACTGGGGAGAGGAAAGAGGGCAAATGTTTAAAGTATGCATCTGAAATGGGATCCACAGAGCAGACCAGTCTGAGTCAGAGCTGGCATCAAGCTGCTAGCTAACTGCTGACATGGCAGGTTGTTGTGATGTGGGCAAAGATGGCAATACCAGATGTGAACTGATTTAGTAGAGGGGACAACAAACTTTAAGACATGTTTTCATTTGTTCAAAACTTGTTTTGTTTGGTTTGTTTTCTGAATTTTCAATTAATTCAAGAGCATTAGGATATTCTCTAGAAGGTTGTGAAAGTCTGTCCCAATCCTGTCAGCTGTATTAATCAGGTTCATGTGGGTCGCAGTACATCTACGTTTAATGGTGAATTAGCAAATAGATAGCAAAACAACCATTACAGAAAGACGATACAGATGTAGACATTCCTTTAAAAAGGGCCCATATTCTGCTAAATCCGCTTTCTAAAGATCTTTTAACAGTCTGTGTCCAAGACCCATAAGTGTTCAAATATTTTCCACTGTTTTCACTTCCTTATTCTCATTTTTGGGAAATGTGATTTGAGCTAATGCTAAAACAGGTGGTTTCTAAATCTTTCCCCTGCTGACGTCAAGAAGGGGAAAGACCACTCCTCTCTAGAGGACAGAGCCAATCACGAGCACCTTTAGCTACCTGAGCCCACCCCACCCTTTAAAAGCCACGGGAGTGAGCATCCTCACAAATGTTAGCAAACAGTCATGGTGAAGCTACGAGCAAAGCACGGCAGTTGCTTCATAGATGGTTGATCAACGAGCACAAAAGTCTTCTTTTACTCTCTTCATCTGAGACCCTGAAGACCCACTGATGAGAGATGGGCGGGGCTTAGAGAAGCTCAGCTCCCCAACTGCCCCGCCCATTTGAAAGAAAAGTTTAGCTTTAGGAGGTTGGATAGAACAACAGCTGCACTTAAAGTAAGAGTCAATGTGACCAATGCAGAGCTTTTCCATGTTATTGAGATGTAAAAGTAATGATTCAGAGTGGATAGAAAGTGATGAATATGGACCTTTAAGCAAAGCTATGGTCAAAACCATAATTTGGGGGGAAATCAAATAAAAAAATAGCAAATAGAAAAAATTGATTATTATGAACCGTTGCTGATACGGGCACATAATGGAAACTGCTGTAAGAATGGTGCCCAGAAATAATTGCGGTGTTGGAGAAGTTCCTATGGTTTCAAAGTAGCTTTCCAATAGACTTTTTTCTCACACGTCCACATTTTTTCACTGGGAAGTACCTGCTTTGAAATTGCTTTGCAAATAGAGAAGCACGTCAGTCAACGTGTCCAACCATCAGCCTTTTCATTGGACAACATTAAAATACATCTGTAATATCCCACGTGGTTTTGCAAACAGTGGTGTTAAAAAGAAAACATGATTATTTTGGTTTGATTTGATTGTGAAAATGGCACTAAAAAGGTCATAATTCATGTTCCTCAATTAGCATCCGCATTTAATTAAGAGAAAATCTGAACAAACTCCTTTAATAAATCTGTGTACAACACAACGTAGACATGGCTGGATTTTACCAGAGGTGTTGAACCAGTGGGTCTGATTTCAGAGGAGGTTTTTCTGCAAAAAAAAAAAAAAAAAAAAAAAAATCCTTTTGATATGTTTATTCATTTAGCTGACACTTGTCTAAAGTGACAAACATCTTATAAGCACCTTTAAGGCATGTTGTGATCTGTGGGGGAAATCGGGAGTACCCAAAAGGAAACCTATGCATGCATGGGGAGAACATGTTAACTCCACACAGAAAGGCTACAGCCAGGATTTGAACCTGTGACCTTCTTGCTGCAAAGCAACAGTGCCAACAACTGCACCATCATGCAGCCCAACAATATTAACAACAGCCAGGAGGAAAACACAAATCAGGTTTCATTTACCTGTATGAAAAAAGACAAACCGCAAGAAGTCCCTGCCTGGATTAGAGGGTTCATAATGTTGCTGTTGCTTTAGTCAGAGAGACAAAACAACTGATGCAAAAGCTGCAAATACAATACTTCAGCATCAATAGTTTCCCAGTGTGTGCCTTTTTGATGCAGCTTTTTTCCCCAAACTAATCAGCACATCTCAACTGAGAGGCCAGGGGGGAGAAAAACACGGAGCTGCTTTCTTCCCTCTTCATGTCCCCATCTTCCCTACCTCCCCTCTACAGTCTCATCTTCTTTACCCCCTGGTTATCTAGCACTTTTGTCATATTTTTTGCAAATATTCACACATTCTAACTTCCATCCTGCTTCTTTTTTGTCCCTCATTGTTCCAGCCTTCATCTTCCCCTCATGCTTTCGTTCCCTTATCTTCCTCACTGGCCTCAGTGGAGAGTTGGATAAAAGCTCTGGGTGACTGAGAGGGAGTGGCAGGTCAGTCAACTCCATTTGTTTCAGAAGCAGCTATAGACTCCATAGACGTACGTATTCACGGGAATAAATTATATCTGGAAAGACTTTAGGTCAAATGAAGGCAGATTAAAAAGAATAGTCTGTTCTCATATTACTGTAATAGAGCAGTATTTATGTACTTCTGTAAAATCTATCATGTTATACTTGCTGAAGTTTGTTGTACGATTTCCATTAACGAGAGAAGAAAAGGTAGATTAGAATTTAACATCTGAAGCTACTAGTGACTGAACAAACTGAACAGAAATCTCAAAAACTAGAGAAGCAGAAGCGGGACTGAATGGTTCAGACCCAGCTGGAATTAACAGCTGTTCAGGATTCAACGGACAACTCCAGCTCCAAGTAAAAGATGATAACCGTCTTAACATCATTTGCTCAGAGAAACAGAACTGGAAGGAAAAAAAAAAAAAAACTAGTTGAACCTAAACAAGAAATTGTAGCCAGCTTTGAAATGTAAACCAAAAAAAAAAAATCCTATTTAATACAAAGCTTTGTGATTATTAGCAAAAAAAAAAAAACACTGGTGCATGTTTCTGCTGAGAGCAGCTGGTGCTAATATTCACTATAACTGATTATCAGGGGCCTCATTTATAAAACTTGCCTAGAATTCTTACAAAAAGTCTACTTAAAGCAGCACTCTGGAGGATTTCATCAGGAGAGCAGTTTTTGAATCTAGCGTCCAAAGGCTCCTCCTCAAAACATCTCGACACGCGCGTCCGGTCGCGTGTGCGCGCATGCACACAGCGCATATACTTCGGACATGAACTGTAAGCTCAATGTGTAGGGTTTAATCACTCACAGTTCATAATCTTATTCCAATACTACGAGGGTCTGATGAGCCCTCTCTGTCCCTGCTGCTTCTGATATTAGCTCTGTTAGCAGAGAGCTGCTGCTGGACTCTGAAGCTGAACTTGACTCGGCCCTGGATGAACTTTCTGACCAAAATAAACGCATAATCCTGTCAAGCCTTGCCATTCTGTGAGGTGAAAGGTTTAAAAATAAAAATAAATCCATCTTTAGCTGGGGAATGGGTAGGTTTTTAGTAGAAATGGGCCGTGAGGCTGAGACGCAAACAGAGAAACACACGGAGCGTCCTGTACGACAGCGCCCCCTACGACAGCGCCCCCTACTGGTACAGGTTTGGTCAATGCGCGTGCATGTTGAGAATACAGACATTTGAATTTCATTGGCTAAAAAATGTTGGTGGCAAGAAATAATGGAAAGGGGTCTCTAGGAGGAAGGAGGGTCTTCATCAGAATGACAGATGTTGTGGAACTCAACCCATAGATCATAGTTTAGACCTGAAATATCATTTAAAACATTTAGAAAACTTTGATACAGAGAAAAATGCTCCAGAGAGCCGCTTTAAGCTCAGCAAACAGTTTACTTATGCAAAGAAAATTTTGGATTTATAAGACACCGCGTACATACAGCTGCATGCAATTCCCACTTTATAAATCACACCGTGTCTAGTAATGTGCTCAGGTGATTCTGAATCAGATCCCACCTCCTACAAACCCACATTCTGCCATAAATGGTCAATGCAAATTACCAGATGAATATTCTGCAGCTACATGTGCTGCTGATTTTTGGCATTTCATGGCAAGAGGTATAAAAATAAAATTCACAGAGACCAAAATTCAGGTGCTTGTGGTGGAGGAACATACAAAAGTTTTTTTTGGCGTTTGGCACACCTGGAAGTGGTGTGCTGAAGGATGTCGTTCAGAAAATGCAAAGTAACAAATCAGTGAAAGAAATCTGGAATAAACTTCACCAGATCTGTGGTGTGTTAGTGACCATTTTAAAATCAATAAAATAACAATATGATTAATGAATCATGCATACTGTGTTGTCCTTTAACACAACATATATCTCCTTGTCAGGGAGGGCGCTGTTTTATGGAGAGTGGGAGAGGAATGTTATTTTGCAGTGCGATGTTGTGCAGCACTCCACAGGCCATGGTTATGCTGCACATTTTTGGGGTAATACAGCAGTAAGCCCCCGCATCTGAACACCTGCTTTAGAGGAGGCTGATGGCACACTCAGCACTCACACGACAATGCAAATGCATCTCCTCAGTGCTCTGAAGGTTTGCAAATGGAGTGAGCAGACAGCACTTCAGGGGGTAGCCACTGTCACCTGCAGTTTTTGTGATAATACGCCACAAGTCCAAGGTTAAAGACACAAAACATAAAGGGATGAACACAGGAGCTGCAACTAGGGGAGCAAAGCAGACACTCTGAAAAGGAGTGACAAGACAAGAGAGCTTAAATGCATGAGGAGGGTAATCAGGAAGACAAGACACACCTGTGAGGGATTAACAGAAGCAGTGAATCTAATTAGACACACACCTAACAGGACACACAGGGCAGGACAAGAACATGAAGAATCACAGGGGCATGAACCAGACAAAACTAAAACTATCAGACATGATAAATAAACTTCACATATGCACACAGGACAAGCTCACACACGGTAAACTTAAAACTGCTGTGTGTCAGAATGAACGAGTCATGTTGATCAAAACCACTGTGCCATCAAATTTGTCAGAACCATGTTTGCATCACAAATAATTTGTATGTTGATCGAATGCATATTTTTTCATGGAGTGCCAGCGTATTCACTGTGAAACATTATGCACCAGTGTCACTGCTGTTTATATGTCTCTGCAGTAATCACAATAATACATACACACCTGATCACAATTAAAGACGCTCTGTGGATTATTTCAGCAAGAGAGCAGTTTTTTAATCCAACGTACAACGGCTCCTCCCAAAACACCTTGACACGCGCTGCACACAGAGCATTACTTCCGTCTGTAAGCTGGGTATAAACTGTGCAAAAAGAAATAAAAAAAAACTGTGCAACTCCTGCTCACACTACGATTACATTGCAGGATTCAATCACTCACAGTTCACAAATCATGTTCTCACACTGTACGAGGCTCTGAGCCATCTGTCCCTGCTGTGTTTTGATACGTTGGTCTGTAGCAGCGAGCTGTTGCTGGACTGAAAACCCGGAAATAAGAAAACACCCGGTCCTGAATGAACTTCTTGACCAAAATAAACATGTATCCTTGACAAGCCTTGCCTTCTGTGAGGAGAAATGTTTGAAAATAAAAATAAATCCGTCATTAGCTGGGGAATGGATAACTATTTAGTAGAAATTAGCTCTGTCTCCTCCATGAACGGCTGAGGCTGTAAACAGAGAAAGATACAGAGCGTCCTGTAGGAGAGTGTCCCCTACTGCTACAGGTTTGCCCGACGCGCGTACATGTTGACAGACAGCCGACAATGCAGAAATTTGAATTTTATTGGCTGAAAAAGATCTCAGGTCAGAAAGAATTCAAAGGGGTCTCTAGGAGGAAGAGGGGCTTCAGCAGACTGACATATGTTGTGGAACTCAACCCACAGATCATAGCTTAGACCTGAAATATCATTTTAAAACATTTATAAAACTTTGAGACATAGAAAAATGCTCCACATATCCGTTTTAATGCACCAACAAGTGCAGTTGCTACTGTATATAATTAAAAGATGTATGTATGAACTGTTATAGAACTCATATTTTCATTCAGATTCTAATCTTTATTCTGTTCAGAAATGAGGGTGGGGGCTGACTGTTGATTTTGTGTGTGTGTGTGTGTGTGTGTGTGTGTGTGTGTGTGTGTGTGTGTGTGTGTGTGTGTGTGTGTGTGTGTGTGTGTGTGTGTGTGTGTTGTAGCGTAATATAACCTGTTTTTATTGTTATAATACGAACACACTTCTGCGAGATCATTAGTTTAGTTTCTGTCGGTTTTACGCTGAGCGATGCTAAGCTACCTTCACTAAACTAATTGTTATGCAGGAATACTCTAGGTTCCCTTTATTCAAAGTGAAGACCTACGTACGTTATACCTGGAAGTTATGAACCAGAAGCAGACTTAGACTACACTTATTTTATTAAGTAAACAGATTGAACGAACAGACAGATATGAGGTAGATGGTTGCATCTTAAGGAGTTCTTCTGATGTTATTAAGCTGAGAGTTAATGACGAGAGCCCGTGAGATATAAAATATATCTAGGGAGTTTGGAGCTAGTTATGAGGGGAGCTGAGACTAAGTTGACAGGAGTGTTATTTATCAAGAGCCTTAGATTTACCAGATCGGTGTTGATACCTACTGAGGCCGCTCCAGGATCGCCTCGGCGTGAGGTGGAGGTTCGTCGGCAGGCTGTGTTACCCTGACGATCCTCGGATTGTCCCCGGTGGCCGTGAGGTCACCCAAGGCACGGAAGCGTCTGATGAGTCAGCTCAGCAGCTCCATGATCGGCTGGGAGAGGAGGCTAACGGGTTCTTCCCCATGGCTGGCGAAACAGAAGCAGACGGATGGTGTCTAGCTTCGAGCCGGGGAGATGTCATCGACTGGTGGGGCTGTGACCCACAGGGACAGTCGGCACCGACCCACCGTGTAGCGGAGAAAACGGTGAGCTGTTGTCTCGTTGTTGGCTGAATGAGAACTCAGGGACTTCCGGGCAGGAAGCCTGACAGGGGAATCTTTTTGACGCGTGGCCCAATGGGAAGGAGTTTACCAAGTCACGTAGTTCTCGTCATTAAGAATCCCAGTTCAGACTTAAATGGATTATTAATATGATTTAACCTTTTAGCAAAAGTAGAAACATGAAATAATACTGATGCAACATCAACATTCATTAATGCTGGAAGAAAATGAATTAATCATATTAAGACATTTCTGGACAGTGGATTAAAGGTAGTGTCCTTTAGAATGAGACATCAAAGAGTCTTTAAGTTTAATTATTAACTAAAGAAAGTCTTCTGAGTCTTCCGACACGACCGGGTCCTGGAAGGAATGTTGATTCAGGTTACAACATAATAAAAGAGTCATTTTAATCCAAGTTATTGGGAAAAAGATGAGTTATTGTAGTGATGATCCTAGAGGTCAGATTTCAGAGGTAGTAACACATTTGGCGGCGTTACAGTGTGTGTGTGTGTGTGTGTGTGTGTGTGTGTGTGTGCGTGCGTATCAACAAGTCTGAAAAAGTGACTTTAATTCACTGTTACCATCACACCGGTTGCACCACCGGTATCCTCCTCTGGAACCTCTGGAAGTGTTACCAAAGGTTTCTGGACCAAATATTCAGTTCTAGTGTATCAAATAATTGTTTTCATGCAATAAAATGCAAATTAATGATTTAAATATCATTCAATGTGATTTTTTTTGTTTTGTTTTTATTCTGTCTTACAGTTGAGGTGTTCCTATGATGATATAAATGACAGACCTCTCCATTCTTTGGAAGAGGTTAAGCTTGAAAACAAATTGTCAGTAGATCAAATGCAACCTTCCAGGGTATAGTACAGTCATCTCAGTGATCCTATGTCAGTTATAGGGGGCTCTTTAGGACCTACAGACCAGGGATATCTGAGAATCAACCCAAAGTCAGGTTTTTTGACCTTCTAAGATAGATGTCTATAAGTGCATCTTTTTCCAACTCCTCAGAGCTTTCACTTTGTGTTCACGAGCTTTGATCAGAGCAGATGTTCTGTTCTGTCCCAGTGATCCTGATGTTCTATTACACTGTCTTCGTGCTTAGCCACGCTGACAGAGAGGATTTTGTCAGTTCAGTTTTTCCACCAATTTAATTATTTCCAGCTTTAAAAAGATGTAATTAGATTTCTGGAAAATACCAGCAAAAGGAAAACCAGAGCCTCAATTTCATTTTGAACTTATTTCATCACTTACACTTGAGTTGGAGCTTTTCACAAACTTTTCCATTTCCCAATGTTGGTGCTGACAACACAAAACTAATGATACCAGTGTCAGCAGGTGGAGAAAAATGACAGGCATCAGACAGACAGGTTTCTGTTGAAGAGACCGATTTTAACAGGATTGCTCAGGATGAAGTCACTCCGCTCTGCCTCCACCTTGAGTCCATGTTACAAGCATATTCGAAAACAGAAACTTCTTCTAAAGCATTTATTTCTAGTAAATTTCAGTCAACTGTTGGTGTCGAAGGAAGAAATGGTCATGTTGTAAGACTCAGAGCAGTAAATGAAACGAGGCCCCGTAAATCACCTCAGTGGAGAACAGTTCATATGGCTGTCATCATCAGAACACAGAAACAAAGCTTCATGAGAAAATACTCTTTCTAATGATAAATCCCCTTTTTGATCTTTTAACCAGTGGTTTGACCAGTTAAAAACACAACAGAGTGTGTTGGATTTACGCTGGATGGTGCTCAGAGCCAGACTTGCTCCTTGATTAACTAAAGCAGCTGTCTAGTCACGAGGATAAAACATCACTGACAGGCTGCTTGGTTGAAGGTTTGGACACTAGTGAACAGAGTGTTTCCCTCAGTCGGATGAAGTACTTTCAGGAAGAGTACTTGGTGAGGATGTGCAGACTGATCTGCTTGCTTATCGAATTGATTCTGATTGTAATTGTAATGCTTCACTACTATTATTGACTCCTGTGGATATTTTGTTTTCCAGTCTTTTTTTGACTATTTGAATTACACATATTTTAATAAAACACTGAACTACGAACAGAGGCTTGGGTGCTTGAGTGCTGTTGCATGCAGACTACAGAATCATAAGGACTACAGATGGAGCTGGGAACTGCAGAGAGCAAGGATCAGGTTTTTGGTCTGATGTGTATGTTGTCCTGGAGGTGAGCTATCCATACAGTATTAATGCTTTTCTTGAGCTAAACCTGTCCTTTCTGACCATATTATTACTGCTGTATATTTTGGGGTCCAAGTTCAGGTGGAACCAGAATTTTGACCCTCTCAGCTGCAGCCATTGGGGACATGACGAGGACATAATTTAGCAACAAAGTAAGAGAAGTTTCAGCTGGAATCACACTGAGTTAATACTTGTGAAACTTTTCAATCAGTCACAACTAAGAATCATACATCCAGCCATTCTCAAAGTTATCTCTGATTCTTTGCACTTTTGGACTCACAGAAAGTGAAATAAGAAGCTTCCCAGGAAGAGTCCAGATCCCCTTGAAAAATGTATTTTTGAGAATGTTTTGATGTAATTATCACAGCTGCCTTTCTGGGTCTGACCCAGCTGAGATTGTTCTGTGTGGGTTTCTTCCTGCTACTCTGGTCTCCTCCCACAGACCTAACGTGTGGACTCTTAGTGTGAGTGTGTGTGAATGGTTGTTTTTCTCTCTGTGTTGCCCAGGTGAATCCCTAATTGATGTGTGGAGGACTGCAAACAGTCACCTCCCGACAGGTCACACATTAGACAGATTGTCAGGAAAAACAAACTTCTCTCAGGAAGACCCCAGCTGAGATTTGAGCCCACAGGACCTTCGTACTGTGGGACAACAATGCTAACCGCCACACCGCTGTCCAACATCTTGGCAGGCACAATAAAGAGACTCAAGACAACTGAAAACCTGCCAGAGTAGATAAATAATGAGCCAATCAGGGTGTTGTCTCTATTACTTACTTTTCTTGGTTCTGGTGATAAAACTAATTATATGTGAAGAGTTTATAAATGAGGTCATGGTCCGTTTGAATAGTGGTTGAAGTAATGAAACCACAGAAAAAGAGTCAGACCCTTTTTAAACCGATATTTAAATATCAGCATTATGTTCCCTCCTCTTCCACCTCCATTATTGTGTTTTAGTTAGTTTGTTACATTTGAAGTATAAATGTAGCTCAGTCGTGTTCCATCTTGTAACTTCAGTGCTTTCTAACAGAGACTGTAGTCTAGTGGTTAGTGACACTGACTCCCACCTGGGAGAGTAGGGGTTTGATACCCAGTCCAAACCAAACTTCATTACATGTTTAAATGTTATTGTTTAGGGTCCATGAGGGCCTATGTGCACAAATACTCATGCAAGAAAAAAACTGAAAGTCTGCCTAAGGCTGAAGGGTCAGAAACACGTGGGTCACAAGCCACCAGGTACCGACCACTGATCTAGAGTATCAGAGCTCATCCAGTTTACTGTGAACGCTGCCTTGAACTTCAGTCCCCTTCTCCATCTTCATCTCGCCTCTCTTAATAGGCATGGTCTGCATATATTAAAAAATATCAAATCTACTTCTTTGATCTATAGAGACATAAATAGATGTTATTACCTTGTCATTAGCAATCCTGCCTCTGCAAAGTGATTTTAACAAACTGATTTTATCCAAGCAGAAATCACAAACTTAATAAAATATTATGAAACATGTAAAAACCTCAATATTATAGCTAAAGCAAAAAAAAAGAAGAAAGAAAGTATTTACAAAATGAAGTTGGATCAATTAGCTGTTAAAGTGGGGTCAGTGGAGGACAGAGTCAGTGATCTGCCATAACGTCTTAATGTCTGATTACATGCAACAGACAGTTGTGTGCTTCATTAGTGCTGCATGAGCACGAGCATAAGGCCTGAACAAGTGTTTCCACGCGCCGTTGGCATTTGTGCTGCTGACTTTACAGAAGCTAAGAAATATTAAAGAGAATAGTGTCCCTTTACATCAAGTCCTCCTCTGCTGTGTAAGGGCTTTACTCATTCCTGTGGTAGAAAAACGAGTCTGACCTGCAGTTGGCGCTACTTTGGCAAATATTGTTTCTGTAATACAATAATATTTATTTTTTGTAATAAAAATGTAGAGTTGTTTAAAAAACTGAATTATATATTCATTATCCTGTCATTTATAAACTATGTTAAAAATCCCCTGTGGGATGAGACTGATGATGCAGTCAGTTAGACTGAGTCAGCAGGATGTCCAGAAAAATGATCTGCTGCATTGTTTTTATTACTCTAACCATTTCTATAAAATTGAATGTAATAATTATTTTTCTGAGCTTTATTACTAACTGCTCTTTAATTGTGCTCATTAAGGTATCACAGGGTGCATGATTGTCTGCAGAAGTATGGGATGTATGCATTTGGGTTCAGTCCAAAACAAATCTCCCTATGAGGACAATCAATTAGTTTTATATTTGATTTTTGTATGTATTCCTCTTTGTCAAGTTTAGGAACCCAACAGGATGGCATGCCTGGGTTCAGACGAGACGCTAAGCTTTCTGCTGATGGGTGCAGAAAATGGCCATTTAATCCTGATCTGTCCCATGAAAGGACAGCTGGAGCAGCCTCACAGTGGAAGACATGAAGGAGGAAACACAGATCAACTTCTGCTCCTCTACGAGTCAGTGCAGACGGACGTGTAGTCCTCTGCCTTCATCAGCCTCTACATTGGCAATGATGCCAGAAAAGGACGACAGATGGACAAAAATCAGACAATGAGATAATTATTCACATATTATATACCGGTATCAGAGGTCGCGCTAGACTTTTTAGTTTTCCGTCATTTGACTGACAGGGTTAAAAAAATCCGGTCATAATCTATTTTTGTCCGTCACTTATTAATTTTAAAAATTATAATAATTACATTTTCAGTAGCATTATTACTCTAACACTGGGCCCATTTAGCACATAAATCCATAGGATTAGACTCTAAACTAGTCGATCAGTCAGTCATCAGATAGACATTTCTAAAAACTCCGTTTGGAGTCGAGCGCAGCGAGGTGCAGCTCTGTGCGCTCCGCGGGACTCTGATTACCGTATAATATAAACGTTCATTATGAGATCATGAGAGAGGTGAGGGGTTCACATATTTTTCATTGAGATACTCGGGGGGGAAAACCTGTCGCTGATGTTTAATTCGGACC
>SSNR01000077.1:1993427-2007637 GCA_006937965.1 Callopanchax toddi
TGGAGCAGATTTTGCGTGTCAACAAGCCTCCACAGCCTATAACGCGACTCTGAGAGTCCATTACAACAGGAAGTGTAATTAATCCATATCTGATCGCGCACTGAGCACCGGATTGCAACGCGGCGTTTGAGCGGATCAGGTCTGACACCTGATGCGCTCTGGAGGACCAGTGTTCTTCTGTTGCAGAGCGCAGGACGTCTGGATCACAGGTCTGCGCTCTGCAGCACAGAACCTCAGTCTGGGCTGCAGGTATTGGTGGAGATGCAGCGCTAGTTCTGCATCCTTAGTTCAAATTATTAGTGGGGACAATTCAGTGATTGCCTATGACGGTCTGATGGTGTGCACGCAAACCTGTCAGAATGACCGGCGCCCTTCAGATCTTTCCGTCAGAGTAAAAAAAAAACGGTTAAATACCGGAAAATTCCGGTTAACGCGACCCCTGACCGGTATATATATACATACACACACGTCAAGCTCTTGTACATATTGGACATTCTCATATTCTCATTTGTCTGTTTTAAGGTGGACGTCTGATGATAAACCCTTCAGCCCTAGACCATTCTTTTCCAATGGACTGATGGACTTTCCCGTGTCCCACACCTGTCATTCCTCTACAGACAGAGTCCAGGAGACGGGGGAAAGAGGTGACAAGCTGGTGAGGGCCAAGGCCACTCTGAGGTCTTCTATAAAGAATGTCCACTCCTGTTATAGGAGTCATCACTCTTCTCTGCATTGGATTTGACCTTTTGACCGTGGACTGGCAGAATGCCAGGCTCACCGGTGACTGATCCTCCTGTTCCTGACCCAGCTGCTCTGACGCAGCATGGAACTCTGCAACCTTTGACCCCTGAGTTGGGCTTCATCAGTGGCTAAGGAGGAGGTGTTCAAGATAGAACTTAAGCAAACTAGACTTTTATTCTGAAGGATGTTTCTCTTTGCAGAAGCTGGACCTGATGTGTCTGATGGAGACTTGGCTCCAAGCTAGAGAGTCATCATCTTCTCTGAACTCCTTCCTTTGGACTGTGGTTTCATCAGCTCTTCTCAGACAGCAGGAAAAAGTGATAGAGTTGTTCTGCTGCATCGATTCAGATTCCAGTGTTTGCAGCTTCCAGCTGACAGCTTTTCCAGCTTCAAGGTCCAATGAGTGGAGATAAAGGTGAATCCCTGGTGCTGAGCGTAGTGATCTACAGCCGCCAAAATAGACTTTGTGGACATTTTGTTTGGGTTTAAGTTAATTTATGATTGTATTTTATTTACTGATGACTTTAAAATTCATGTTTGTTGTGAGACCAAGCCATTAACTAATGACTTCTTAAACGTCAGCTCTTTTGACCTGACTGTTAAAGGTCCCATGACATCGGTTTCCATGTTTTCTGACTTATCTATCATGTTGCAACGTTGAGTTCTCACCTTAAACCTGCCAGAAAGAGCAAAAAAACGGCGTCCATCTGTCTCCTAGTACAGCCAGTGAGAAGCTCTTCAAGATTTCAGACCCAGGTTTCAAACAGTTTTTTTCACTCCAGCCCGCTATGAGGTCATAGTGATCCGGACTTGCTTATATGGTCAATTCTCCTCCCACATGCACGTTCACGACAACTGGAGCGAGGCAGTGCCGCCGCCATTGCCCATAGACCGTGTAGTGTTTAGTTTCAGTTTCGTTTCTCTTTCACGTGACAACACTGCCCCCTGCTGCAGCAGAAGTGTCAGGCTGCCAAATAAGGAGAAACCCAGCAGAACCGGAAGGCGGCGCTTTCTTCTGATCTCTGAGTTGCTCGTTAGGAAATAATTACAGCGTATTTTGAGTTATAATGGTGCAACGCTGATCTAGAGGCATCAAAGATTACACCTGTTTAATATAAAGTGATTTAAATATGGAGTCACAGGCACTTTAAGGAGTGGTCCGACTCACCAGAAGGGACATGTTGGACTTGATTTAAAGCTGCACTCGGCAGGTTAGTAAACAAGCTAGGTATCGCTAGCTATTTTACAGAAACACGTCTCAGAGCTCTCACCCCGGAAACCCTGAAATGTTCTCCCAGGTTTTTCTTCTTTCTACCTCCAAACATTTTTAGGTTTCTGCTAGCTGAAAATGTGTTTTTCTTTTTGGAACTCTGGTATTTTTTCCTAAAACTGAGGCGCTAACAGCCGGCTGTTTCTGTCCTTCTCCCACTTCCGGGATGTTCTGCTGCAAAATGTTGCCGGGCGGATTAATGGAGGATCCAAGCAGTGAGGAAGTGTGGCAGACAGACAGCTGGATTGTCCAATCCTATCGTTCGGTCCGAACGATAGGATTGGCTACATTGTTTACTAAATTAACGAGTGCAGCTTTAAGGTGAATAGGGTTTATGCACGATCACTTCCTGGTTGCCATAGACGCTGCCCCTCCCTTCCGGTTCAACGCTGTTCCCACACAAACTGGACAAAATTGATTTTTTTTACCCGTTTTCTTCAAGACCTGCCGCGCATCACGGTAAACGATGTCCACCGGATTTTTGAAAAAGACACAGAGACGTCTGTGAGCAAGCGGGTGAAGGACTTTAAGCTGTATATAACCAGCTTTATTCATGAAATTGAAGGTAAGCTAACAGCGTTAGCTCGTAGCTTCCATCATCAAAAAACAGTGAGACAAATCTATATAGCCGTGATCGTGGGCTCCAACTGCTTCCCAACTTTCTCTGGTCTAGCTGTACGTTATGAAACACCAAGTCTTCATTCACCAAAAGAATAGTTGTTCCAGTGAAATAACACACGAACGGCGCCGCGCCTCCTCCTTTAGCCTCGTCCACTCGGCTCTTTGACTACTGTGCTGCAAAGTGTGGACTGCAGACACGGTGTGGTTAGAAATGATCACGTTTTCTCTTCTTAAGTTCACAATCCTTCCTTTTTGTAGTTATTTATTCAGTGGAAATGTGTGGAAACGGACTGATGAATTCTATTCAGCTGATGCGGTACACAACGGAACACAGCAGTGTTCAGCTGTCGAGGCTTCCCGTCCGCTGATACTTATATGATGGCTTCATTTCTTAGTGCTATAATATATATATCATACTGTACTATACTATACTATTACTCGTTTTGATTATAAACAATATCTTTAGCTGGAAATGCACTCTAACTCTGGAAATCTTCACGTTTCAAATGGAACCGGAAATGGTCCCGTGAGTTAATTTTAAACCGGAAGTTCTACTAAGTACTCTGTGCATAAAGCCTATTCACTGTCATTATGCAGCACAAGTGCGAGTAGCTCCTTTATTCTCCGACCAGTTTGCTCCTTCTTGGTGCTTGAGTCACAAAGTAAACGGCACTAATTATATGGTGGCACAAACAGAGATTAGATGCAGCACAAATGGGAAAATAGTTTCTCACAGTGGTCTGCAGGTCATAACGGATAAATAACAAAGTCAAACTGAAAGGTTAAACTGGAGATCGCTGATCAATTTCCAGCTTTAATATGCAAACACTCTTAGAAAGAATCACTCATCTTTTTATTTTATCTTTATTAAAAAAAGAAGAAAAAACAAGTCATTGAGTTTAATTCTGATCAACTGGGTTCAAGCTCAGTCCAGCAGAAGCTGATTTTCTTTGTTTTCATCCAGAGAAGTCAAACCCACCAGCTTTTAGGACAGGGATCACTAACAGGCGGACCGCGGTCCGGATCCGGACTCTGTCTGGACCCAGCAAATCCAGACCTGGTCCCTGGTCCATAAGGAGCAGGCGTGTCCGAGGAGACACGCGAGCGCTAATGAGCAGGTTCGTCGCTCACTCGGAACCCGCGGAACTCGCCCTCCCCCTGCGTACATGGTTCGGAACTCAGTCCCGGACCGGAGTCCTGGAGGCGAAGCCGAGCGCCAAGCGAGTGGCGCACCGCGGCAACTCCTTTAGTTCGCTAAGCTCCCCCTACACCACAGTCGGGCAGCCCCTCTCGCAGCTTCAGAAAGAGATCTACTGCTGCAGAAAGGTGCCACGCACACTAGTGATGCACGGGTCAGGGTCAGCTGCACATTTGAAAACTTCTGACCCGCCCCAAACCGCCCCGCATCGCTGCGTCTATTTTTAGAACCTGCCCCGATCCATCTCATTAAAAACACATTATAATGACTGAAAGCCTTTTATTGAGTCTGACGTCTCCAAAATAAAAGTTTTTTTAACCTTCTCTAAAATGTGCTTATGCAAAGTGTGCAGAGTACATCATTTCTCCGTTTTCTTTTATAAATCCTAAAGTTTGCGGAGAAAGTGACTCCCTTTCCGACCCGTTTTTGTTTTATAAATTTTATATAAAATATAACAAATTCTAAACATATATATTTATTTTATAAGTTTTATAAATGAGGCCACAGCGGTCGCAGAGCGAGAACCGGACGTCTCTCAGCGTCATTACACCTGCAGACTCTCTCACACACACACACACACACACACACAATAACGGATAATTTAGCTGGAGGGATGTATTTCTTGGCTGATCTGGGAGCACCTGTGTGCGTAACACACAACACACTCACCCGCTGCAGAATTCTTCAAATTGGTTAAAGGACTAGGAAAGAGCTTGCGCATTCATGCACCGGGTAGAGATGTTGAAGAGGACGCAACAGGTGCTGGAGAGGTGAAGAAAGGAGGAGAGGAGAAGAAGCTCAGAGCAGGTAGAGGAGCAATGATCCAGGCCATTGTCAGTAATCAGTTCATTCTGGTCAAAAACTGGACCAGAGTGGCAAAATAATGTCGACTTTTCTGCATCTGAACAGCAGAAGAAAAAAAACAAACCATTTTTCTCAAAACTTTACTTCAACCACAAACTAATTAATGGGGATCTTGTGCTCAGAGAATATATGTTTAAGTATTTAAATATATATAAATAATTATCTATCCATCCATCTTTTATTTCTCCAAATAATTATTTATATATAAACACACACACACACACGCATATATATATATATATATATATATGTGTGTGTGTGTGTGTGTGTGTGTGTAAGCAGGTTAAGGTGGCGCTGCCCCCGGACCGAGGACCAGGTCGCGAATGATGATCTGGACCTTTGGCATATTTAGTTGAAGACCCCTGCTCTATAGCGTGTTCACTAAAGATTCACGCTCTGTTGGTGAATTTGGGCCTCAGTGTGATGTGAACACCGGCGATGTTTTGCTATTGTGTCCTGAGATTTAAGGCTGTTTGGACATCAAAACATAAGCAGTACAAGTAGGTTGCTATGGATTTTTATCATCTCTCCTTAAATTCTGTCTCAACTCTCAAACATCACATAGAGCTCACACATAAAAACACAATGTACCAGATTCTGACCCAACAATCTCATGCTCCACTATACAGAAGCTGGCTGCACTGCTGTGTCACACTAGTGATGCTTTTATGCATACAGTATGAAATGCTGCGTTTTGCTTGTTCTTTTCCACCTCACAGAGCAGCAAATTAGCAGACCGGCTTTTTGTTCTTGGCATAAGAAAATATTATTACTCACAATGTGGTTACTGCTGCTTAGAAATGGTTGAAATAAACGTTTCATTGTGGATGTAATATTAACATCTGCATGTTTTATTTTGTAGGTACTGTTGTGTCTGCTGCTGATGTGGTTTTTGATGTTGTTTTTGTCTTTGTTGCAGGCGTGTTGTTGGTGTAAAACTTGCTGTGAAGTTGTAGCTTATCGACGTGCTCATAGTGGCAAATTACAAAATAACAACTCATTATTTTATCAGCATCATCAAGAAAACAGCAGGACTCACAACGTTTCCTACAATCCTTCACAATAAGAGTCTTTAACATTTACGCCTCTGAAGGCCTCATTAAAATGTCTACACAAGCACAGTGTCTCCTCTGTATTCACCTGTGAACACCACAGATACGCTGCAGCAAAGTCACAGGTAAGAACAAAACGCCACAACAACAAAAACATCATATCGCTATGGTTACGTAGCATACACCATACAACACCAGTGTCCCAGATTTGAGCCCAATACACAATACATGTCACAGAAACACACAGTGAACGACACACATTACTTAACAAGATGTCACCTTTTACTAAATGTATTCTTCACATTTTAACTTGTGTTTAATACATGGCATGATAAGAACAGTGTGTCAGCAGCTTTAGGTTTCAAACCCAGCACCTCATGCTGTCATGGTTCGGGTTTGAGGATCCAGACTAAAGAATAAGGAGGCTAGGGGACTATTCAAAAGACTTCAAAAAAGAAATCAAAGCTGATGAGGCAGCAGAAAACTCTAAGAAACCTAGTGACACTGGGAGGAAAGGACAGGAACACCACGGGTCAGCAGGACTTTCAGGTGTGACCTGAAGGAAACAGAGGAGGGAAGGTGGTTGATGAACTGTGGAGGAGTTGCTAAGAAGAAAGTAAAGTGAGGCCAAACTAAACTACAGAACTAAAAGGGAAACAGATTATGACACGTGCACAAGATGAAGTGTGTGTGATGCAGCCTGTACTCTGAGCCCTTTGGTTCTCCATTGTTTCTTCTATAATTTGCAGCATGAATCATGTTGGCACAGTGTTTATTATTGTGCTTTTTGCCTTTTCTCATCGATTGCAAGCAGTTCGAACTCTGCTGCATGAGATCTGTAGACCTGCTCAGCGTGCAGCACTGCATGCTTTTGATCAGATAAAGAAACCAGCTACAGTGAGGTCACATGAGATAAAACACCTTTTTGGCTGTGACAATCCTTTTTGTATAGCATGGACGGTGTTAGACGTGTTAGAACCCATCCTCAACCTATGAGCCAGCTTTCAAACTCCATGGATTCGATCAGCCCCCCTGTAATCCTTTATTTATTTGCT
This sequence comes from Callopanchax toddi, assembly GCA_006937965.1. Classification (NCBI taxonomy): domain Eukaryota; kingdom Metazoa; phylum Chordata; class Actinopteri; order Cyprinodontiformes; family Nothobranchiidae; genus Callopanchax; species Callopanchax toddi. The sequence continues at coordinate 2,000,229 of SSNR01000077.1, forward strand.
CTATTTTAATAGCATAAAGATAAAATGCTGAATGTGGCTTTTATTTGCTTTCAATTCAGCGGTTGTGAAGAAAAAAAATGTTCATTTCCTGCCATTAATAAGAAGCCATCTAAGAAGCGAGTTTGGATGAAGAGTTAGTTGATGAATCTCAGATCCAGTAAAGTGTTTCATCTGTGATCAAACTGGTATTATTGAATGGAACTTTGTCTCTCTGGACCACAGGGTGACCACACTCTTTGACTTCTCTTTATTTTCATTATTAAAATGTTTTCACTTTGCAGAATAACTTCAAAGTTCCTGCTTTAAGACTTTGGGGCACTAGGATTATAGGACAGCGGTTTAAAAAAACGTTTATGTGTGCTCTATGAATCTGTCTATTAAACCAAACTGAGCAATAACAACATTTAAAGGCACACTATGTAGCTTTTTAATATTTTTAAACCTTTTCCTTGATCCAGTCTGTGCTAATCTGACCCTTTGCAGGGTTCATGAAAAGCCACTCAGCGCCATCTGCTGCTTGTGTCCAGAATACCACGTTTGCAACTTCTGAGTCTCCGGTCTGGTGCCCTGAAGTCTCACAAAGTCACGTATCTTGTGAGGGTTAGGGAGTGTTTTAGCTCATGATTCCTGATTTTTTTTCCCATCTCTCCCTGCTTGAACAGCTGATTTCTTTGAATGAGTGATGAACCGCTCCAGTAGAAAGCAGTGAAGGCTGAGGAGACATTTAACAGGTAGATTTAGGGATTTCTGAGCAAAGACCATGCTAACGTTTTTATGACAGTGATTTAAAATGGGCACTAGGGGGTGCTAAAAACAAGCCAAAACTAAATAATATGGCTTTAACAAACGCACTCATTTGGCCTCTTTACACTTTAAGAAATCAAATCATAAAAACCGTCCATCCCACAGTTAGAGTTTCTGACTGAACACAATAAAAGACAGAAGAAACATTTTAGTGTTTTATGAACTTCGGCTATTGCCCCCAGCACGTCTTCTGGAGAACATCTCAGTTTTTGCTGTGTTCTGCCAAATCATTTTCAAAAGAATCAGAAACTTAAAAGAGGTCACTTAATATTTACAACATGAAATATTATTTTTACAGGATGAATCTCCAAGTTACAGAACCTTCACCTTTAAATTGGTGTTTTATTGGAATGGACCGTTGTGCAACACAAAAGACTGATCAGGTGACATTAAATTAATATGAAAACAAAATCAAAAGAGTTATTGTTTGTCCAACATGTGTGTAACCAGCAAGCCTGTGTAGGAGGAAACCAGCAGCCTGTAGGAGTGTTTATTGTCTATTTCAGGAAACAGATTTAACGTTGCTGCGCTAAACTACAGTACGTGGTAAATATTATACTTTGGGGTCTCCAGGGACAATAAAGTGTTTTTCTAAGCATAAATGTTTCTTGCTTACATGAAACCAAAGTACCACAGAGAAGCTTTGAAGTCATTATGCTGCATAACTCTGAAGTTAAAAGGGTCATTTAGAAAAACAATGAATCTTTCTTCTGGTTAAATACAGCAAACACTCTTTTCTTCTAAAGGTGAGTCCATCTAATCAGGTTCACAAGTGTTCCTACTATTTGCACCAGAGCTAGCAAGCAGCACTTACGAGCGTTCAAGCAGAGAAGATGTGATAAATAATGTACAGCAGCAGTGCCCTGAGGCCACAACGCCGCTAAGAAATGAGACAATTGACTAATCTGTCGATCACAAAATACAAGACAGAAATATCCAGGTCTTACAAAACATTCAGCAGATACAAAGAAAATGGTTTAAAATCATTTACTGAAACACTGCTGACAATCTGAATGCACACTTTCTGTAGAATGAAAGGACACTGATTGCTGGATGGTCCCATTTAACCACAAATAAACTCATTTGTTTTCTCCATCAGCTGCAAGCACCTCACTAAGAGTCTGCTTTGTTTTGCAGGCTGTGCTTCAGCTTAATAATTGATGACGAGAGAGGAACCGTTCCTCCAGGATACAGACATTGTTTTACAAACCTCATCAGGCCAAGAGGGGTAACGATGCCAGAAAAAAGCTCTCAACTCAAACTTCACAACTCAAACAGAAGCTGCACAGACTCCCAGCAGCTCGCTGAAAACACAAACATGGAGGTTTAATGTTGTGCATCCTGACCCCTCACAGGGTGAAAAACCTCAATAGTGATCAACACCCTCAGACTGTCCTGTACTTATCTGTGTTCTTCATACCAAATACAACCACTACAGGTTAAACAGGAACAATGAGCTTTGAATTTCAATCAGGTTTGGTTTATGAGATCCTACTCTGGTGTTCTTTAGAAATATCATGATGCTGTTTAATAAAAAATAATACAGTTGTGGAATGACTCAATGAGTCCAACTTGCAAAGATGTGATTAAAGTCACAGCACAAACAAAAGTTTCTTCTTTAATTACTAAAAACTGGAACATTACTATCTACTGAATTAATAACTCATTGAAACAAAACATTAGTTTTTAATACTGTCTCGTCTCGTCTTCCTCTGCCTATCCAGGTCAACCGGGCCAGATTGAAGATGTACTTTCTCCAACGTGTCCTGGGTCGATCCGGGGGCCTCCCTGGGGTACCCCAAGATACTCCAACTGAGGCAGGACCTCTCTACGGAATTGGCAAGCCACCCTTTTCCGTCCGAGAACCATGGTCTCAGATTTGGAGGTGCTGATCCTCATTCCAGCCCCTTAACACTCGGCTGTGAACCTCCCCAGCAAGGGCTGTAGGTCAGAGCCTGATGAAGCTATAGGAGGACCACATCATCCGCAAAAAGCAGAGACGCATTCAATAATACAAAAGGCACATTTCCCCCTCAGTATTTACCATATTTATCTCATTACTCTCATTTCTTCCAATGGTTTTGCTCATTTCCCAAAGAGAATCTCATTAATCATCTCTGCCAGATGCTCATGATGTTCAGCTTTTTCTGCTCTTACCAGCGTTAGGGCATCTCTTTCCATGCAGGCTTGTAAGCAGACTCTAACATTGTTCAACATTATGTTTTGCCACAACAACAAAAAAGAACACAACAGAGTTGTATGTACCAGTGGTGGTAGGGAGAGTGGCTGAGATGAGATTCAAACTGAATTCTCTGGAGATTGAAGCCGATTTTCATCACATAATGACTGTATGTAATAAGTAGCATCCATCAATCCTTTGCTTCTGACCGATTTAAAGAGAACTGCTGAAAAAAGCCTTCTCATATTCTGATTCTCAAATTTTCCTCATGTACTTCTGACTGAGACTCATGCTGTCAGATTTGTTCTGCTGGATTACATCGTTTACATGTTTCTGGTAACCCTGCCCACTCAGTTTACATGTTTCTGGTAACTCCGCCCACTCCGTTTGTGTGTTTCTGGTAACCCCGCCCACTCAGTTTACATGTTTCTGGGAACCCCGCCCACTCAGTTTACATGTTTCTGGTAACCCCGCCCACTCTGTTTGTGTGTTTCTGGTAACCCCGCCCACTCAGTTTACGTGTTTCTGGTAACCCCGCCCACTCAGTTTACGTGATTCTGGTAACCCCGCCCACTCAGTTTACGTGATTCTGGTAACCCCGCCCACTCAGTTTGTGTGATTCTGGTAACCCCGCCCACTCAGTGTTCCAACCAATAGCTCATAGGAACTCCACACAATCCAATTGTTAAATAGAACTGAAATAAGCCATCAAAGGTAAAATATCTGACTTACATCCCACCATCATCATGGCCACAGAGAAGATCTTCTCTCCGTCCGTGGTAGGAGCAATGTTTCCAAAGCCGATGGTTGTCAAGCTGGTCATGGTGAAGTACAAAGACGTGATGTACAGTGAATCCTTTCCAGGCCCACCCTCCCACTGGCCTGAGCCACTGGCGTTGTATCTGTAAGGTGATCCAATGCTGAGGGCCAGTTGGTAAAGCCAGCTGTCCATTTTAATGGTGTTGGTGGCCTCATCTATTACTTCATAATCCCCAATGCTGTACCTGGTAGAGATACATTGGGAATGTCAGTGTTTTCACAACAAAAAGCTACTAAACCTTCAATAAAAAGGAATGTTTGAGTCAGGGAGCTAAAACATTTATGACTGAAAAAGTCCGAAGTATTTATTTACATATCAAAGTTTTATAAATGGTATTCTTCTGAAGTCCCTCCTTCCTTCCACAGACCCCTATGAATTCACACTGACTACCACATTTTTTAAGCCAATAGAACTAGAGTTTTCACCTTGTCGACTGTCTATTAAAGGGATACTCCACCCAAAAGGAATTTTTTTGTCTATTACCATATTCCCCATAGTTAGATAAGTGGGCAAAACCAATTTGTGACCAGCCCAGTCGTTATCCTGATCCGACAGTACTCCTTTAGCCTTAGCTTAGCAGAAAACAATGTAAGTGAAAGGTAACAACTAGCACTGTGAGGAAAAAGTCCTTAGAATCACTCAGAAGCAGTGTCAGGAACATTACTTTAAAAAAGTAATTAGTTACTCACTACTTCCAAAAAGTAAGTGAGTTAGGTACAAGATTACTCAATAATAAAATAAACTATTACCAGGAAAAATAACTTTTTGCATTACTATTTAAAAAAAAAAAAAAAAAAAAGATTTTTCTGAGCAGTTTTCATGAGTAATTTGAAATGAGTAGAAGAAACAGGAACTCCTGGACATAATGACACCTCACAAGAACATTCTAGCCTTTTACCTCTAGGAGTTTGCCAACTTTTAATCCAAAAGCTCCAGACTCGCCATTTCTGCTGCTTGGTCAGTTAGTGCATAGAAACAAGTTGATTCTATCAATTCATAGTGTAATGGTCTGGTTAGACTGTTTGTTCTGGGATTATGTTTGGATGTTTTCTGAAGCTAGTGTTGTTGTTTCTGGTTTGTGTGAATACAGAGTTTCTCTGAGTCTGAAAGCTGCATGTGAGCGGTTGCTGTGGAAAAGGGGCGGGGCGTGCGTGCCTGCGTGTGTGTGTGTGTGTGTGTGTGTGTGTGTGTGTGTGTGTGTGCGTTGGTATATGTGGTTTAGGCGGACTTTTGACCTGAATACGTACCGACGCTACGGGGACCTACGTGTATTAGGAGGACATAGCCAAGGTCCGCCTAAAACATGAGATATATTTGCATTTTAAAATATCTAAACAACAGATTTTCTTCTGGATTTTGGGTCAGATCATGACTATGCAAGAGACTGCATAGTATAGATTGTATGTTTGCACTTAATATTGTATAACCAGCCTGTTTTCTCATTTTATTTATTTGTCCCTCTATACCACCTGACCTGATTTTTTGTGTATCCGTGTGTATAGAACAGCGCCCCTGGAGTTTGTGTATGAACTGCACTTTTATACACATTTCATACACTTCCCGGGGTTTTTACTGGCCCTCTTGTGATTGGCTGTGTAAAACCAATGGGAGGGGCACAAAGCCCTTCCCCTCTAAGGTTTGCCTGGAAGACTGGACTTTAAAAGTTAAATGCAGCACTCAAAATGGACGCCTTGGTGGATTAAAACTTTACAGGTAAGCATTATTTCGAGTTAATAAACTTTTTATTTTACTTTGACAAAGGTTACTCTAAATAAAAGATTAGATTTTAGGAGAGTATTTTGAGGAAAAGCTCTAATAAGTTTTAGCTATTATTGCATGTTAGCTTAACATTTTCATTAGCTTGTTGCCCTCAAAAGTAAAGCTTTAGATAGTGTAGAGAAAATATAACTTTTTAAATTAGTCGTGTATAATTAGAAAAATGATGATAGTTGAATAATTTTATTTTTATTTTGACCGTTTGTGTACTGAATTTGCCAAGCAAAGTTGCTTGTTCAGTTTTAGCTTGTCACCACATGGGAGCTATGCTAAGTTTTGGTGACTACTTGATTAGGCTTGAGTTTAGCTTGTCCTTATGAAGGTCTTTATTTGGTATTGTGAAGCAAGAAGTAGGTGAGGAGATAATAAAAGTGGCCAAACTAGGTAAATACTCATGACTATATACCAAAAAATCAACTTGTTTCCCCTTTGTGGTCAGCTAGCTAAGCTGTTTCTCTGTTGCTCTGCATTTTTTNGGCGAGTTAGGGTAACTCCCCTCATAATACATCCTGATCAGACGGGTTTCATTAAAGGAAGACACTCGTCCACAAACTCACGTAGATTACTTAGTTTAATAGATTACTCTAACAGTAAAAACATTGAAACTAATATTTTATCTCCAAAGATAAAGATAAGACCAAAGATAGAGGAGGACTAGATGTACCTAATTTTTATCATTACTTCTTAGCCAACAGGCTACAATACATCTCAAGATGGATTAAGCAGGACCCACTAGATGAGTCCTGGTTAGACGTAGAACAGACAATATGCAATAATATAGAGATTTCAGATCTACCATTTATTAGCTCAAACATTAAACGAAATGCTTGCTTTAAAGGCCCTAACATCAGCTCTTCACTGACAGCATGGTGGGAGTATCTGAAAATGTCTGAGTCTTCACTGATTCCATGCAGGCGTACACCCATCTGGAACAATCCTGACATCCTATAAAACAACAATATTATCAACTTCTCAGACTGGAGGAGTAAAGGAATCGTATACCTGGAACACATCTTTGAGGGAACCGATTTCATCCCATTTAACAGGATAGTCTCACAATATGGGGTTGACATGAAAAGATTTTTAGAATATCAGCAAGTTAAATCTATAATAAAACATAAATTTAAGTTTAATAGAACTGAACTACAAACACCATCAAGGGTATTAACTTTCCTTAATCTCAAATCTCCGAAGTTACTATCTAAAATATATAGGTTACTGTCTAAATTACATGATTCGATATCTCTTCCTATAGCTAAGTGGGAGGCAGACCTGTCAGCCAGTTATGATCAAAACTTCTGGTCTCAGACATGTTTAAAATCTTTTAGAATGACTAGAAACCCCAGTTTACAATTAATCCAATATAAAATCCTACATAGAGTTCACTATACAGGTCATCGGATGTTCAGGATGGGTTATGCACCATCTGAAATTTGCACAAGCTGCACAGACAACACTCCTGACACCTATATTCATGCACTTTGGTTTTGTCCACCTGTGCAGAGATTTTGGTCCCAGATATGTGAAGATCTGTCAAAGTGTCTGAAATGTAATATTCCAGCTTCCCCTCCAGTTTGCTTACTGGGAGATTTAGATGATGTCATCACAGAGATTAATTCAGCTCACATGGTTCTAACTGCCCTATGCATCGCTAAGAAAACGATCCTCATAAACTGGAAAAACAAAAATAATCTCAGTTTGAACCAGTATAGAAATCTGTTGTTGGACTATATTAACCTTGAGACAACCTCTGCCTCCGCTCCAAAAAAATCTCTCTGGGCAACTTTGATCAGTTCCATCACATAGTAAGGATGGGGGGGGGTTCTGGGC
>SSNR01000077.1:2026502-2095035 GCA_006937965.1 Callopanchax toddi
CTGAAGCTTCCATTTTCACACACTGCCTCATGCAACTTTTGACTTCTATCTGAAAACCTGCTGGCTGTTCCTCAGACTAGACTCAAAACTAAGGGGAACAAGGCCTTTCAGGGTTTGGCTCCTTGACTGTGGAAGTTTGACTCTGAATATTTGTTTCTTTTGACTTTGTGGAGGATTTCAAAATTAGAGGTGTCAAATTAACATGTTAATTGTGATTAACTACAGCCATAATTATTGCTTTATTTTTAAAAATTGTGTTAATCACATTTTTAATATCTTTACTATTTCTGCATGTGGGCTTCTGTTACAGCGGTGTGTGTGGGCTGGGCTGCTGGCAGCGTTTGTGTGTCACTGAGCAGCCCTGTGGCACTCCTTAGAGCCCTGCACTTTCAGGAAGAGATCATGTACTCCACACTGGGTTCTGCAATGTAACACACTGCCGGTGTTATGACACCAGTGTCACTGAGCATCCGTGACCTTTTTGAGTCCTCTTTAGCTAAGCCCCACAACAGGAAGTGTAAATTAAAATGAACAACTCAGATCTAAATTGACTTCATAAAGACACTTTTTGTTGTTATATTTCAAACTATTGGTCTGACACAATCATTTAATGAATTTAAATGAAAATACCTTAAGATGTGGGCTTTCCTCAGCTATTTATAGATTAGATTTAAAATGAGATTAATTAGATTAATTAATTACAGACAATTGAGCATGTTTTGCTGTACTAGAAACAAATTCTACCAACTTGTTGTTTGCTCATTAATAAATGAATCTGAATCAATTAATCACACAATTTTAACATCACATGACAGCACTACTCAAAATACTACTGCAAAATGTATTTAAGCAGTCCCAGTGAAATTGAGAGGCATTTGATTTTGTTTATAAGTTTGCTTATACTATTATTTGTATAATGATACATTTTATTTTAAAGTATTTTGATGTGTTGTTGTGATGTTTTCTTTATCTGCTAAAGGCACTATATAAACAATTTTACTTACTTAATATGCCTTTTTTCTTTGTTTTGCAGAAAAAAAAAACTCCAGCCAAGAACCCAGAAGAGTGTCAAAGAAATTGGGGTCACATGCTGAAGTTGCTGCTATAATGTGACATTTCAGAACTCACATGTAGCGTATTATAACCTGTTTTTATAGTTATAATAGACACACACTTCTGCAAAGTGATTGGCTTAGTTTGGTAGGGTTTACACTGAGCTATGCTGAGATACCCTCACTAATCTAATTGTTATGCAGGGATACTTCTAAGATTCTGGATTCGGTTGATATTCAAAGGGAGGACTTACGCACCTTATACCTGAAAGATATGAACCGTAGGCATACTTAGACTACACTTCTTTTAATAAGCAAACAGATTGAACGAACAGACAGAGATATGAGGTAGGAGTTGCATCTTAGGAAGTTCTTCTGATGGCATTAAGCTGAGAGTTAATGACGAGAGCCCGTGATATAAGATATATCTAGGGAGTTACCGAACTAGTTATGAGGGGAGTGAGACTAAGTTAGCAGGAGTTTACTTATCAAGAGCCTCAGTTTTACCAGATTAGAGTTGGTACCTGCTGAGATCGCTCCGTGGGTCGATTCAGCGTGGCCAGGAGGGTCGTCTGTGGGTCGGGTGCCCAGGACGGTCCTCGGATCCCTGAAGCGGCTGGTGAGGTCGCCCCAAGGCACGGAAAAGCCCGAGAGTCGGTTCAGCAGCCCCATGTCCGGCTGGAAGGGGAGGCTCGCAGGTTCTTCCCCATGGCAGGCGAAAACGAAGCAGACGGATGGTGTCTAGCTTAGAGCGGGGAAGATGACATCGACTTTTAAACGGGGGGTTTGAGACCCGCAGGGAGAGTCGGCACCTGAGCGTACCATGTAGCTGAGGAAACGGTCGCTTCTCATCTCGTTGCTGGCTGAACGAGAACTGGGGGACTTCCAGGCTGGAAGTCTAACATGGCTTCTTTTTGACGCGTGGCCCTATAGGAAGGAGTTTACCAAGTCACGTGGCTCTCGGCATTAAGGACCCCAGATTAACCCTAAAGGAATTATTATATGATTTAACCTTTTAGCAAAAGTAGAAACATGAAATAATACTGATGCAACATCAACATTCATTAATACTGGAAGAAAATGAATGAATCATATTAAGACATTTCTGGACAGTGGATTAAAGGTAGTGTCCTTTAGAATGAAACATCAAAGAGTCTTTAAGTTTAATTATTAACTAAAGAAAGTGTTCTGGGTCTTCCGACATGACCGGATCCTGGAAGGAATGTTGATTCAGGTTACAACATAATAAAAGAGTCATTTTAATCCAAGTTATTGGGAAAAAGATGGGTTATTGTAGTGATGATCAACAAAGGTCAAAGTTCAGAGGATATAACGTATTTGCTGATGTTACACACATAAGTCAAGGAAAACTGGCCTCTAAAATTGAGTACAGTCATTGTAGGTTGGCTAAGAACCCTGTCTTAGGTCAAAGAACAGTGCAAAATACAAGAGACTTTGTGAGAAACTGTGAAATAACTGCCAACAGGCAATCCCTGAAGCAAAGATAGATTATGACATAGTTATGTGTCATATTGTTTTCTCATTTATAATAATATATTAGTGTTTTGTTTTTTGAGAGGTATTTCTCTGGTTTTTTATGTTTTCAACAAACTTTTAAGTTTTTTTGAAAAGCATTTCAACAATTTTGACTTAGTTTGTGAAAATTATAGTTATTTTGTTATTATGGGAAGACAGTTTTTCTTTAAATGTTTGTACTTATATAAAAAAGGCTTTAAATGTCTGATCTATATTTGTTTTACAAATAAATGACAAGTTATGTTAATGCTGACTGGTGTCAGGTTGTGTACTCATGCTAATTTGGAGATTTTTAAATGTTTTGCAATTGTCCTTTTAAAGTCCCCTTAATGTATATTTGGTCCTCATAAACCAGGTGTGTATATATGCAAATTAGATGGCGCCAAATATGATGCAAATGTCCCTTTAAAGTCCTCATAGTGCCTGATTGTGGTTATCATAAACCACCAAAAAGAAGGCCCATACAAACCACAGCACAGTCAGGGTGCTGTAAAAAATGCTGTGTTGTGTGTATCTACACACCAAAGTGAGCTGAATTTTTTTTCAGATTTTTTGCAGCATTTTTATCCATCTCTCATTGGTCTAGGACCTCTGGAAAGGGTAGTCCATGTAAACCACCACCGGGCCTGTTTGGGAAAAAGGTCCAGCTATACCACATAAACCCGTATGTGTGTGTGTGTGTGTGTGTGTGTGTGTGTGTGTGTGTGTATGTATGTGTGTGTGTATGTATGTGTGTTAATAGGTCCATATGCATCCAAGCCTATAGAATAAACTGTTCATTAGAAAAGCAGTATTGAATCTGCACCTTCTTTCAAATGCTTTTTTAGATAATACATTATTTTTTAAGGTGCAGAAATTATTTTAGGAAAAATACATAAAAATATAAATTGAGATTTTAAGGGTAATGTACATCCACTGTTCACTTTTGGGATACTGTCTTATTTCTTCATGGCATAGATTCAAAAAGGTGTTGAAGATTTTGGTCCATGTTGACATGACAGCATCACACAGCTGCGTATCTACGACGTGACTCTCCCATCCCACCACATCCCAACGGTTCTGGACTGGTTTAAGATCTAGTGGACGTAGCATCAAGATGGTCCACTGTGTCCATAAAGGGATAGACAAGGTCAGCAACAATACTCAGGTAGGCTGTGGAGGTTAAACAGGACCAGTTGGTACCAAGAGGCTGAAAGTGGGACAAGATAATCTTCCCCTCACCATTACACCACCAGCAGCCTGAATTGTTGATACCAGGCAAGATGGATCCATGATTTCTGATAATGGGACCAAATTCGTACCCAACCATTTGAATGTTGCAGCTCATATCATGACCCCAAACGGACCGGCACAAAATTATGATTTAGGCCAGTCCAGCCCGGTCCACTTCCAAAGCCAGGACAGGTGCCGTCCAGCGTGAGAGGCTCAGCGTGTAATTTCTGGACTGAGGGGCTCACTCCGGTTGATCCAGACACTCCTCCTTCACCTGGACACAGCTCCTCGTTCTGCTGGGCTGCTCGTATTATTGGTGGGGATGCAGTGCTATTTCTGCACCACTGGATCGCTGGGTACTGGTGGAGACATGTCACCTCCGTCCATGCTAAATCTACACCCATGACCTTCACTATTCTCACTATCTTTATTTACAAGAGAGAGAGATAAAGAGATTGAACTTTTTTCTCTTTTGTCCCAATTGACAGAATCCGTCCCCATGATGGAGAACTTTAACCCTAGGGAGGATCATCTTCACCACGTCTATGGATGCACTGAGTTGCTGCCATGATTGACTGATTAACTACTTGTATTGGGAAGCAAGGAGCCAGTGAGTGTAAAGATAAAACAACAAAAAAATGTAGAACAGAATAAGTTATAAGAAAACATTACTTTAATTGGCTTTCATTAGTACTGAGTTAAATTTTAGGATTTTTTACATGGATAATTTGATTTTAGCTCCACAGATAAAGAAATAAATGATTAGGTTTATGAATCATTGCTGCCAGACAGCACCCATCTGTGGGTATAACATTACATCAGTGAGTGTGTGTCACTGTGGGCTGATGTGTCTGTTTTTCTGCAAGATGGAGAAAGAAGGAGCAAAAGAACATCCTGCCAGGGAGCATGCACAGCTTGAGTGAATTTTTTACAGTCTTTGCTTAACAGGAAATGCAGTCTGGATACTGGCTGGGTGTAAGTTGTGTCATTAAAAGTTTCGCAGGCACACTGGATAGCTGTCAGAGCCCATGCCAATTAGTGCCACTTTAGGTGTCAGTCTGGTGGGCAGGAGAGACGAAAGGCATGGAGGCTGAGAGGAGAGCCGGGAGAACCCCGCTGCCTGAGCCTTCCTGCTCAGCTGAGCATCCTACAAAGCATCGGCTTGATTTGATACAAGCAGAAGAGGACACTTTTGTTTCACCAGCATGGCAATTTTGACTTCCTTTCATGGATTTCTATAAATTTGATAGAAGATGAAACTATAGATGTAATGGCTGTATTTTTCTAGCTTTCAGCTGCTGACATTTCCTTCAAGGTAAGGTAATTGAACTGAGTCAAAAACAATCAAACACCATCCAAGTCTCCAAGGTACACAAAGCTCTTTTCTTTTGATCTGTTTGCGTTTTCTTGGTTTGGGGAGTTTTGTAATATTTGAGTTGTGAGAAGAACAGAGCTCTGCTGTGTTGCTGTTTTGAATGAATTTGAGGAATTGAAACGATGCATTAAAAAAGGACCTCCTCTCTACTCTCATGCACCCTCACTATACCCTGTACTCAGCAGCCTGTTCACCACAACAATCCTAACACCTACAGAAGTGGCCCTCAATTTACTGACGGCCCCAAGCTGTGATTCCTTCACTATATCCACGTTTCCATACTGAAGCAGCAAGGTATATGCACTGTTTTTATACAATGACGAGAAAACCGCAAGATGCTGGTATCCATAATAAAGCAACATACACTGTCATCTCCATGGTAACAACACACTGACAGCCTGTCACAATGTCATTTGGATATCACCGCTGCAGCGTGAGCAGCACGTTTTGACTCTTACTACCAGAGCGGTTCGCCAGGAGACCACTGCCATGATAAAGGTTCCCAATTTAAAATGGCATAAACAATAGTTTACTTTACATTTTAATTCCCAAGATGTTGATTTCTTTTTTTACAAAAAAAATTCTGAGGAGGTAATTGTTAAGAAATGACTTTATTTTTGCTTGTTGGCTATTGTTTTAATTCCTGATTGCTTGATTCACCTTATATTAGAACAACACATGTTTTGATCATTCTTGAGATTATTTGTGTCTATATTCAACAAGACACCTGTTTTCTTCAGACTGGTGTTTGAGTGCCTCTGTCCTACATCTATGATCGTATGATGCTCTAGTCATGAGTCAGGATGTAACTGCATGTCCAAAAAAACCAGCAAACTGGCATCACATTTAAAGTGATAATATGCAACTTTTTCATATTTTTAAATCTTTTCCTTTAGCCAGTGTGTGCTAATATGGCCCTTTACAGAGTTAATGAAAATTCACTTAGCCCCATCTGGTGATTACAGCCAGAATACCACGATTGCAAGATCTCCGTCGCCGTCACAGTGTCCAGGAAGTCATGTGTCTCACGAGGGTTAGGCTAACCCAAAGTGGCTAGCTGTTATGTTAGCGCTGGAGTGTTTTTAGCTCATGATTCCTGATTTTTTTCAATCTCTCCCTGCTTGAACACAGCGGATTTCTTTGAAGGAGTAAATAACCGCTCCTGTAGAAAGCTATGAAGGCTGAGGAGACATTTCAACACTTAGATTTAGCAGTTTAGAAGCAAGAACTATGGGCTACTTTATTTAATGCAGTGATTTAAAATGGACACCAGAGGGTGCCCAAAACAAGCAAAACTGCATATTGTCACTTTACTGGCATGATTGGGTTGTAGCCTAGGCGTGAGGTACCATATAGTCCTCAAATTCTCCACAACCACGCTAATGTACGGGGGTCACACACATCATGGATAGTAGAGTACTAGGAATTCCAAAATGTTTAAAAGCCTGGATGGAATAACAGAATTGAACATTAAAATAGATTTCACTGAAAGGTGCAGATTAGTAAATTTGTAGATGTGTTCTGACAAATCGTGTGTTTTTAACAACCTCTGTGTTCTTTAGTTTACAGTAATGTTCTCAATGACATATTTAGACTACTGGGGTTTGATCAGCCTCTGCTGTTTGTTCTATGTGACAGGAGGGGAGTGGTGGTGGGAAATTACACAGAGCTAGGTACGCTGCAGAGTACACAGTCAACAATAAGCACAAAGTTTAAACCTACAACAGTTAACTACATGTTGGAGCATCTGGAAGCCAAACTGCTACAGTTCAAAAATGAATATATTACACAGATGCAACAACAATAAAAGCATATAAATTCACATAATAAATATAAAAGATGGTGTGAAATTTTCTTTCACATGTAAAGCAGTTTTACTTCAAAAAGGGAGAGTGTGTTTCTTTATTTTTAGGAAACAAGGTTGTTCATTTCTTTTTAATGTAGAATTTTGGGGGTCAAATAATTTAGGCACATGTTTAATCAACTTGATAAAAGCCTGAGTGTTCTGTCAAAGTGAAACACCCTTTAATTAATTTTTACTGAAATGTTGTCAACATTAATGACATTTGGATCCATTGAATTGTTAGATTGTATCAATCCACCATGTATCGAAGACATTGTTTTAAATAGAAAAATGTGAATAAATCATAAAACATGGAATTACAAAAATACCAATGTGAAAAATCTCCCAGTGCTTCCAACATACTTCACCAAGTAACCAACATGCTAAAGGAAAAGAGATTCTGCACTTCAAGAAGAAAACAGATGATGTCATGGAAGAAAAATACCAAAATGTTTATTTATCTTAATGCAGATTTTGGTTGAAAATAATTACATACAGGTGAGAGAAACAACAGAAAAGTACTTGAAATTTCTCCATTTAGCTTATTTTTACAGATATTTTTTCTTGGCCTGTGTGACCCATTAAATCAGCCCATGCCTTTCCTGGTATTTAAGCAGCTCATTGCTTGCCAGTTTTGTGTCTCTATGAGATCCCCTCATGCTTCATTAACATAAATATAGTTCACTTAAATTAATTTACCCGTCTGCAATACATAGATAGGAATAAACCCAACTTATCAGTTTAGCTCCAGAGAGGTTAAATACATTTTAAAAATACAATAAAAAATCATGTTGTATGTGTTTGCTTTCAGCTTTACTAGATGTTCAAAATGATTTGATAATGTTATTTTTTTTTTTAATTTACTGAAGACAGAAGATCTTGTCCACATTTAGGGTGGAGTCAAATAAAATACAGTTGTATTTATTTATGTATGTGCTGGTTTAGACAGATTTGCCATGTGTTAGGGTAACGTGTCTATGTGCAATATGTTGCATCAGGAAATAATGCATGAATTAAACATCAAATGACATGTATTAAGGTTGTTGAAGTCATTAATATTTTATCCAGTACATTGAAGACTAAACCAAAATAATATATATCTTTGAGAAATGGTGAATTAATTGAGTTAATTAGCAAAATATCTCCAAAGCCTAAACATTGTACAAGAATTTGCACAATTACAAGAGACTTCTGGTTTAAAAAGCACAAATGAGAAACTGTAAAACAGATGTAAATTTAGAAAAAAAGGTTTATTTAGGAAAAATGAATTGATGGTATTGGTTGAAATTATTACTGTATGCTGGTTAGAGTTATGTGTGTGAGGTCAACATTTCTGAGTCACATTTAAAGTGCATAAACCAGTTTCAATAACTGAAATATTTGGGTGAATATATGGGTCTCATCAACAGATGCTTAAGTATCATTTATGGCTTCGCCTGAGCAGTGGTGTAAAAACCCTCTCCAGCTGATGTGAAGTTCTATAACGACGACTCCAGACTAAATTCAATTCAGCCTCATCTTTGTTCCAATTATGCTGAGCCTTCTGGAGGTGTCACCCAGACTTGTCCACAGGCTGTGTTAGTTAATTTGTACTCAGCAGTTTGTGATATGATAAGAGACAAAGTGAAACTGTGAGTGGTCTCATTAATTAAACTGCCTTCCAGCTGTCCACTTCCCACAGAAATATAACTTTCTTTGTTCCATTTGTGAAAGTATACCAACTTATCTCAAAACACAAGGCGCCCTTTTGTTGTGCTTCTAGTTGTGCATTTCCCCACAAATTGTCTCATTATCTCTCCCAACTTCCTCTTTTGAGATTTGGCTTTGCTATCAGCATCTTTTACTACCGCACTAGTTTGTTTGTTTCTTCCTTTAGAGTTCATGTAGGTGAGGGTTTCATGTTTGTTTTATCAAAAACTATAGAAAATATGAGAGAACAAGGCCTTTAACACTGAAGCATTTTCACTTTTCATTTAATCAGTCTTATAGGAAACAACTCATTTCACTTTTTAAACAATTGACAAACATAAGAAAGAACAAGAAAAACATTTTTTTTAATATTCTGATTTACTCACATTTGATTTCATTATGTGATGTTTTATTTATTCAATTTTTATTCATTTTTAAAGCAGTTTTGGCTATAGGATTTTTTTTTTCAAAAACAGTATTAATGAACACTTTTTATACTTTTACACAGGTATGTGTGTATGTTTAAGACTTTTATTGTGAAGGATTTAAAGAAGTTGTTTGAGTTCTGTGCAGCACGGCTTGGGAAGTAAAGGTTGCAACTTGGACTGATTTAAGAAAGAGATTGTGTTGTTATTTTATATTTAATACATTTTACTAAACCTAACTCACCTGGTAAGGTTGACCCCTACCAGGGTTTTACCAAGTCATCTGTTGCCTAATCTTTATATTTTATGAGATCATCACTGGAAACCCAACAGATGGAAACAAGAAGTGAAATTTAATTAAACTTGAAGAAAATTGACAGTCGCTAGCTGGTCTAGGAAGTCTAAAAGGAAAGATTCATAAATTGGCCAAAGGGATAATAACAAAATATGTCAAGAACAGAAACAGAGATCAAATCTTCAATAAACAGACACAGAAGAAGAGGATGAGCAAAGCTGGCTAACTGACAAAAGAGAGACTCACATGGGCTGAAAGATGATGAGAAACAGGTGGAAACAATTGAGATAATCTCATCAACCATTGTCTCACAATAACATCAAACACAGCTCCCAAGAAAAAAACGTATGACTTTCTGGTCTGATGCCCTCAAACCTCCTGGGGTTGTTTTAAATAGTCTGTTTTTCTTAGAAGGATTCCTAAGTGACTGTAATGATCTGGAAGAATCTAAGTGGCTGCTAAAGATGGTTGAGTTCTCCTAATGCGGAGAAAATGAGCCTCGGCGCTCCCTTTCTCTAGCAAGAGAACTAGAACATCCTTTATGACAGGAAACTGAATCCTTGCCCATTATTTGATAGCTGCATCTTTTAAAGCTTCATCAATTTTAATTATCAGGAATAATATTTTAAAAAACGGTTAGATTTGTAACTGTGAGCATGATGTGAAAATGTCTTGTTATTTGACATACGAGCCCTTATAATTAAATTTAAAATAAGCAGTTTTAGTGCTGTAAATCCACTTCATAACTTCTCCAATCATCCTCATTCAAAGACAAGTTTTATACAAAAAAAAAACCCTGGAAGTGAAACATTTATTGTGTTTACTTTCAAACCAGTCCAATGGGAATTTCTTTGCTATTGATGGAGAAGAACACCACATAACAGTGCATGGTGTCAAAGTGTTTGATGACAAATGTAGAGATCTGGTTTGTTATAATGGAAAATGGAAATATATTCCAATGGTCACCAGAGAAAGATGGAGAGCACGTCTTTGCCTCATCTGAGGGTATCGATGGAGCTGAGCTGAAAGACAAAGCTCTCGATTTTCTGGCTTGTCTACATTCTGACCCTCACTCATGAGAATTGGATCATATTTGAAAGAACAATGATCCTGACACCAGCAGCTGAAAATACCTTCCTCTGTAAACAATAAGGTGAGGCTCTCTTTCATCCAGGGGTAACTCGGAGTACAGCCGCTGCTCCTCCTCATCAAAAGGAGTCAGCTAAGGTGGCTAGGGCACCTTATAAGGATGCCTCCGGTTTTCCAGGCATGTCCCGCTGGAGAACTTGCTGGGTGATTTTATATCCTCTGGCCTGGGAACAGATTGAGATCCCCAGGAGGAGATGGAGAGCGTTACTGGGAGGAGGGATGATGGGTTTCTCTTATTTCTTATTATTATTATTATTATTATATTATTATTATTATTTCTTATTATCTCTGTTACTACTACACCTCTGAAGGAGCTAGCTATCCGAAGCTACACGGTTTTATATCAGAAAGATGAAGCCACTCCCACAAACTGTTTATTTAAAATATTATTTATGAAGTGTAATATTGGTCTGATCATTTGTTGTTGATACTGAGAAGGATGTAAATATTTTGTAAAGTGTTTGAATGGTTAAACTGTTTTTTTTTAATTGGTTTTATTATCGGCCCACTGTAGGCGAACTCATAGTTTTCCTAAACAATACAAAGAATGAAGCTGTGTCACAGAAAACCATTTTGCAGCTGCAACTCCAGCTCATCCTCCCCCAGTCACAGTAGTCCTAATAACCTCTTAGATGTTCCAGCGTCTCCCATGAGAAACAGCTGTGAGGGGGAGCTGGCTGAGTCCGTCTGATAGTGCCTAATTCGATGAGACACAGACAAATGCATAACTGGCAAATGATAGTTCTTGTAAACGCTCTCCTATTTAGACATACATCGATAAAAATGCTACAGAGATACCGCAGCCCAACTAATATACATACTTAACAACCACTCTTGACTTTAAAAAGAGCTGCTTCACACCCCCTCTCCACAACCTCTCAATAATGGACCAGGGCCCCTTAAGTGATCTCTAATGGAAGCTCTTAGGGGAGGAGACACTCATTCATATTCCATATTTCAACCTGCGATACCACCAGTGACTGCAAATGGGTCAGAGAAAATGCCATTGCACACACGGCTTTTGACTCTCCAGGGAATGGCCGTGACCAGAGCTGCTGGTAATCCAGATTAATGTGGGACCCCCCCCCCAACCGCCACCACAACCCTCCCCTCTTTCCTAATCCCCATTAAACCAAAACAAGCAGTGTGCGGTTTAAGAGCACGCCATATGTGATAGTGTGGACAGACATAGCTTATACAACGTGGTGAAGTTGACATTTGGAAATATGTTCCAGTCATACCTCATGTTCATTCATGGCCAGCCACAACTTGAATCCACTCATGTGCGTGATGCTACATTATGCAAATGCTTTCCTTGTAACCTTCACTGTAATTTCAGATGAAATTAATCAACACTGTTAGCGTGCAGTTAAAAAGGAGCTCAGAGTTATGAGACACTGCAATGAGAGATTAGAGAGGGGCGAGGGAGGGAAAAAAAAGAGCAAGCTTGGCTAATTAGCCACCTGCATACAGACACACTGATCATCCCGTTATCGTTTGCACAGCGCTGCGACTTGTTTTCCCCATTAGGCAGCGAGAAAAGTACAGCTCAAACTTAATGCCTCGTAATAGACGAAACCACAGAGGCTGTTAGGCCAACATGAACGGCGGCAGCGTTGCCAGAGTCACAGGAATACAAACTATCAGAACGGGAGACAGAGATTGCATCAAATATTGATGCGCTTTACAACAACATCTGCTGCGTGCCGTTTTATGAAATATTCAGGGATACACACAGAGACAGGGAGATACATGGTGATTTGTCATGGTCTGCATGCTCCATGTTTTACTGTATATATGCTGAGCTGTGGAACGGAGCATGAACAACGAGCTGCTGGAATTGGAGAGGACGAATTTGAAGATTAAGAATCCTCCGATGACGAACTGGATGCCTGGTGTGAGAAGCAGAAACGAAAACAAACACGGAACAAAAATTTAGGCCAAGATGGTTGAGCTTTTGTCTGCTCTGAGTTATTAATCTCAGCGCACTAAAACGATACAAGTGCAAAAATGACTTTCCTTTTGCATGACTGCCTGCCTACCTCACTTATCTTTTTGTCACCCCTTTATATTCTAGACATTTTCTCCACCGCATCTCAATCTTTCATGCCTCTCTCTTCACCACATCACCTCTCCCCCTCCTCCGCCCGTCGGAGTGAGTTGTGAAACCAGCTAATTCAAAGACCAACTTGCATCTCATATCTGCGATCAGTCAGGTTTAACCAAACTCCCTTAGCCTGTCAACACATTCCAAGTTCAAAGAAGACAAAGGAAAGAGTGTCTGTGGGAAGATTCAGCCCCCCTTCTCTTCAAGTCCCATAAATCTTTTAATCATGACACTGACAGAAACCGTTTCTTTCCCCTTCTATCTCCCATGATATGCCAGTATTTCCTGTTCTCCCTTTCTTTTCTTCTCTTTAACATCCTCTGCGCTCTCTTTCCTTTTCTCTCACCAAAGCTGGTCTTTCTCATTTTTGACAGTCACCCGCTCCTCTTATTTTATGCCTACTGTAACCTTACAGTAGGCAGAACACTGAGTACACTGGTAAGGTTGGTAAATTATTCAATAAGTGGGAGAAGAATTTTTAATCCCTCCCTTACCCCCTGTTCTTGTTATTCCAAAAATAGTTTCCTCTGTGGGGAGTGAATCATTCATGGTTATTGGGAAATGAGGTGTTGATTGTTCTATTCTAAAATGAGCTCCAGATTTGTTGGCATACTTTAATACACTGGCAAAATTACCATCCAATTACTTTGCATTTGTTGACATCTTTTTGCAGTATGAATATCTTTCAGAGGGTGACTGCGTTTTTTGAATTGGAAGGATAGAAAGTAGTTCTAATACATCATGCACATAATATCCCCAAGCATGTTTATAATTATTGCAAAACAAGTTGTCAAGACATGATGATTAATACTTTTGGGGTTGCAAAAACAAAATAAATCACGACTTGATGGAAAGACATTTATTCTAGCTCATAAATGCATTCAACAGTTGGTTTGTTAATGATGATTAAATGCAGCAACATGTCCTTGTCATGTTTATTTAGCTTTAGGTCTTGGACTGTGGAATGGTGGAGAGTGGGCAGGCAGCTGGTTAAGACCCATTAGAGAGGAGTACCAGAGAGGGCTGTACACTGCTCCACTTGAGTGGCAAAAAATAAGAAAGAAAAAATAAGAAAATAGGTTTGTGGTGACTGTCTTGAACCCAGGGGTTGCGTTAATGGAATATTTTCTGTATTTGGTGGGGTTTTTGTAACTTTGACGGACAAATCTGAGGCCATCTGTCATTTTGACAGATTACAACCACACCTGTGTGTGCGTGTGTGTGTGTGTGTGTGTGTGTGTGTGTGTGTGTGTGTGTGTGTGTGTGTGTGTGTGTAGAGTGAAAATGACAGAGTGAGCCGCTGCAGCTGTTGGACTGAGAGATGTCCGTTGCTCGCTCCGTGACCGCTGTAGATAGACACCTGAAACCTCAATTATAAAACTTGCTCACGCAAAAAAACAGGTCTGAAAATTGCATAAGCGACTTTTTCTGCAAACTTTGGGATTTATGAAAGAAAACATGACAGAAAAATGTGGTAACTTTATGCAAACTTTGAACCTTGCCTAAGCACATTTTGGAGACGGGAAACCCGGCAGCGCAGCTGGTGAGATGTAGACCCTCACACACTCTCACAACACACACAAACAAAACCAACAGGCACCCTCCACCCGCGTTTCTGAACTGAGTAAAATTGAGAATTTGAACAATAATATGTTGCATTTAGGAGTTAAATGTCTTCAACTGCACCTGTTGGTGCATTAATAGTGATCAGGTGTGAATCAGTTTTGTGACTCCTCAGATTAATCAATTTCTCCTATATTTATCATTCATTACCTTAGTAATACAAATCTACCTAAAAACTGTCATCATAGATAACTATTTTATAACCAAGTGAATGATGGTGTTGTATCACAGTTGGACTGAATGGTTTTTAATCTGTTTTGAATTGAACTGTATTAAATGTAATATGATATTAGTTGGAGCTGTTTATTCTCTTTTATAGTTTATTTTACTGAATTGGTGCTGAATAAATAAACCAAAAATAAAGCTTAAATGTAAGTTTGATGTTTTTAGATTGTCAGCTTTATGGAAATTCTAAATAAAGTTGAGATAAAAATCCATATCAAGTTATGATTATTTTACCATACAGTGATGCACAATTCAATACAAGATGTGAAGAATAAATCCTTTGGTTTGTCAGATTCACTTCCATTGTGCGCTGTGTGGTCCTGAACATTCTAAGGTCAGTTTTATTCATTAAGCGCTTCAACAAAAACCTTTTTGACATCCCCGTGTGCTGGACATACACTGCAGTAACATGTTATCAAAACATAATACACTACTATTAATATTAAAGGTTTTTAACAACAAATAAAAAGTCAAATTAAAGGTAATAAACAAGAACAAGAAATTCATTTATACAATTAATATCAAATTCAGTTTGTTGTAAGGGAGAATTTAACATTTCCAAGGGTTTGAGCATCTTTTCATGAGTTAGGTGTAACAACTGAAGAAGCTGACTCTTTCGATGCAGAAGAGCAGCAGCTCGACTCTGAGCTCCACCAGATGATGGAGCTTCTCACCTTATCTCTAAGGCCACTCTACGGAGGAAGCTCATTTTAGCTTCTTGTATCCTGTATCTCATTCTTTCATTGATGATCCATATCTTGTGAGGGTTAAAATGTAAATGGACCATTGAGAGCTTTGCCTTTCGACTCCCTCTTCACCACGGTAGACCCTATCAATGCCCTCATGAATAAAGATAAATCCCTGATCCAATGGTGCATCTCCTGCTAGTACTCCCTTAACTTCAAACTGTTCCAGTGCAAGCTGAAAGTCAGGTCTAGATATCCAGTTCATGAACACCACATAAAGGATCGGGGTCATGGAGCAGCCCTGATGGAGGTCAACCTGCACCAGAAACAAGCTCAATTCAGTGCAGAGAATGAGAACACAGCTCTTGCTTTGGTTGTAAAGGGACCACATAGCCATATCAGTGGCCCCAACACTTCATACTCCCACAGCACCCCCTCCTCCAGAGTACCTCAGAATTGCAGTCCAGTCATTCTCATGATGTGCTACTTCTTTTGTTCACTTGTTTTCTTCTCTTCTTACAGGTAAATTAACAATTCTCTTTTTTCCACTCAGATTTCTAAGTCTGTTAGACGTCTATGCTTGAGTACAAAAATATTCAAAGTTCAAGGATCTTTATTGTCCCCTAGGCCAGAGGTTTTCAGGTATTTTCTGTCAGGCCTCTAGCCTGGCAACCCAGTCTATATGTGGATATATATTCTGGTCACGATCCACTGAAAAAACTCATTCATAGGGGCGGGATCAACAGTTGTCAATCAAACCGTTTTCACATATGATTGGATAGTGCTAGGACTAATCAGAGCCGTTTAGCATCAACGGGAACCAGCTGGTAGATTAAATGCTTACCCCATCAGCAAAGCTGCCAATACATCCTTTTTCAAAGTAAAAGACTTAAGTTCCTCTATCTCAGGGGTGGGGAATCCTGGTCCTCAAGGACAGCAGTCGTGCACATTTTAGTGGTTTCTTCTCTTCAACACACCTGATCTGAATTAGTGGGTGATTAGGAGCCTTCTGGTTGCCTTGAAGGCTCACCTAGAAGGTAATTCAACATTTAAATCAGGTGTGTTGACTAGAGGACACCTCTAAAACATGCAGGACTGTGGCCCTTGAGGACCAAGATTCCCCACCCCTGCTCTATCTGTTCACGTCTTAAAGAAAAGCCCGAATCTAAATCGTCCAAAGTTGATGACAAAGCTGTTTCAAACAAACACGGTTTCCAAGCTGCCGCCATGTTGTTTAATTTCAGAGTTGGAGCTCTTCCGTCATCGGCTAATCCCGCCCAGCAAACCATTAGAGCGTTGTGATTGGCCCGGTACAAGACTGACCGGACCAATCAGTGGGCTGCAGAGGTTCTAATGGAGTGTGGCTAGACCAAAGTCTGCAGAGCAGAACTGATGGTCTAGTATACTATGCTATCAGGTCCCCTCTATGTGCATACACTTCACACACACACCACACGCGCATGAATGTTGCTTCACCCCACCTCACCACCAGAGCGTGTGTGTTGGAGCCGCTGATGGGGGAAACGCCCCCTCCCTCTGGACCGACGACTGGGTTGTGCAAGTTGATGTCACCTGCTGTGGGTGCAAGACATGCCCCCTCCCCTAAGTCACATACTTGTGACGGACCACAGTGTCCACCCCACCGCTCACGGACCGTGAGATCATTCGTGGTCCACCTTGTGGCCCTTTCATGTTTGTAATTGAGTTCTGCAGTTTGACTGTTCAACCCCACCCTGCCGCTGCTACTACAGAGTGAATACAAGCAAATCTGCATCCGATTTGCAGCATTTCTGGGTCATTTTCTTCCCACTACTTCAGAAGTACTGTCCTAGGCGCAATGGGTTTCACAAACCCTAACAGTAAAACACCATACTTCATCAAAACTATTCATTTACAGGTTTTATGACTGCAGGTATAAAATAGATTCTCTGTAAGCATTTTTATAATATTTTTGCTTGTCTAACTGCATCACCACCTCACTTTCTGTACTTTAATTTGATTTTCTGAAAACTGATAAACATAAAAAAATAGGTATATAAATTCAAAACTTTAGCTTTTTTAGGTTTAAAACACAGTTACTTACCTTAATGACACTGAAAATATCTAACAGCAAAAGATTCCTTACATGATGAATCAAGAAAACAAGTGATTTTAAACGTTTACTTCCATCGGCTGCAGCACATTTTATTTTTTTTCTGTGAAAATCTGGTCAGCAGCTCTTTGAGCATGAATCAAGCCGTTAACACATTACCACGAAAAGAAAAAAAAAACGTCTTCCTAGAAACCAGGTCTGGTGCATTGACATTTATAAAGGCTCAGGATTATCGTCTGAGCCATCCAGCTGTGTTTTTATACCAAGACACAGATCACCCCTGAAACCAAGCACTCCATCACATCGAGTGTCAAAGGAGAAGAAAGGCATGATTGAAAAATAAACCGACCCCTGCTTCATATGCTGTGTAAGACGCTGCAGTTTGATGACACCCCCACCCCATTTGCTCTTGGTGCTATTTCTCTGCTGACGTAGGGAGGAAAATGTGCCTTCTCTGAAAATGAAACAGAATAAACAAATTAGATTGGGTGTGTGTTGACCTCACTTTGTAATCCCCCCTGAAATATGCTTCCCGATGCAGGCGTAGCGTTAAAGCAGAAACTCTCTCAATGATCCGTCTCCCAGTTCATGTGGTGAAATGTTCCAGTAGATGCCAGCAAAGAAAGAATCTATAATTCATGATTTTTTTTTTCTTTGGGGGGGGGGGGGGGATGAAATGTTGGAGCACATTAATTAGTGGATATAGTGGAGGTGGGGGTATGTGATAAGGAATGAGATGAATGATGCTTTGATGTGTGCAGAAGGTGTGAGACTGTTAGAGTCCATATATTGGGATATTTTTTTTCATAAAAAATGTATGTTGTTCACATTTTTAGCTTTTGAAAAATTGTCATGTCAAATTAAAAGTTGTCTTTTTTGTGATCTTTGTGCAACCTTAAACTGATGAATAAAGTCATGATCAGATTAATGTTAAAGGATACATTTAGGGTTGTGCATTATCTGCAGGTGTTTGTCTGTACTTTTAAATTTCTGTTATATTTGTGTGTTGTTAGTGACACAAAAAACCAAGAGTACCTGGCTGCAGACACAAGATGGCGGACAAAGATGGCGGACAACAACCTCTGTATACCGTACCGGAATTGGTTAGGGTTAGGGTTAGGTTAGGGGGAGGGTTGTTGACCTTGCTTGAAATCCCCACAGCCAATCTAGAAAGGATATTCGCTTCCAGTACGGAGAATTACGTCACTTCCGGTAGAGAGCTTCCGGTACGGTAGTACGAGAGTGGCTGTCCGCCATCTTGTGTCTGCAGCCAGGTGCCTCTCCATTGTTACATCAAGTTGGGTCATTACACTGAAAAAAAAGAGAACATTGGTCTAACCTAAAAAAACAGGGGTCTAACTTAAAAAATTGAAGCAATCTGTCACAAGTAATTTAATTAGGTTTATCCAAGTAATTTTTTTAAAGTTTACTTTGAACAAACTTAATAAATTAACTTTGAAATAACTTAATTTAATTACATGTGACCGATTACTTCAATTTTTTTAAAGTTAGACCCCTGTTTTTTTTTTCAGTGTACCTGGCTGACTGAGACCGTGTCCATTGGGAATCATAAAATTTAGAATTTTTTTTAATCTAAAATATTCACTGATAAACATGGTTTCTAGAAATGTCTTCATTCACTTGTAAACAACCAAATTTTCTGTATTCTGGTTCTGCCATTCATTCTAGGCATAGTAGGTTCAGACAAAAAGGCAACAGGACTACTTTACTTCCTTGAAAACCTTCCACTCATCCATTAACAAGGTTTTTCCAATGAAACAGATGAAAGTAGCTTGTTTTCATGCTGCAGAGAGCTTCATTAAGGCTAAAGTGCACAATGTTTCCCCAAATGCAAGAGAAAGCAATTTTTTGAATCAAAACAACCAACACCTCCTTTTCCCTTACCTCCAAGCTCTTTCCAGAGCCACCCCTCCATAACCGTGAATCAGCTGGAGAATCCTGTGGTGCTTTAAATCACAACAAATGCCCCTGGTTGTTCTGCCCAAAGAAGAAGGTTCTGCTGCTCCATGTCAGTTCAGCACATGAGACAAGCTCCCACTGTTTGGCAGTGTTCAATCTAGCGCACAAGCTGAGTGCACACGGATGGACATGATGCACATAATGATTGACAGGTAGACTGAACAATCATAGATTTTTGTTTGAAACACGAAATCAGAGGCTTTTAGATGCAATGTTTAAAAAAACTATATTTTTGTTGCTCCATTCAATCCTATCAGGATGTGTAAAGTTAAAATAAAATCAAACCAGACTACCTACTTCAGCAAGTGTGAACAAGGATCTTATGTATTCTTATTTTCTGAGACATAAAAATTTGTTTTTCCATAATCTGTAAAGCTATAATCATCAAATTTAGAATAAATTAATGCCTGTAATATTTGGCTTTACTATGTGTAATCAATACTTTTAACAATATTCAAATGTTTTTAGGGCCCATAACAAATGATCTGCTGACAGATTATATTGAAATTAGCCAGTTAGACTAATTTCTTAAAATACAAAATAAAAAGTAGACTGCATCCACCTTTCTTTTTGTTTCTTCTGCAGCCCTTGTTCCATTCAAATCCATCTGCTGACACAGCTGCCAACCTGGGGAACAAATGCCTGACTTGACAAAGTTTCAATATTTCTCCAGTTGAGTCAGAATAAATGTAATCAGTAAATCAATCTGTTTTTGCTTTAGCTGTGATGGATTTACAAACCATTTTAATTCTCTGGTGTTTTGCTGATATAACTCACTTTAATCGCCTTCCCTCGCCGCCTTTGTTACAAACTCTGACATTCATGACTTTGTCACCTTTGATTACTATCTTAGTAAAAATCAAATAAATCCACAGCCATGTCATGCTCCAACAAACTGTGACAGATGAGACAAACAAATCCGTTAAATTGCCACGTTGTTCCTTTAATCTCTGTGAGGAAACAGAAGTTTCATTTACAAAAATAAAACACGACCTTGTCAAGCCTTCAGTTTGCTAGCTGCTCTGTGTATCTATCATTGTGCCATTCCAGGTCCCAGACTCTGAGATGCATGGCACTGTGCATGCAAAATGAACACAGGGGAGAGTGACACCACAGTTTAAGAATAAAAAAATCCCTTTTTACTTGATATGACAAAACAAAAGAGTCCAAGGTTTAAAAAAGGAGCTAATACAAGCATCCAGCTGTTTTACCAAGTTCTGATTGCTTTTAATGAGGTTTAAAAACAAATAAATGATAGGAGTCGCATGTTAAACTGGAATTAGAATGTTATCCTCTTGTGAAAATAATTTCTCTACATTTGACACATCCCTGAGGTGCAGTGGGCTGGGGGCACTTTGGGGTTCACTCTTAGCCACAGATGTTTCAGTGCATGGTCTGCAGGAACTGGGGATTGAACTGCTCACCTTCTGATCAGCAGACAATCACCTTTACCTGCTGATCCACTGCTGCCCCCAATTGATACTACTATAAAAATTATTCTTATAGTAAGATATAACGTGGCAGCTTATATTGAAATTAGCCAATTATAGCAGTTTCTTCATTGCAAATAAAATTTATCCACGTGTTTTTCTCCAGCAGCAGGCTGATTGAACATACCCTGCAGCCCCTTTCCATTCAAATCCATCTGCTGACATGGCTGACATGACTGAGGAACAGATGTCTGGCTTGACAAGTTTTCCATTTTTATCTCCAGTTCAGGAAGAGAGTAGTTGTCTATTTGTTTGGCATCCCAGTCTGTTCCCTAATTTTTTTTATCACATCTAAATATTTCATAAAAGTACGAGTTAATATTTATATATTTACCGTGTTAATGTTAATGTGGATAATGTGCATCAAATGAGGGTAATTCAACAGAATAAACTGGATAGTTTTCCTTTTCTATTCAAGACCTAGAAATGTATATTCATGCATAGACATTTGAATGCTCTATTAGAGCTGTTTTTAGTCTAGGTTTGTAGAGGATAACAGTTCACTAATGCAGGTACAGATTCACAGATAAGAAACACACCAGCTGTGTGAATTAGTGCCTGGTGCTCCTCCCTAATCACTAACCATTCTCACCCTGCCTACTCAAGGTTGGGCTGATGTACCTTCACTCGATCTCAATGTCTTATGAGGTATAGAGGTGGACTGAGGGTAACAGCTGACTCACCACTGAGTCAGCAGCAGAATGTCACAGAGCTAAATCAGTCTGTGTGTGGAGGGTCAGCCAACATGGCCGACTACACAACTCTAACCAACAACAGTGTTTTCATTTGACCGATTTACATCACATTGAAGTCACACATTGATGTGTGAGTTTCCTGTGTATGCTATGTTTGTTCATCTTGTGCCATTCCTGCTATCTGTTTTTTTTTTTCAGAAGCAACACCTACTGGTAAAAAAGAGAACTGCAGTGAGTTCAGGGTAACAGAAGAGCCTGGGGAAAACTTTGCTCTCTCAACATTGCAATTTGCACTCACCCAGAGTCAAATGTCTGGGCCTTAAAGGGACATTTAGGTCATTTTGAAGTGACGTTATTTATCTACAGTAAGGACGATACCTGCTGGTGACATCACTCAAGGGGAGTAGCACAGTCTTTAGAAACAGCAATAAGTCCTCTGACAGCAATAACACACATGCTAGCTTGATCACCAGTGGGTATGGTCACTGCTGCTGATAAATAACTGATAGAATGTCACTTTAATATGACCAAGATATCCTTTATAAGTGGACCAAGGTAAGAGCCCTGAGGCTCACCAACATTACATGGAAGTGAGAACCGGTGAATTTAAGTCCTACACTATTTCTGTTTTCAGAGTAATTAATCTGATTTGTTATAAGACAAAAATGCTTTTCTTATTAATATTTTTTTTTTGTTATGGAAAAAAAATCCTCAAGTATTCTTGTAGCATGGTTAATTTATTTTTTTTTTTGTGTGAAATTTCCTTCTTTCTAAAAATATGCAAATAAATATATGTTACTGCAACAATGTTTAGTGTGACGTACTGTAGATGTATTTTGCTTTACGTCATCTTGAGAGTGCTCCAGATTTCGCCCTGAGCCTAAAACATTGTTTTCATGCTCAGTAAAACATGCTGTCAATTTCATGTGTGGCTTCATTGATTTAGCTTGTAATGGGTCTAATGTTTTCAAGCTTTTGTTGCAAATAAATGACTTTTGGTCACGCTTTTGGTTGTGATTCCCCACAGAGAATAAGAAACAGGCTACTGTGATGTTTTTAAATTACTGGGATAATGACTGCTATGCTCATAAACAAGCTTACGGTTCTTATGACATCATTGTGTTCTAAGGATCAGCCCGAATATGTACGGTAGTTATCTAAAAAGTCTGTTTTAACTTAGACATAATTAACTAAAAACAGAGCAGAAATAAACTAGCAGAGAAAGCAAACCCGATTACCACATTGACACAAGTTCTTTATAGTTTAAAATCATTTCTCAAAAGTGCTAGATGGTGTTATTTCAACACAAATACTCTAATAAAACCAAATTCAACATATGCATGTATACACATTTGAATGCATATTTTTTTTAATGCTACTGCTTTCAAGACAGATCATTTTAATGTTGTTAAACATTGGTTGAATGCATTCATTCAGAGTATGTCAGAAAATAGACTGAATTATATAATTTAGTTTTTCTATCTGCAGAAAACAAAATGTTTTGATAAATATTTTTTAGCCTAAGGCTGTAAAGGTTTGTTTTGAAACGCTGTGTGAGTTGGCATGTTTTCTGTTGTTGGTCTGCTCTGCATAAAAGCTGTAGGAAGCTTTGATTTGTATCAGTGATTTTTATTTAACCCTTAGGCAAAAATACTTTTGTTCCCCCACATTTTAATCACTGTATTTATTTCCATGTCATAAACATGCACACTTTTATTTTGCACCAGATAATATCATAATTTTTCAACAGCAGAAATGTGATTCTAAAAGAATCATGTCTTTAGCTTCAAGGTATGCAAATTTAGTGATGAAGAAGCCAAATAATTTAATGTTACAATTCATGTTTTGGGGCAAACATAATATATTTCTCCACCCTGGTGATGACAATGTGTCCTTGAGAGACAAAGTCAAGGCGTGACCCGTTTGATGATTCAGTCTGCTTGATGTAAACCAGATGGCTCGTCACCCATAAACATCTGGAGAATTTCTCCATTAAAAAGCATTTAAAAAAGGACAGAGAAAGAATGCCTGACTGCAGAAAGCATCTATTGTTTTACAGCCCTGTGAAAGAAGTATTTGTCTGCTTACAGATTTACTGTTTATTCTATTTTCTAATCCTGCAGGGCACTCGCTGAAATACTAATTCAACATTTCAACCCTAGAGCTTTTTTAGAGGAGTAAAGAAGGTGTTTATTTTTTAACTTTTGTGGCATTCTTCATTTTTTTGTTCCATGTGTTAAATCAGGCACAATGAAGTGGCTTTATATGCCCAATAAAGGGTTAAATACAAAATGAAACTTTCTGTACTTTCTCTAACAGCTCAGTTGGTTTTGTTCCTTTAAGACATGAAATCATAATGGTCTACTTTACAGACATGAGTTTTGGAAACATTTCATATTTTATTTTTAAAAAACCATCCCAACAGATTGGTGGTTTCCCCATAGAACTAGGCTGGAATGTGGTTTTGCTCATTTTGAACTGCAGTCACTATTTCTGCTGGCTCTGTGCATTTATCGGCCAAAGTGCAGCAGTTGGTTTCTTTGATGACTTTGCTTCAGTTCACTTGGAGCATTTAAAGGGGGAATCTTGGGTAGAGGACAGAAGTATTCCAACCTTGACTTTGAAAATGAGATATTTTAAGAAAAAAAAAATTCTTTGCCACCAGGCTAATTAAAAACAACTTGTCACTGTAGCCATCTCTTTTTCTTCTTTTACTGTGAGGTCAGCAGCTGTGGCAGCTTTCAGCCTGGGCAGCATTAGGACTGTCCCTTAACTTGCCTTAATTAGACAAGAATGAAAGTCTACCAGCTGAGAGGAAATGTGGAACCAGAAGTTAAAAGGCAGCACATATGTTATTTTATGGCAAACTGGTGAAAATGCCAGAGATTTGTTGAGTTAGAAGAGGTACAAGTTGAACGTAGGGTTGTAATCTGGAAGTTTTGTTCATATCAGGGGTCTACAGAGTACCTTGTGTTCTTATTTGTATTTAAACAAAGCTAAATATGAGCATAAAAGTTCAGTTTTTGTTATTCCACTATGCTAAATTGAATATAAGTTCAAACTGAATTGTGTTGTAGTCAACTACTATATTAATTAAGGCCTTTAAATGCAATATAGGTTTGTGAATTAAGAGACACTTTCAGTATTTATTGCACACCTAAACAAATCAACAAATAAATGGTATCGACTGCAGCGCTGTAGGCCTCCCCACCACCCATCCTCATTAGAGGACTGGCAGAATGTAAACAATAGAAAAAGAGGTGAAAAATCTATAATGATCTCCTCCCAGTCAGTCAGACTGCTGCCTCTGCTATGCTGAAATAATAGCACAGCATTGTTGGCTGGAATAACAATAAACAGCCTTCTATTCCTCAGTCTGATATGAACCACCATTAACACACAACAGCCAGTGTAAGAGCACCGGGTGGACAAGGTGAAACAAATCATCCCAGTATTTGTTCTTGGATATTGTCTTTAGACAGAACATCTGCTGGCAGATCTAGGTCTAAATATATGTTTTTTCATAGTTACCATTTATCTTGAAATGAAGCGTGGATTAGAATTACAATTAGAACAACTTGATTTGTTATTTTCAAGAAACCATCTCATCAGAGGCCTTCAGCAAAGTGAGGACAATACAGAAAAAACTGTAGCCAAAGCAGAGCTGTTCAGGCCTTTCATTCAAAGTTTAACAGAACAACAAGCCAATAAAATCTGAACTTTACAAAAATTACATTTTCTACAGTTTATAGGAATAAATGTGTGATGAGACATGAAAAACCACCAATACATGAATAAAACCAAACTAGAGCTGCACTGACTTGTGCCCTGTCAACACCTTTAATCTAGATGATATATCTTAGGATTTTAACCTGCACATATTGAGGTGTGTTTCTAAAAAATCATAAATAATCCCATAGAAATATGAGCTAACACCTGCCTTCCTAAAGCAAGCTCCAATCTCCTAAATGTCATTGCTGTCAATTTTAATTTATCAAGTATATTACTCGAATTTTGATGGCTTTAAGTGTAAAATCACTGACAACACCTTAATGTAACCATTTTGGTGCATCTAGGGGAGAAAATTTTTAATATTTCCGCTGAAATAACTGCACATGAATGCAAAATGAGCTGTTTAACAAACGATGATAAACTGAAATTTAAAAATGTGGTTGAGTTTTAAGATGGCAGCAATCTGCTGTGGATTTGGGTCCAAAATGATTTTGTTGGAGGTAAAAGGTGTTTGTTCAAACTGACCCACATCACAAAACAACTACAACAATTCTTATCCCCTAAATTTCAACACAGTTCATGCAAACTTTCTACATTTTACATAGCCATGGAATTCATTACTTTGGCAGAAATATAACAAACGAATTCCTGTCAGACATGACTCCTGGTTGCACTGGAAGAGCTACATTTTGCTGCCATTGGTGATTTTTTTGCTTGCAAACAGCTTTAGAATTCCATGTAAATAACTGTAATGCAATACTGAAGTGTAATAGTTAATAAAATAATATATAAACTCACAAGAAATTAAAGATTGGAGTTGATTTAGGAGGGCAGCAATAGCCTTTGGTTTTGGCTAAGTTCATGCTAGCTGTTAGCTCATTTGTCCTGTAGAACGTATACACTCTGTTCCCATTAATGCAGCTGCCATGAAAGCTAACTACAACAGGTAAGATGGTAATTATGGCCTTAAAATCCATTTTATTACAACATAACAGTTAGGCTACTAGTCTGACACATTTATTATCACAGACCTATAAGACACGTAATAATATGAGTCATACATTTTATAGAATGATGAGCTGCTTGGAGGATTTTTGCTGCAACTTTTCTGCTACTTATGTGTAACCATAGCAACCATAGACTTGTTTACATAAGGCAGCAGCTAACTGAAAACTCAAAAGCTCAAATAATGTCCAAACTATGACCCAGAATCCAAGACGAGTTAAAGAGGAGGAAATGTGGATGTGGAGCAGGAGCAAAGCAGAGAGAGAGGAAGAGGAAGTTACAAGCATCGCTAACATCTATCCTAATGTGGAGTGTGATCGCTCAAGAATAGGATCAGGCTTGAAGTCCTGATAAGGACCCAACAGAATATTGTGAATGGGTTTTGAAAAGATCACTGTAATTTTTCTCTAAATGAATTAAAACATTATTAAATTGTCTTATTCATGTCTCATAATTTCCTGTGAAAATTTGCCCAAAAGCAGAACAAACAGATACTGAAAGTCCTGCCATCTCCATCAGCCTCACCTCGTTTCTGTTGTCATGCCGACCCAGTGTTTGTGGGCACTATTGGCTCTCACCTCTGGGGAGAGGGGGTGTAAAGGGGGCCTTACTCTGTTCTGTTTGCTGCCTGCCTAATGCCCTCATTCCTGCTGTCTGTCACCCATCATGTCAGTGACATGATGGGTGAATGCATCCTCTCAGTCAGACTGGAAGAAATGTGCAGCAACTGAAAGTGTAAAACTCCTTAAGGCACCCGCCTTGACAGCATTTTTATTTTTCTAACTTTTTCCACCATTTTTTGGTTTGGTTGCTGTTTCATTCTTGACATTTCAATCATCTCTAGCTCTGCTTCATTATTTTCTGCTGATTGTTTAACTAGTTGTCAGGAGCAATCCATACTCACAAAATTTACATTTTACAGGTTTTTTTTTAACATGAAAACCTTTTGTTCAGAGCCAATCCAGTGAAAGAAAACTTCACACACTGTTGTCAATTAAGACCTTGTTACTATGTAAAACAAATGAGCCAGGCAGTGCTGACCCCAACACATTGTAACTGAGTGATGTGAAAAATGAGCATCGTTGACTACACAGATACAAGAACCTGCAGAATGGTTTTAAACAAACTCAGATGTAATGAAAACAGCTGCCTCATTCATACCCAAAAGTGTTTTGTTCTTGCAGAATTCTTGTTTTAAAAGTTTTCATACTTGAGTTATGTTCAGGATGGTGGGGGATTTATTTATTGTCTTATATTATGAAGACTGTGCACCTACAGCCAGCATCATTAGCTGAGTGATTATAGTGACTTCCTGTTTTATACTTGTTAGGCTACAGTTTCAGAGCCCCTGAGCAGCATCAGTGACAGGACCAGATGAAACCAGTATTTGCTGAGTTTAGCAGCATCTTGATTTTCTTACCTGAACGTGTCATGATCCAGTCATTTACTAAAGTGTAGCGAGGTCTTAGTGTTGATGCTGTTCACCTCCGACTTCATGGACATCAGCACAACTCATCCACTTAAATGAAAATCTACAGAAAACCTTAAGATAGTTTCATTAACTAAATGCTCATCAAAAGAACACTGTTTGGTCTCTCTTTCTACTTGATTCAGACTCTGCTCCACCCCTTGTTAACATGCTGTGTGGATGTAACAGACAGCCCGTTATAGTGTAGTGCTGGAATAGCTGGTGCCATCTGCATTGCTTCACTCCACAGAGAACAAGAAAACATGAGCAATCAGATGGCGAGGGAGCTGGAAATCCTCCCCTCATAATCTCAAGCCAAGAAGCAAAGCTGAATTCAATTCAGGCCGATGGGACATTTGGGATTAACTAAACACAAAGGACTATGTGTCTTCCCCTGTCCTTCAGCTAGATTTGCTTTATGTGTGCCAGCCTTTGAAGGACTGTACGCCAGATCAGTAGTTGCAGGCCAACAGAGGCACGACTCATCAGTTTACCCCAGTGGGTTCTGGGGCAGGTCCCCCTGATGTTTTCTAGGAGTTCTGCCTTACAAAACAGAAGTCCCAGTGGGTCACAGAGGGTGCCGTTTACAGCAACTCAGCAGCTATAAAGACTCTCCTTACTGTTAGCTGTGTGTGCAGTAAAGCACCTGCTGTATTTTTCATGTATTACTGCAACATGCTTCATTTAATTTATGAGGTTTTTTCAAAATTTTGCAAAATTGAAGGCTGATTTATGAAACAGTTGCATAAAAATAACTTCATTGTGACAGGAAGCAACTAAACTGCTCATTAATTTAGGACTTTTACAGAAAGAACACAACATTTATAATAATTAAACATGTTGACAAAATGCCGATATGATGCAACCTCTGTCAAAAACCTGATTTTTAATTGGCTGCAATCTGATGTCTACATGACAAGGAAAACCTGTTTTCCCATTCTCCTGTTGATATATTCTTCACAATAACTCAAATAGGAGTTTTTTGATGGTTTAAAAATCTTGCTAATTTGTTTCAGGTCAGACCACATTGTCATTCTGTCATCAGAAAAGTACAAGAAAAGAACACTTTCACTGATTAGTTTTAATTAAAGTAAGATCATTTCCTTCATGGCTGTCCAAGAAAGCAGGTGATGAATCACGCTAACTAGCTTTCAGACTGAAATAGGAGCGGCACCAGCGGCAAAAGATTGATGCCAAAATATTCATATAAGGAATAACTCAACCGCTTTTATCTTTATTAATCTGAGCTGCCACAGCCTTCTTAATAAAGCAACTTTTCACAAAACCTATTAGATTCTGCACTTTTCAAGCCACAATACTTTACCATACTTTTGGTAATGCTTTATCTTAGGTACCTTGCATTGAATAAGTAAGAAAATCAGCAAGTTTTATATTTTGAAAACTGTGCAACAAATTTATAGTTGCAGCATGCTTGTTATTTACTATATGATGTTTATAATCAGGTTAGGCATCTTTAAAGGTTTTGAATTCAAGATCTTAAGGAAATACTTTTAACTTTTACAGTTTTATATGTTCAAACATTTTTCTCCAGATGTCAGTGTTTAAACGTTTTGGAGTATGTTTTTGTGCGAAAATTATAAATAATTACTGTAGTATCATTGTAGATAGTTTACAGAGCAGCCTCAGTTCAGAGAAACAGAGATTATATCCTGAACTGATGGCTAGTGTGAATGCAGACCAAAGTGTATTGTCGCTGTTTTAGAAAATAACAGTCTAGTTTTTCATAGCAGTTTATGCAAACATTATTTTGTGAATATTTAACTTGTCAACAGTATTGCATAACCTGAATTTGACATGTAATTCTCTGATTATTTACAGGCATAATAATCATCAATAGCTTCAAAATGTGCAGCAAGACCTCTGGTGCACACAGGGTTCAGTGCCTGCAGGATTTTAAACTATTTCTTGCAAAAAAAGAAGAAAAAAAACATATCATGAGAAACTAAAAGCAGTGTAAAGTTTATAAAATTACATTTGCATGGACAGCTGTGCAAATTAGGAGATTAAAAATGTTTTCAGATAGCGTTAATTCAGTTTTCACGTGACCAACTTGCTAACTTGTCTGTGGCCAGCAGTGGACAACCTGTAGTGCTGCAGGACCAATATGCTACCTTCTACCTGTCTTGAGTAATGAAATACTTCTTTTCATGGAAGAAACAATACATTTAGGAGAACTGTGATCCAGCTTCTGAACCTGCAGCTTTGTTTAAATTGTTAAAAGTGGTAACATCTCTCCCAGAACTCCAGTTTAGTGACATCTGACTGCATCTTATAGAGAGTCCATCACCTTCTACCACCTTCAGGATGAAAGCTTCCTAAGGAACTCACAGCTACAGGTGTTTTATACCAGGATGGTAAATGATGTCACTATAATGGAGGTGGAGAAGAAGAACAGTTCATCATTAAACCCTATGGATTGTCTGTTAAGGAGGCTGAGATTACAGATCCATAAAACACGGTCCTCTATCTGCATCTATGTAGAGAAATGTGAATGTCAGAAAGTTGAGGGAAGTTAAGGAGAATTATTTTCACGTCTGTTCAGTTAAAGGTTTTCTGATCACTACACAGAACAGGCTGCTCCACTGTGACTGAGATACAGTATAACCAGACACATCTGTGTGTGTGTGCATGGTGTTACTGGTGGACATGTGTAGTTGTGCTTTGATCCTGCAGGGCACAGTCTCACTACTGAAGGTCACCAGTTGCAGTCATGTGTTAATTGTAACACCAGAAACACAGCTAAGGACTCAAATTTACAATGTCCTCTCTAGACTTTATTTTCTGATGGAATCATGTTAAATCACCTCATTTATCTAAGGGTTGATTAGTGCATTCAGTAGCGCTGCAACTGTCTGATATTTTGGCGAAGGTAAACTGGAGAATGATTAAACAATGGCTGAAGAGCAGACAATCACAGTACTGGTCTGCTATTCAGGTAGAGGTCTTCTAGTGGCTCTGATGTCCTTTAAAAACTGTAAATACATTTTTAATGTGGATTCATTTGGATAATAATAAATTAGACTTACAGGATATAGTGCTTTTAAGGGACTTTATGTGAAATTTAAAAATATATTTTTTTACCTGCTATGCATTATTTCATCCTGTGGTAATGGTATTTACTAACATTAAGACATTTTTGCATTTTATGAATATTCTCAGCATTTAACATTACTCAACACTATTTTATTTGAAAACAATACAGCTACGAAACATGCAGTGCACAGCTGAACTGTTGAGGTGGGACCAGATCATAGTTTCACAAGTCACAAATACATCTTTTCACTCTGGGTTTAAGTCGAATCAAATTCCAAAAAATTCAAGACTTTAATTTAGACTAGAGGAGACTTCTTTGTGTGAATCCACTTTCATCTAAATAATTTAGCTTTTAATTTAAAATTAAACCCTGCTTCACTTGTTTAAGTTACCAGCCTTTCTGCTGCATTTCATTATGGATAAAACCAATTTGAACCAGCGTGACAATAAGATTTATTCCACTACAACTTGTACTTAAGTAGCAAAGGGAGGGAACAATGTTTTGGATAGAATGCCTTTAACTAAACTGTGCTTGGGAGTGAAATTAAATTAGGAAAATTGAACTGGGATAATTTAGCCAATTAAAGATAACAACACTTATAGAGGGATGGGTATTAAAAATAAGACTTCTGTAATTCAAGCTAAGTGTGTTTTGAAAATTGTAACGTTAGATACAATAAATGTTTAACTGGAGTGAATTTATACGTTGTTTTCAGAAAATGTCTCCCTTTTTTCACATGGCTGCTGCTTTCAGACACTCAGGCTTCACTATCCCCATTTTTCTTAAAGGTTTTATAAGTGTCAGTCCAAACAGCTGCATGTATCCGAGAAATCATGAAGGGAAATCTTCAATCTAAGCAGCAAAACAAAAAACGAGCTATTTACAGGAGTTTACTGTACATCAAACAGCCTGACAGACACGTCTCAGCAGCGCTACGGGTTTCTGTCCCACGTCTCTGGCTTCTATCCCAAGCTCCATCTCCTTCTATCTTTCTTTCTTTTTTCAGATTGTCAGTCAAATTTACATCTGTTCAGTAACAGGATGAAATGGAAGCTTTCCATGCTCACTTGATGGGATGTCAGACAATTTTCTGAGCACTTGCCTGTAGCTAGAAGAGTGCTCCTTTTAGCCTTGAGGCTAATGGAGCTTCTTCACTTTTACATTTAATTTAGGAGGCTGAACAATCTTGTTGGTCTGATATGGTTTTCTTATAGTTGCCTCTGAAAAAGGAACTTTAAAGAGAAATGTGGAAATGTTATTAATAATCTTACCTGCTGTGGACTTCCTGGATGAGTTTTTATGTTTCTACTTGACTGGATTGAGAAGCTAAAGGCTAGGGCAAGATCGAAGTGGATTCCTGATGTTTATTTAAATCAGAGCTCAAAAACTAGTGGTAAATGCAAATGCTATGTAAAATTTTAACAACACGGCAACATTCTCCTGTATTCACACTCGTTTTGAGCTTCAGGCGCTGCCAGGTGTGTTCCAGTCACAGACTGGTTTCTGATTGACAGCTTGGACATGCTGTATGTGCTAGAGTGAATGTGATCAGACTGGTGACCAGATGATGTGGTGAGTTTGTTACCTTTTTGTGCCATTTTTAGGAGTAATATTCCTCCTATTTCCTTTCAGACGAGCTTTGCTGAGAAACGAGTGTGTGGTGAGGATGTACTGTAGTGCTGCTGCACCGTGA
The DNA here is from genome assembly GCA_006937965.1 of Callopanchax toddi. NCBI lineage: Eukaryota > Metazoa > Chordata > Actinopteri > Cyprinodontiformes > Nothobranchiidae > Callopanchax > Callopanchax toddi. The sequence goes on from SSNR01000077.1 coordinate 2,058,930, forward strand.
ACTTGTTGAGGTGTTGGAGCTTATTTACTACATCTTCATGAGGCATTTGCCTTCTGCTTCATGCCAACAATTTACTACTTATCTAGTGCAAAAATAAAAACAAGTGACCATGTGAGGTTGATGCGGCTTAAATGGTTTGAATCTAATGAAGTGCAAAATCATCGGATCAAGCCTCCGTTTGGAGGATTTAGCAGCATTTGTTTTGTTTTTTAATCTTAATTGTATTTACCTCACTTTCTCTCTTTTCTTCTTTCTGTAGCATGTGATCTGTGTGTGTTGGCAGACAGTCTCTTGGTGATGGTTCCACCTGTGTGTGTGCGTGTGTGTGTGTGTGTGTGTGTGTGTGTGTGTGTGTGTGTGTGTGTGTGTGTGTGTGTGTGGTGCTGGAGCTTCACTTCATGCATGGTCTCAGTGTTTGGAGTGATTTGTTTTTGCTTTGTTTAATTTGGAGCCATCTCCCAGTTTCTGGCTGGTTCCCACCTGGTAAGCCTAATTGTTCTTTTTTTAAACTCTCTTTTAAAAAAAATAAATAAATCCATTACATAATTTGGAACCACGTCCTCTGCTTGCTCTGTGGAGTGTGCCTATATGTGTCCTTTTTCTGAGTTATTTCCTTGGGTGAAAGTCCGAAGGGGGTGTTGAATTTTGAGTTTAGTGTAATTGAGAAAAAGACAAAACCTATTCATTCACCACTGCCACATACAGACAAACTAGGGCATATACCTGCAGGATGCATGCAACATCAGCTCTTATGATAAAGTTTAAGGAACATGAGAGGATAATACATTTACAGTACATTTCATTAATCACCTCATTGTCATGAAGCTTAATTCACAGAAAACACACAACTTGGTTCTGACAAGACTTTTTCTAACAGAGTACAAGGCACACCTTTACACACATTAACATGGATGATCCCTTAAATAACAGATGAATACATGGTCAATATATAAAATGAATGTTTTGCTTTGGGTTAAAACAGATAATTAAAAAAAACATATTTAAGGTTTGGAGGAGTTGAGCATTTCTAAGTGAAATTCTTTGTTTTGTCTTCATGCTGCCTTCTTGGATCAGTTCACTCTACCTGAGGGTCCTCTGAACAGGGGACCTTTGGGTATAGAAAGTTTAAAAGCCCTTTCAAAGACATGCTTAATGTTTATTAATATATTCATGCTGCCTATCCTCTGAACATTATAATAATAATAATACGTTTTAATATATTCTATTCATTGTGGGCATTTTGTTGATCAAATTTCTAAAAAAAGTGGCCTAGGGAATTAAGGGTTAAAAAGAGATTTGATATCCCAATAAGTGGTTTACCTGGTGAAATAAGGAATAATATTAAATCTGGGCAAGTGACGATGGTATAAATCACAGAGGTATTATAGATAGTTTAACTTAAAAACAGGATAAACAGAAAATCTCAGAGACATTATGATATAAAATATATACCCAAACTAAGTGTTGCAGTAACCATTTTAGTGAGTGACTTTAATCCCTGTGGAGTCTCTGATTTCTTCATAATGTTTAACAGCTACAGCTGACAATAAAAATGATTATAAACTCAAATGAGAACGAGGATGGCAACCGTTTTGTTTTAATTCCCGTTGTAAAAGCCAGCTTATGCAAATGACTCTAACACACTCATCAATTTCATTGTTAAGAAACTTGGAAATGGAGCAACTGTATCAAAAAAGTCCAAATCAAGATCCAGTCCAAAGATTTCCCACCACACCGTGTTCAAGACTCCTAACAAAGGCTTTTGTTCAGCTGGCTTCAAAGTAAAGGTTTACAAATGAGGTTTTTGTACTTTTTCTGTCTTATTTAACACAATATTGTAGAATATGATGAGTTAAACTGAACTTTTCTTACATAATCTTATGAATTTCATGATTCATCCATTGCTATGTTTTGATAGATTTATACTGATCAAAAGAATTAAAGGAGTTCTTTTAATCAGAGTCTGGTCAAGTCAGTTAAACTTCTGGGATGTTGATCTGGTCAGTTAAGTAGTAGAGATGGTCATTAATCAGTGTCAACAGTTTTGGTGTTAATGCAATTAACAGGTAGCCTACCTTCAGTTTCACTCTGCAAACTCTGGTCTAGCCATGCTCCACTGGAACCTCTGCAGCCCCGGTCAGTCTGGTACCGGCACTCTATTTGGTGGGCATATCGCAACACTCTGTTTGGTGGGCAGTATTAGCCAATGATGGCAGAGATGGCGGCAGCTCAGGGACTACGTTTAATTGAAAAGGCTTTGTCATCAACTTTGGATCATTTAGATTGATTCTTTTCTTTAAGATGTGAACAGATAGAGGAACTTAAGTCCTTTATTTTGACAAAGGATGTATTTGCTGGTTAGTCGACAGGATATGGTAAAAGTTAAATTTTCCAGCTGGCTCTGATTGTTGCTAAACGGCTCTGATTGGTCCTAGTGCTATCCAATAGCATGTGAAGACCATTTGAAAGACAACCATTGATCCCACCCCAATGAATGAGTCCTTTCATTGGTTCATGGCCAGAATACGTGGCTTGAGTGGGGTCCAAATGTTGATACCATCAAACTTCCTCCACATTTTCCCACAGTGTACAGTATTATGGTGACCAGGGTTGGACTGGGACCATAATTCGGCACAGGCATTTTCCATCATGGCTCCCATGAACACTTACAGCTGATGTTCAGTTTGTACGGCTACCGCTGTTGATTGAAGCGCTGTAAGCTCACGAACACACCCACAGCTATGAGCTCACGCCGCAACAAGTAAGTGCTGAGTAAAATGGGGGAGGGGGTGATCCTGCTGTTGACTGAAGCCCTAAGCGTACATGAATATACCCGCGGCTGCACGAGCTCGCTCTGCAACAAGGAAGTGCTTATTAAAACGAGCCGCTCGGATAGCGGGCTGCGCGAGCGCCCCAGACCGGCCCAAAGTTACCACCGGCTCACCGGCAGTCCCGCCCTGACCGTGCATTTTTTTCATGACGGTATTACGGCTGTATACAATATTATCATAATACCGTCCAAGCCTAGGCTATATATTCACATATATGGTCTGGCCAGGCTAATTAACAGGTGCAACAAAAGGGGCAACAATGAGTTGACTCAGCGACCCAGGAACGTGCTCCAGACTTAATGTAAGATAAAATCTCTGTTTATTCAATGTTTCAAAGCCTAAATTCAGAGTTGAATGACAGAAAAAAACAGAAGTGGCCAAAACCAACATTAAAATGTTTCCCTCAAATTCTATCAAAATCCAAAAGGATGCATGATGTATCAAATACAAGGAGCTGTAAAGCTTTCCATCTCACAGTTCTTCACCAGTTCTTTGCATCTGTGATGTTAGAAACCAGAAAAAGACCAGCACTAACAAGCTAGAATGGTGCAAATTACTACCAGAGGACTCAATAAATCAATCCCTGTCTCATCCTTGTGCACTGGGACCAGGATAGTGTCCAAATAAATGGCCAAGTAGAGTTACACCTTCAAATCGATTTACACGTTCAAGTAAAAGTTCTGAGTTTCATTCACTGCCATCCCTACAACAGTTTCAGCTCTCTTGATGTTGTTTAGCTAAAATTTTGCATTGTTTGTTAGTTCAGTTGGTTAGATGAACTTAACAGCCAATTTATTGTTTGTAAATTTAAAGATATGCTCCTCTAGAAAGGTTTGATAATGCTAATTTCCTTTTTATGAGAGATTTAATTTCTAACACAAAGGGCTTTTCTCTGACATCAATTTGTTAGACAATAAAAACCAGCACAAAATGCTGTGTGTCAGATAAGAGAGAGCAGTTTTGCTACAAGTGTTTGACTTTAATAGAAGTTTCCACTCGAAGGAAATGAAAGATGATGAAATCTGATATGCAAGGATTTAAAGGGGCTGCCGTCTATAGTTAAGGAAACAGCTCTGGTTTAAAAGCATGAGGCAAAGCAGGAGCTCCGAGCTCGAGTGGAGTTATAGACGTGCAAAAAAATAATACAAAAAAGTACTTAAATCCAGTGGCTGCATATAAGACTGGGTCAAATGTAAATGTACTATATAAACCTACCTCCTTGCATAAAGCTCGTAGCACAGGTATTACTGCTGAATATCTGAAGCTGTTAGAATATTCTGAAGTGAAGTGAGTACAGGGAGATAGAAAGATGAGTCACTACTTTGTAAGTTCGGTGTAAGGAATTATTTTCATAAACTAGGTGTCCTTTAGATCATACAATTGAAGTAGTTTTACTGTACTTTTTATAAGCTGCTCTGGTTACTGTAAATCATAAAGGCAAATGTCCTCTAAAGGGCAGCGGGTTACTTTATTAGCTGCCTGGGAAGTGTAGAGCTGAATTAAAATGAGGAATACCATGACTCTGCAGTCAGAGAGGCTGTAAAGTGGCGTAGTGGAGGGATATATGGATGTACATGGGGAGAAAAGAGTAAGAGTCAGTGACGGAAAGGGAATTTGTGTGGGAAAACGGGGAAAGAAAGGAGGAAAGAACAGCTGAGTGATGGTGAAACATAGAGTGGGGGTATGAATGGGGAAAGAAAGCCATCCTGAAGTAAACGATTGCAGCGGTACTCCCCTGTTGTATGCACCAGATGGTGTTCATTGATTATTCATTGCATGCGATGGATGTCACTGTCAGCGCGCACGGCTCTGCTTCATTCTGCTCTCTGCCTCGGTGCACCTGGGGGCAGCGATGGGGGTAGGGGAGAGCTGTATAGGGCTGCGGTGGATGATATGTGGATGTCTCGGAGTTGGGATTTGAAACTGAGACAAAGATTTGTCTGCATGCAACACACACACACAGATGCATTTTCACAAATGACTGCATGGGGATCAGACAGATTTGGAGAGTCATGTGACACTGGTTTTAGATTAGTCGGTGGTCAATGCAGATTGGTCTGCAAGCAGCAGCAGATGCAAGCTTCCCTTTCAGTATGTCTAACGTCGTATTCATCTAGGGTACATCATGTACTGAATTAGAACAGAACAAGGATTGACGTGCACACAAAATGATTCACAACCAGAGATACTAAGGTAGCTGGTTGACTCTCTTTGACCAGAGCGGCTTCACTCCCTCTCTCGGTGATGGAAAACACGATTGCTCTGTCACTCCCAATTTGCATTCTTAATAACTGAAGAGACGATGAGAGAAAAACCACGATGGTGTGTCAGCAACAGACAAAAGTTATGATTCTCAGAGTGACAAAGAGCAACGCAATGTGTTTATGCATCTGAGCTCTACATTGCAGGTCAGGGACTGAACGTGCAATTCAGGTGGATGGGCTGAGCTCATAATTATTCACTGCTTGGTGCACACAGAGGCAAACTGCCTGGAGGTATTGATCTGGTTACATCTAATTCTGTTTTTGCTGCTATTGTCAAGACTGAAGGTGTCAGGTGAAATAAAGTAATCAGGCTGCGCTGGCAGGACTCCTCCAGAGCAGCTGCTGAGCTGAATGGATGGACTCAGGGTGGAATTAGTTTCTAAATTGAAGACATTTGACAAGACCATGGCATGCCAAGTGAGACGGCCCTGACGGTATTTAAGTAATTGTGTTATTGACATCTCACGGTGAAGCTGCCAGACATTCACAAAGAAGGGAAGACACACAAGTGGGAACTCTGCGTGGCTTCATTTGAAGGCCAAACAACAAGACACATTAAGCCTACGATAATCCGTAAAACTAATTCTTTGTCGCCATCAATCAAATATTTAACTTACCCATGTCATTTTAATTCTGAGCTTATAGTTTTTACTGTTGTAAAACTGAAAATCATGAAATATTACATTTCAGCACTGGATTTGATCAAAATCTAACTGATCAATGATCTGAGCACCATACCTACATTTTGATGTAGAAACTATAAGATGTAACAAAACCCAAAACCAACAGACATGTTCATTAGGGTCACCACGGTAACCACACACTTCTAATTTCTGACTGAAGTCCTAAAATGACCAAAAAGAGCAAATGTTTGTTTTTAATACCCCAAATTATCCAGTATTTGTCACCGTTCAGCAGCAGTTTCTCTCTAGATTTGAGTATTGCTCCTGTCAGAGGATTTCTTCTAGTTTATAGAGACCTTACTTTAGACAAATAACTGATATAACGCCACTTCAGAATGACTCAAATATCTCTTTAATGCTGCCTTGCCTGCTCTCCACCAACCTCAACCAAATTCAGACTGACCAGAGCTCAAAGTCCCCCTCCTTCATCCTTAGGTTGGCTCCTCGGTTCCCAGAATCTCTTCAACCTCCTCCAGGATCTTCAATGAGATAGAAGTGTTGCAAAAGTGCTGGAAAGGTTAGATAGCTCAAATGTTAATGTGACTTTATCTCACTCAGTTAACACCTTCCATTGTAAAGAAAATGGTCTAAAAACCTTCAAAACTCAACTATGAAAGTATATGTGGATGTTTTTCTCTGCAACTTTTGTCCATGTCATATATTGTACTGCTACTAAAAGTCATGTCACATTATTCCTAATTAAGCTGCTTGTATTGATGTATTTTTTGTATGCTTTATCAGCTTGAATACATTTTTGCAACCCTTTTCTTGACTTTCATGCCAAATCACAGAAAAAAGGCTTTTCATCAGATCTACCCTTTATCCAAAAATCAATATATCAGCCTTAAAAAAACAACTGTAGCATCATCAATAGATGCTCTGACCTCTGTCCCCGTGATCATCGCAATACACTACTCCAGCTTTTCCCAATAACTTGGATTATAATGGATCTTTACTGTGTTTAACCTGAATCAGCACTCCTTCAAGGGTCGGTCGTTTTGGAAGAATCCACCTGACTCTTTTAATAATAATAATTATATAAGCTAAAGACTCTCAGTGTCTCTTCCTAAAATGACACTTTAACTGTTACAGAAATGTCTTAATGTGATTAATGCACTTTCTCTTACAGCACTAAGAATGTTGATCCAGTTCAGTATTATTTTCATACTTCTACTGTGCTAATGGGAAAACCCAGTATTACTTTATTAGCGGGTACCTTTGACATTAAAGGTTGGGTCATGTGACTTGATAATGTAATTTCATAGGTCCACGATCCCAAAAACTCCATCTTAGCTTGCCACGAGCTGACTTTCATGTGAGTTCTCATCAAGCCTCGATGAGCCACGCTTCAGCTGTTTTCCTGAGCTACACAGCTGAAACCTGTCAAACCCCCGATCGGCTCTGCCGATCGATCTGTCACTCCCCCTGAGGGAAGACAACACCTAGCTCCATACCAACATGCGAGCTCCTGCCTCACACCAGCCATGGCTCTGCTGACGGCCCGGATCTCGGACGCAACTGAGGGCCGCTCGGTGACCGGAGGGTTCCCGCACGGCCAGGACGAGTCGAAGGGGGGTCTCCCGCTTCCCATCGATCTACTCCAACCCACCAGTCGGCGATCCAGTGGGACCTGGCACTCGGTGAGAGAAACCATCGCTGGTAAACTCAGAGGCCTGTTGATAAGCTAACCGCTCACTCCAACACGTCACCGATCCACCAGGATTATTCCCCTCACTCACTCCTTAACCTAAATTAATAACTCTAGTCATAACATCACAGACTCAGCCGTTAATCTCAAAGTTTAACCAACTAGAACACAATTACCATCGTGTTTAACTTGCAACTGTTCTTATTACCTCAACTGTTAAATGTGTGTACTATCGTCCGCTTTGTGAATTAAATTTTCTATATAAGATTCAATTCACGACTCTGGCTCAGATTCATCAACAAAAAGGTACGTAAATAACTCCCTGTGTTTTAGAGAACCTAGTGTCAATCTGTAATTAATCTCAGCTATATTAAAGGTTACAGGCTCAGAGAGAGACCTCAATTAATCCTAAAATAGACTGAAATAATTAACAGAAGGTGGGTATAATAAACGCAACGGTTTATTCCTCTACACAACACACACACACATATTAAACTCAAGCTTTCTTTCAACATGGAGACCGTAGGATTGAAAGCCAGTGTGGTGAAGATATGACTAGCTAATAGCATGGAGCATGTTGCTCTTTGCTTCCCCGTGATGATTGGCCAGAATCCTTGAGAAGAACACTGGCACAGCTCAGACTTGAACATGAGTGTGAAATCTCCTGTGCACACAGATGGCACACACTTTGCCACCACAGCTTGTTAGCAATGCATACCCACGCATAAAAACACAGGAAAATGCTACATGTAAGCGCGCATAAGGGTTGACCCTTGGCAGAGGAACGTCCATATTTCTTGAGCAGTATGTCGGACAACCGTTTGCACTACATGTGGCCACTTAAGTGAGAATGAAAGTGTCCTGAATGTTTGGTGGAGCAATTTTACTCAAAACACAGATTAGCAATTAAAAAAAGAAAGAAACATATAAATAGACACTTATTACTCAGGGAGGAAATTAAAGGTGGAAACTATGAATCGTGCTTTGATCATTAGTCCTCATTAAGCCAGCAGTCCGAAACAAGTTCTATAAATTAAATACTGCTTTGTAGAGGTCAGATTAGTCAGGTGTAGTGTATAGACTGCATGTTTTTGAGAGTCTGGTTTCACCAGAAAATGATGTAAAAAGCAGCAGCCTGTCAGGCTGAACAATTAGCCAACAGTCTCTTTAACGTCTAGATGTCACCAAATATGAGATGAAGCCTTGTTAAAATACCCAACTTTTACAGCAGAAATAAACATGTTTCCACCATGATACGAGTTATTTCTGTCTCTACACTAACTTATCAAAGAAAAATGCACTCATGTTATTTTTATGCTGACTTAAATGCATTAAATCTTAAGGGTATTATCACTAAAATAACAGTTATGAATGCTTAGGTGACAGATGCAGAGGGGACCTACATTTCATTTAGAGGGTGAATTACTGTAAAAACAGAAAATGTCAGGCACTTAAAAGTATTTTGGTGAGTCACCTCCTCAAACTATTACTGTTGCTCATGTGATAAGAATCAGACTAAATGTCACAACCTGAGCCAGCAGTGGAGCAGAAACTGCTACTGTTGATCAAAATAAAAACAGCCTGTAGTCACACTAACAGGAAGCTGAAGGTTCTGACAAAATGTTGAAATCCCCCCAAAGGAGGTCAGACTCCAAATGATTTGCAAGTAAATTAAAATGTAGAGTTGTCCAGTTGGAACTCTGACTTTTTGAGATGTGTATAACGTTCTGTTCAAGCAGAGACACTGATGTGTTTTCATCTCAGAAAGCCATGCAGATGTTTCCTCTTTCGCTGTCAGCTTTCAGTAATCTCAAAGAAGTTGTTGGAGTCAGTTCCCGGCTGAATTAGTTCTCCAGAAGTGTTTTGAAGGCCTTGCCGGGAAAAACCATTCTTTAGTAAACAGCAGCCTGTGACTGCGCTGTAACCCCAGCTGCCTCCCCTTTGAGAAGATTCAGAGTACACGCAGGAACCTTAAAGTTCTTGCATGCAAACTGATGCACATAATGCGTGACCAGTGCCTAAAGATCCTGGGTTTGCCCCTGTTCAGGTTTTCTTTTATTAGACTGTCTTGTTTGTCTGTGTAACAGTTAAATCAATTTCCCCAAAGCTGTCAACCATTTTTCTGAGTCTTCATCTATTTTCTCAAGTGTTTGAGGTGAGAAACACACCTAGCATGTCATTTATGCTTTGAAAAATAAAGGTGTTAACAGCCAAAAAACTTATTTTTCTCTCAGTCTCCGGTCCGGTGCCCTGGAAGTCTCACAAAGTCACGTATCTCGCGAGGGTTAGGCTAACCCAAAGTGGCTAGTTGTTATGCTAGGACCGGAGTGTTTTTAGCTCATGATTCCTGCTGATTTCTATGAAGGAGTAAATAACCGCTCCAGTAGAAAGCTATGAAGGCTGAGGAGACATTTCAACAGTTAGATGTAGGTGTTTCTGAGCAGAAACAATGGTGCTAAAGTTTTTACTGCAGTGATTTAAAACGGACACCGGGGGAAGCTAAAACAAGCAAAACTGCATAGTATCTCTTTAAACAGTTGCAGATGTAATTTGTATTTTTCTGGGACTTTAAATAAAACCCTTTCAGTTTGACTTTGACTTCAACAGTTAAAGATTTTCTTCAACCTGTTACTACTTAGAGCTTCTGTTAAGAAATAACTCTCAGCTCCCATGACAACAATTTATTAATTAATATCAATAAATGTGCCCATGTTGATAAGCTGCAGTGATCATCCTGAATTGGGTTAATTCCATCAGTTAATCTGTTGTTGGAGTTCATGAGATATTTTGCGCACATGCACAAACACGAATACTTGCACACACAGGCAAAAACATTATTGCTGACCTTTCACCTTTAGGTGGGGGGTGATGTGTAGGTCACAGAACTGCAGTCATTGTCTGGATGACAACAAGTGGGTGCAGGTTTATCTGTTTATTGTACTCTCGGCTCTGTGTGTATACGTGCACCCTTCTGTGAACAGAGCGTTTCAGAAAATGCAAATTAGGGAGACATTTTGTGAGGGAGCAGGTGTTTGAATTGCTGACAACTGTAAAAACAACTAGAGCACTGCGAATCACAAAGGGGACATCTGAGTTTATTTTACTTTGCCTTTTCATTGCACCATAATTAAAATGAATTGTCTTCATCTCATCGCTGTTGTTTTCCTCTCAGTCCCGTTCTTTATGGTTCCATTGATTTATTATCGGCTGTTATTCCAAAACCACGTCGGGCTTGTAATAGGTTTTGCTCTGATATTGCCCCCAGCTCCAATGAAAATTTAGGCTTTTATTTTGTTGTCTTCCTCTGCTAGTGTAATGAATCTAAATAGATATTTTTGTAATAAAAGTGTGTGTCTGAGGAAGCCTGAGTATGTGTCAACTTGCATTTCATTTGAAAGGACTCACGGTGATTGCTCGTGTTTGGGGATGGTCCAATGATAGAGAAATGCTATTACTGCTTCAGCTCTCTTGACAGTTAGGAATTAATCAGGGTTTTTATCTCCTAAATGAAGCTTTAACTATTTGATGGATAGTGGAGTTTTTGTGTATCTGCAGTGTCTGTTTCCAAATGACAGAATGATGAAATAAATCCATACTGCGCTGAAATCATCAAACCTAACAGCCATGAATACTTTTTTATAGTGCAATATTTTCTTTAAAATACTGTCATTTGCAGACTGGGTTGACCTTTTAACTCTGAGTCAGTTTAACATTTGCCTCACTGGTTAGGATGTAGTCATTTTCAAACTACCAGATGTCGTGATTCATGTGTTTGGTTTATAGTTTTATCTTGTTTTATATTGTCCCTGATTAGCTCTGTTTAGGTTTACCGTGTGTGATTTGATCTTGTCCTGTATGTGTTAGGTTTTATGGTCAGTATTGATCATGTCTGATGGTTTTAGTCTTGTCTGGTTTATGCCCCTGTGTTTCTTCATGTTCATGTCCTACCCTGTGTGTCTAAGTAGTCCCACTGCCTCTGTTAATCCCCCACAGGTGTGTCTTATCTCCCTGATTGCCCTTTTCATGTATTTAAGCTCCCTTGTTTTGTCTCCCCTGGTCAGTTTGTCTGTTTCTGTCACACAGTCAAAGTCCTGAGTCCTTATAGTCTGGTTTTATTTATAATAAATCCTTTTAGGTTCATCCACCATCTCCTGCTCCTGCCTTCCACCTGCACCATTGGGTCCTGCTACACCTCAAACCTTTACACTAGATTTATATTTGTCTCCTAAATTAAAATTTCAACATATTGTGTTTGGTGTGTCACGTCTAAAATGTGTTCAATAAAGCTACACATTATTTTTGAAAGATTGCCCACAAGAATGTAACTTTAAAACATTTCCTGACATTAAATTGTGAATAGGAAATAGCATGGCTAATTGTTAGCTTTGTTAGCATTGCGACAGTCGGTGTTACTCAGTTTTTCAAAAGAGACTAGGTGCATTGATTAGCTGTAACTGGAAAAAGTCTTCAGTTGTATTAGTTTTGTTCTCTGAACCAAAGTTTCTGCAGTATGCTAATTTTTCTGAACCTATTGTTAGCATGTGCACAGTAGCTGTTTATCATTAAGTAGTTTGGTCCTTAGGCACGTTTTCCTCTGTGAAGCTGGAGTAAATGAGGTCAAACCTCTTGCTGTGTCTGTCCTTTTCTCCCAGAAGAGCTTACTGCTCTGATTGTGGCATTTGGAGGGCAAGGCATGTACAAGTTAATTACCCTTTTTCACTTAGAGTAAAAATGACATTAAATCAGAAATGATGGAAGAGAGACATCATTCAAAATGATGAAATGATGTGTAACTGTCAGGTTTAAGGGTGTTCGGGCTGGGAATGTGGGGCTAGCAGGAGTGCTGCTATGTTTCCTATTACACCAATCACTGCTTAAAAATGCAAATGAGTGACTCTCATTGTGTCACACCCTGGAAGACACCCCACAGAACATGTTTCTGTATGTGCAAGTTTATTTCTGTATGTCTTCAAAATTCAAAACTCAGCCTTCATCTTTTTTCTGAGAACAAAGCAGTTTGTGTAGGGCAAGCACTCAAGAGTGAAAATAGAAGCAATCATTTATTCATCGATTGAAACATCAGAGGACTAAGAGGCAGTGGGGGGAGCGGGTGCAACAAAGAGTGGGAAAGATTGACTGGGTGAAGGATGGGGGAAAAGACAGAGGATGGTAGTTGAGGTAAGTGAAATAGAGCGGAGATCAAAGAAGAGAAAATTGTCGAGTGAGCAAAAAGTAGACGGTTCTGCTTCAAAAAGAAGACAGACCAAGTGAAAGCAAACCCCAGTGGATTATTTGACACTATTAGACTTGTATTTAAGAGAAGAGTTTAACAGCAAATAAAGAAAGACAGAAACATGCTCCACCTTGAAAATTCAAGATTAGTGGCAAATGCTTTGTTCTGTAAAATACTTTTCAATTTTATCAGGCAAAGAGGCGTTGCTTTGTTTTGATGCTTTAAATATAGAACTTTTAGGATGTAAATGTACAAGATTGTGTAGACATTTGTATAATCATTTATTATATAACAATATTAATGGCAATTTGAATAATTTCATATTTTTTCTAAATTTGGAATGCAGCGCTGGTACTCCCAATCTAATAATGTCAGGATCTTCAAATTTATTTACATCAGCTTTACGTTTTAAAATTCCAGGGCTAGTTAAAGTGTTTTAGTCTCATTCAGCACTTTATAGTTTTGTTTGTAAACTTGTTTTAGGCATTTTACTTTTATAACAGACTCAGTAAGACTTTTAATCTCCATTTATTTTTTTAAATTAATTTTACTGCCTGAAGCTAAATCCACCAAAGATAACATTGTACCCTGGTGGCATTGTTATTAATATAGCTGTGTCTCATTTGCCTATCTGGGAGAGACAAAGTATTGCACGTTTCTGTTTGAAAAAGTTCAAATAAATAAATACCCTGAAAGTTTTTATTTGAGTATTGGCATAATGTTGAAAATGTTTGATGTCTTGAAAAGTTCATCAATATTCACAGTCAAGAAGACGGCTGCTAACATTATAAACTATTACTGAATAAACTTGGTCTCAAGGAAACAAGTGAAATAACCACCTGTTCATTTACATAGGTACAAAGGTTTGAGCCAATCAGGTTCCCCTAGTGGTAAATAGATGGAATTTATGTGACAACAATCAACAGCCACTGACATTCACTGGTTGTTTCTGTGATTCTGTCAGGTTCATAGTTTTCGTACTTTATGCCTCAAGTTTAAGAAGCAACAAGGCTGCAGATAAAGTACCAACATTATTCCACTGATCAAACTCAAATTCACAAAGCACTTTCTGTTCCTTATTTTATCTGCAGAATCACTTTTACAGCCAGTGACACTGACTACAACATATAGACTCTGTAGGCTAGAATCACACAATTTGAATGATTTACTACTAAAACTGGACAATAAAAGACTGGAAAATGCATTTCCTGGTCTGATTTGGAGTCAATATCATAAAAGCATGCATCCATCATGCCTACGGTTCAGGCTGCTGGTGGTGTAATGATGTGGGGGATTTTTTCTTTATGCCCCTTAGTACCAACTGATCCACTGAGTACTGTATTGTTGCTGACCATGTCCATCCCTTTATGACCACAGTGAACCATCTTCACTGAACCAGGATAATGCTCCACGTCTCAAAGCTCAGATCATCTCTAACTGGTTTCTGGAACATGACAGTGAGTCCACTGGACTCCAACAGCCTCCACAGTCACCAGATCTCAATCCAGTCCAGAACCTTTTGGATGTGGTGAAACAGGAGATTCATGATGGCTGTTCAGCTGACAAATCTACAGAAGCTGTGATGCTGTCATGTCAACATGAGCCAAAATCTCCAACACCTTGTTGAGTCTTTGTACTGAAGAATCAGAAGGCAAAAGAGGGCCCAGCCAAGTGCTAAGAAGGTGAACCAGTGAGTGAATCTTTACAGCTAGTACAGAGAAAACATGCAAACCTGACTTAGAAAGTCCCTAATGATTATTACTCAGCAAAGGTAAAGAATAATGAGCATTTCAGTAACTTTCTCTTTCACTTTCATTTGCATATTCATATTAAAACATGTATTTCTTGTGTGCACTGCCTCAAATTTCTACTTATAATTTATTTGGAATAGAGTCTAATTTAGACATTTAAAATAATCCCACGTTAAATCACTAAGCAATGCAACAGGTTGCCTAAAAGTTTAAAACCCTAAAATGCTGATACATGGTTACTTTGGCCTTGACATCAATCCACGCGTCAGATTTCTCTGGTTTATTGACACGAATCGTTAACTATCTCATTTCAGATACAACACATGTCCAGCAAAGCGCAAAAAGAGTAAAAAGCGTATGTCTTCAGCAAGGGTACACATTTAAACAACATTATCCTTCACTAGCAGTGGGTGGGTACATGATGTGAGACAGAATTATTCTCTAAAAAGCAAGACCTTACTCAAGATCAGGTGCATGTTGTGATAAATTAAACACTTTTTTCCTCTTTGTCCAAAATACATTACTTCATACATTCTGTTTTTTGTTTTTTTTTTTTGTAAGTTTATAAAGATATGAGCTGGAAAGATTCCTCCATCTCAGTCCAAAAACAAAATAACAATTAAGCCAGTGCCAACAGTTACAGTGATACAAGAACATTTAGAAACTAAAATAATTAAAAACATATTAACAAAATGAACAAAGCAGACGTGAAAAAGAAAAAGAGGCGGGAGAAAAATTTAAACATACTTGCAAACATTCACATCCAAAAAGTATTCCCCCTCCTAATTAACCCTTCTGCTTTTTTTTTGTGGATCATACATGAAAAGACATTCAAAATAGAAAACAATCATGCAAATAAAGCCTTTTGTAACACAGTCACTAATACAGAAAAACCAGATCAAAACAGCGCTATCAACAGTCGGTGCCTTCAGGTCTTTTAGAAGTTATTACTGTTGTTTCTCTACAGACTTTAGGTTTGCTACTGTACTTTGAATAAAAACAATAAAACACACCGCCTCCATTAGGCTACCAAGTCCCCTAACTAACCTGACCTCCCTCCTTTGTCCAATGGGACCTGGGGGTTCTACAGTTTATTAAGAACAGTCTTTGTTTCAGGACCCCCATTGACCACAGAAAAGTTCATCTGGGAGGATTTCTGCAGAAAACTGGAGCCACATAAATGAGCTTAAGTTGATATTCTGTTATATAAAAAAGGCGTGATGTCTTTATTTTTTTATATTTATATATATTTTTTGGCAGCTGTAGTTTTTCCTCTAAGTCTGATAAGTATTCTACTTTTACAATCATTTTCTATACGGTAAACGAATAAAGAGTTTCATTCCAAAATACGAACAGTAAAAACTCTTCAGGAGCTTTCAAAATAAAAGTCTACTCAAAGAAACTGCTAAAGTCAGAAGTCATATGGAGAACTTTTATTTACAAAACTGTTTTGTTTCCCTTATTATCATCTTTTTATCTTTGATATGAACTAATACAGCAAAACTTTTTTAAAGTAAGTATTTTACATTTTGGAATGAAACCCTTCAACAGTAGATTTTTTTTTAATTCATATACACATTCATCAACTTTGCATTCACCGATGATGCAGTCTCTCACATATTATTTGATTTAATCAGTATCTTGCCATAAAGTCCTTTCTTTTTTTAGGTATACTTTGAATAAAGTTACATTTCTATGCAGATGATTTTCATATATTCGTTGAATCCACATCTATTACAGTTCCTCTGAGCGGATGACGTGGAACAGCGTCACGTTATAGAGCACCTGGTGGCCATTGTTCCAAGCATAAAGGGCGCGGTCACGAGGGTTGTAGTCTAGCATAGAGATATGCGAGTACTTATTCTGAAAGGCGATGTCTATGTATTCGTATGTAGAGGAGTTGGTGGAGTAGGCGTAGTAGACCTTGGTGCCTCCCGAGTAGCCGTTGGTGACGTAGAGCGTGCCGCAGATCATAAAGGACTCGCCAGCACTCCTTTTGGGGTGGTTGGTGGTCCAGCTCTTGATGACCTGCAGAGTGTTGGGGTTCAACTTGCTAATGACAATGTTGCCGGCGTTCTGGTTTGTGGCGTAGACCGCCCACAGGCCTCCTTCATCCACCATTAGATCAATGTCAGAGTGGCCTCCCCAGGCGTAGTGATACGCGTTGCTGAAGCCGGCGTTGTCAAGCTGTCGGGATTTGCTGATCGAGGAGGTTCGGAAGTCAAACTTGATGATGACGTGGCTCTGGAATTTATTGAAGTAGATGGAGCCGTTGTAGACCACCTGCCCTGTTCCCGACCACGGGTGGGGCAGCCGGTGGGACGTGAAGTTATCCGACGTCATGAAGTCATGCATAGACTTGTACTCCCGCACAAAACGGTTGTTATGGTAACCATCCATGTACCAGACCTAAAGGAAATGAAGGAAAACATCATTATTTGTCAGCAAATCCTTTTAAATCTTAACTTATATCCAGATTACCCATTAGAAATCCAATCACATCAACAAGCATCTCAATTAGTTCAGAGCTGAGACATTTTCAGGGAACAGATGACGGTAAGATATATCAGCTTCTGAATGCAAACACCCTGATGACAGCTGCAGGGTGTTAGGAGTCAGAATGACTTACACTGATTTCATCCAGCTTCCTCATGGCGCCGCTAGTGTCCTGAGCCTCTCTTCTCAGTCTCATTGGGACTGGTCCTGCTCAAGCCCCTTCACCAACTGATTTTAAAAAATACTACCATGCAGGAAGTACTCTCTTTGGGACAGCAAAAGGGTAAGAAAACCAAGAGATAAAAAGAACTGCAGGAGACCTGTCTGCTTCTGTCAGTTACAGTCAGTTTTACTTTTCTACCCTTTGACATAGTAATACATCTTTCATGTGTTCTGTTCAAAATACATTAGTTCCAGCTAAAAAGTGGACTTTCTCTTGTTAAATATAGCCTCAGTGAGTCGTTTCCTTCACTCTTGTGGATGTAAAGTTCTTTCCGTTAAAAATAATATTACATGTTGTGAAAACAGCCTTCAAAATTAAACTTTATTTGTCTCTTCTATCCCACATGCTGATGATCTTAAAGTCACAGGGAGACTTTCGTCATTCTTCTCATTACTTCGTCTCATGGAGTGAAAGCAGAAGGCCGATAAATGTATTCATTTAGTTTTCTCTTATTTCTTGTTCCCTTTGCATCTTATAGTACAAACTATATATTTATCCTTACTCTCTTTTTTTTGCAGCATAGTTATGTTAAATTAACCATTACTTAGCCAAATCTATTCATTCCTCACAAAAGGGAAGTGGATTGAATTAGCTGATAAAGGTTGGTGTTTTATTTTTTAAAGCCCATCAAAGGCTAATGTACGGAAGCGTAGAGCTGCCACCCAAGCAAAAGAAAAAACGAGCGTTATCACGTTATAACGTGATAACTTTATTGTTCGAACAATATACTTTTCACGTTCGTACAATATACTATCACGTTCATACAATATAATATCACGTTCTTACAATATACTTTTCACGTTCTTACAATATAATTATCATGTTTGTACAATATATCACGTTCGTACAATATCACGTTTAAACAGTATACGTTTCACGTTAACTGCACTGAGCGATGGAGAGGTTTTGTTGTTACTGAGCATCTTGGACAGCAGGAGTTCACTGAGAAGTTCTTTCTTAATGAAGGATCTTCTCAGTGAACTCACACAGCTGCATGTCAGTGCGCGCTGCGCCCAAGATGCGCTCTGGCTCAGGGTTTTCCCGTGTTCTCGGGTTGGATGCGGATAGCGGGAGTGTGTGTGAGTGACAGAGACAAACTGCGGGCAGTTGTGGTCAGGAATTCAGCGGGAGCGTGTTAAGAAATAATAGTCCTGCAGGGCTCTACACTGTGTGACAATATAACCCGCCTGAATGCAGCTCGGGTGGTGTGATTCCGCAGCCTTCTGGACCCCTGCAGTTGATCCGAGAACTGCAGTCAGTCTGATCAGACTGAGGTGGACTCTCAATCTGTGAAAAACGAATGATACACCGATTTTCCTCCTACACAGCCCCATGCGTTATGAGTTCCTTCTGTACGCATCAGCAGCCACCGATAAAGCTGCTCAATAACAGCATGGAGCCTCGGTCCATGGTGGTCTTGTGGTGTCTGCACACTCATCAAAGTGAAGACAGGAGCTAGTGCTACTTTACTGGGTGTTCTCGTTCACAATCATACAGATAGGTCGCCTTCATCCGAGTTGTGCTCTGTTTTAGCTTCGTGATGCGTTCGCTGACTACCCGTAATACTCAAACCTTGTACACATATTGTACAAACGTGATAATTATATTGTAAGAACGTGATATTATATTGTAAAAACGTGATATTATACGTTACATTACATTTACGTTACATTACACAAATTACATTTGACCGTCAAGTACCATTTCCTGTAAAGGTATAAATAATATGACGAATGCCTGGCTTTTTCAAAAAAATTTATTCAGTTTAAAACTTTTTAAAAATGCTTTTTGGTGTCATTGTAAACAGTGGGATAAGCTTGGAAAAGCAAAGGCTGTAAAACGGGCTGTCATGAGGAGTTTTTCTGAGTTAAGGCAATAAGTGCTTCAGGGTTCAAACAAAAAATCAGATTTTTATAGATATGTCCAAAATTTTTTTTTAAATTACAATTGGCAATGCGTTATGCATCAAATGTGTTTGCTGCAGTCATAAAAATTGTATCTGCTTCACCTCCTCTTTATATAAAAACTATGGAAACATTCATTTGGCACAATCGTGTATTTAAAATTTAAAAAGGCTAGCATAAAGAAAGCTGACTGTATCATACTGCCCGACATTAATCTGTAAATATATTTCTCACTCCAGAATAGCTAATAGATAAACTAACTCACAATGCCAAACAGACTAAATAATTCTGATATGTTCATGTTGCCATACCTACAAGTCAGAACATGTCTGGACTCGCAGACCAATCAACTTTAACAGGACGTAACAATCACAGGTCACTGACCCATCCTTCCATCATACGAGTCGTTATCATTTGATGAACGCTCCTTAATGAAGCCAACATGTGAGTGGTTCAGATCATATGTTCCAAGGGGAGAACTAACATGAGGAGATGAGTCAAGGTGGCACTATCCAGGAGACTGGAACTGAGCTAAAAAAAAACTCTAAGAAACCTGGGGAGCTCTGGTAGAAAAAAATGAGGCAGGTGATTAACGGAAGGCTGAGCAGGTGGGCTGGTTACCTGAATGGACAGCAGGTGTGCAGGGTGACTGGGAAGCTGAAGGAAAAACTACTAACTGAACTCAAAGAGGCACAGGTCCTGACAGACTGCCCTATCAGTGTGGTTGTTCTACAATGACTTATAAATCTACACCATGATCAAAACTTAAGAAGCCTCTTGGATAAGTCTGTTTTACCTCTAGGATTACCACGTCCTGTATGAGTGAGAATCTACAACAAGCTAACCTAATCAGTAAAACACCTAACCTGTTTCCAGCTTCAACAGCTGACTTCAAAGGTAAACAGGAAGTATCAAAGCCCTTATATAATGTCAGACTGTGGCTAACAATGAGCCAACATGTTCATTTATTAGATTATGAGGGTTTGAATGGTGTCCAGGTGATTGTGTTCCCACATACCCGAGTGTCCCCTTCAGGTGCCAGCGGGTCGGTCATCCAGGAGCCAAACCTGGATCCAGACGTCTTGATGGTGATGGGATCACTGATGCCCGTCAGTTTGCCGCACGCTGCAAGGAGAGAAATGATGGGAACATCTGCAGCAGCATCCTTTGGGACATTTAATTCAAACTCTGAAGGATTGGAATCAGTTTTTTAATTTAAATCTGAGTTATTTTGCTTGAAGGATGAAACGGTTTGTGTCCAGTTTGTTGCTCCGTCCCTGCCTTTCTCTTTGCATGATGTGTGTTTATAAGAGGTGTTTATTATTCAGTTCACACATGTTCGTTTTACTCTGAGTCTGGATGTGTGAAGAAATGAGAAAAAGGGAAAATAGAAAAGGGTGAAGCTATTCATGCCTTTTTTTCCCTCCCGTGTGAAACTCGTAAGCCGTCATGCTGCTAATGAGTGTTGATTTAGGTGTTAATGAGAATTTGATCAAGCTAGCTCTGGTCTGTGTGTCCCTCCTGACTGATAGTCCTCCTTCTTGATGCTTCATTTTAACTAGGATCGTTTTATTCACCCCTTTTTTAATTTTTTGTGTTTTTTGCTGATAAAAAACCCATTAAAATGACGGAGAACAGTTTATCAAATCAAACGCAAGGAGTGAGTCATTCTAATAAGGCAATTTTAAGGGTAGGACTGTGATGACTGCTCATTTAAGGGTTTCATTAGCCTCTTCCTCTGTGAAGCATTTCATCTATTAGCCCATTATCTCGTGTGTTCCTCATTGTTGTGAAATGTCACGCTGCTTTGTGCTCACACAATCCAGAATTAATTTTTTCCTTCCTGTAACCTGCCTCGCTATCTCGTCTCTGTCTCTTACATAATGAAACTTGTGGCTTTCTGTCGGAGCGTTGGTGTGTCTTTATGTGCAGCATATGTTGTGCCTGTGAGAGTGTGTGGGCATTGCACCTCAGCTGCAGCTGAGACCAACACATGCTCACATGAGCACCATAGTAGATCTGAGGGGGGTAGAGGTGGGCCTTACATAACCCTCAGTGGGATTAAGGGTCTGCATTAAAACGTTGGCCATTGATATATTTATTTCTTTCCTATAATCATGCGTCTGTCTTTAGATGACCACTACTACTGCAGCATGCTGATGAATCTGCATTCTGGAGATACAGCCGGGGTCTAATCCCCTTTTGGCCTGAATTGTTTGGCCTGAATGAGAGGGCAGGGCGAGTGGCAAACCTCTAACGGACGCTGGAGCTGATGTAACAAAAGCCTCCGTCAGACCTTAAATCACAACGTGAGGATTTAGATTTAAACTCGACACTTGAAGCTTGAATGAACAGGTCAAAATCTGGACGCATGAAAAGCTCATGTGTGGGTAAACATGTGTCACAGCTTGCACCAATCATGAACTAGTAAATATATATATAAAATATCCAAATTTTGACACCGTCAAACGTCCTCCACATTTTCCCACGGTGTATAATATTATTGTGACCAGGGTTGGACTGGGACCATAAGTCGGCCCGGGCATTTTCGGTCATGGTTCCCACCATGAGCACTTACAGCTGATGTTCTGTTCAGACGGCTAAGTTGTGGGTTGTCCTGGGGGGAGGGATATCCCGCTGTTGACTGAAGCGCTGTTAGCATGCGCGAACACAACAGTTGCTGTATGAGTTTGTGCCGCAATAAGGAAGTGCCGATTAAAATGAGCTGCTCAGATCACGGGCTGCGTGACCGGCTTGTCCCGACCCAGTTACCATCAGCTCAATGGCAGTCCAGCATTTTTTTCATGATGGTATTGAAACTGATACCATTGCTGATAACAGCTGTATACAGCATTACCATAATACCGCCCAAGCCTAGTATTAGTATAAAGTGGAGTTATGACAAAATGTATCAGATATTAAAATTTAAATGTCTCATATTTGTCACAAATACACTGTTTCAAACAGGTTTTCATGGCATTGGATGATGGTTTTCCATCAACACCATGACACCATGTGGCTCAGACGATACGAGCAGCATGATGGCAGCAGGGCCAGTGAAGGTGAGACAGAACCAGGTAGTTCCATAGGACCAGCTGAGAGGAGCTCAGTCTTAAATGAGAGGCTACTTCACCGACTGCTATCTCACACATCTGGGTTTTTCTTAACAATCTACATGTTTTTCCCATTTTACGGCAATGTTCAATATGAATGAGAGACATACTCTCCTGGATGTGATTGGAGGGGAGAAAGGGGGGCGGGTCTGTTATGGTGAGCTGAGGACGAAGAGGTCTGCTGAAGGTAATTTACACCTTTAACACTAAATTGTAACAATTGTTTGTCAGAATAATAGATGTTCTGCTATAAAAATAATAAAGTGACACCCATTGATGCATAAATTAACAAAAACAAATATGACTGAGTACTCTTCCTTTTGTTTAAGTTTGAAGGTAAAAAAATTAACAGTACTTTCCTTGTGGTAATTAATTATTCAACGAATTTGCAGAAAATGCACAATTTTAGGTTTTAATTTTATTATATTGTCATCGACATGAAAGAGTTTGGCCAAATCAAGTCTATAGATGCATGTAAAAACATCATTGTTTTAATTAGTCATTGATTTTTGTTGTCATTTTTTCTAAATAAACTTACCTTGTTGGAACTTTTTATTTTCTTTGCAGATTTCTATATTTTAAGTATTGGACTTGATGTCTCATATGGAGAAACCATATAGCTGCGCAGTCAAATATTTTAGATCAGGCTGTCTGTATTATTCTAAATCTGTTATTTACATTTGAAATCAAAAAGTAAAACTCTGGCAGCCAAAGTGTTTCTCTGCAGGAGCAACTTTCCTGCTTCATTCATCATTGTTTTAGTGTGCAGGAGCTCGATTTGCCTGAAGCCCTCGGTGCCTCCACGTTGCACGAGGACACAACACCGGGAGATTTATTTATTTATTTGATTATTGCCCAGCAAACCGGCGCGTCCTCTTGATCGATGGCCATTGTGTCCGAGCAGCCGCTGGGCTGTTAGTTTCTTTGGCACTAAACAGCTTGAAGGACAGCTCTAGTCTGTGCAGATTCTATTTACTCTCCCTCACTTTTCCTGCTCCTTTTCACACTACCCTTCCTATTACCCCCTTCTATCAGTGCTTCCTGTCAATTACTCAGTGCTAAAATTTCTCCATGTTTTTTTTTCCTTTCTTGTTGATCTTCTGATGCAAATGGCGACCTTGGCCGGTTTAATCTCAGTAGCAGGAGCGTGCCGGAGCATCTCCTTGTGCACCATGCGTGAATGCCTCGTGTGAAGATGAAAGGGATAGCCACCCTCTGTTCTGCCTAAGCCAGTCTCTCGCTGAGTGACCTCCCCTTTATCGCATCTGATCTCTCTCTCTCTCACACACACACACACTGGTTACGTCCTGCAGGTCTCAGCTCCCCTGTCTTTGGCAGCCTAACCACAGACATGAGGAGTGGCATGTTCAGTGAACTGGGAGTGAAAACATGGATTTGGCTCTAGGCCACTCAGGGTGGTGGGAGCTTATAATAAAATAATGTGGGAAACGGAACGACTTGAGAAGCAACTGGTGAGCTGAGATAATGTCTTTTTGTTTCTCATGGTTTAACTACACGAAACGGAGGGCGCTGTGGCCAAAAGCATTTCCAAATCTGTCATCGTGTACTGTGAATTACTTGAAACTAGGACACGATATACCCGTGATGTGCCGAGTGGAAGTGTCCCTGCTCTCGTAATGTATCTTAGTCACCATGTGGGTGTGCATGTATTAGCACTGTGGGCTGAGACAGAGGTGTGAAGAGACTGGGACAGGGGCTAAAAGCTAAGATAAGTCTGAGTGAGTATTTAGGCGCCTGCCAGTAGAATAATGTTCAATAAGTCAGGTTTAATTACTTCACACTAATAGTTTTATGGGATGCAACAAAAGATTCATGAAGATTTGATATTAATGAGCGCATACTGAATGAGGAGGATCATTCTGTAACCTTGGTGAGTCACGGTGTTATAAACTGAAAAGATGCACGAAACTCAAACTCTTCACCCAGATGCAGTTAAGCAGGTATGTCTACCCCAGAATGTAAGATATGTGCATATTATGAACCTAAATGCTGCTTGGCAAACCTCAATTAACCAGGGAAGTGTGTTTCTTACTCCACCATTTGTGTCCAATCAGCTGTCTAATCCTGTTTTAAAGAGACAGGAACATAAAACATGGTTTTCAGAGAAACAGGCCATGGTGTGGTAGTCAGGCAGAAATGGTGTTTTTTACATTAAAGGTTCAGATCTCTCTAAAAGAGTTCTGTGAAGGGGTATGAACAATTAGCATCTTACCTGTTGTAGATAACTCTTCGACCCTCAGTTTCAAGAAACACAGATTTGATTTATTAATTGAATAGATGAGCTAACATCAGTATGCGTGGGCCCATGACTAAAGTAAACTACTGTCATCTTAAAACAACTTGAACCTCAAATGTTTCATAGCAGTAGATGCTAATGCTAGCTAATAAACCTTTATACAACTGTCAGCTCCTCAGACTGCACTCAAAGAGCTACAGCTAGCTGCTGCTGTTTATGTCTGTTAAATTCTAAGTAAATCAACAAAGAAATATCAAATTTACATTTGTGTAAAGCTTTAGAATCTACAGCTGTGGGTCATGAAAGGCCAAGTGCAGGGTCTTGACATAATCTCAAGAAGTCCATTAAAATGTGAAAAATCTAACTAAAAGCACATTTTTAGTAAAGAATGAATAAAAATAAATATAAATACTGTTTATTTAATTGGCAAAGTATTTGATTCAACCTGTGATATTTGGGGTCACAAGCCTCTATCATAAAAAAATTAAGTTTGTGACCCACATGTTTAGATAACTGAGTGTTTAGAGCTATTTTAAGAAGGCAGCAATCCACTTTTGCCTTGAACTCACTGGAGCTAGCTGTTAGCTCATTAATCTAGTCAGGAGTAATCTGTGTTTCTTCAAACTGAGACCTAGTTACAACAAGTAGAATATTGTTAGGGATGCACAGGTGCCAGATTTTTTCAAACTAAGTATGAGTACATACATTTGAGTACTTGTCAATACTGAGTACTGATATGAGTACTAATGACACTGATCTAAATCATTGTTTGGTACATGAACAACATACAGTTTTTTTTTTTTACCAAACCAACCATAACAACAACTACTACTAGTTGACTCCCATCTCCTCCACTTAGCTCTGGGTAGCTGCAGTTAGCGCCGGTTAGCTGCTGGTGTCTCAACTAAGAGCTGCGCATCACGCTACGTTCTATAGTATCAGCTCTATAGTATTGACACTTTATGAGTATGAATATGAGTATACAACATTAGTATTTGACCGATAACGGTATCGGAATCTGTGCATCCCTAATTATAACTTTTTCACAGAAATCCAACATTAACCCTCCTGAACCATCCCTCTAGAGCATGCAAACTTTCCCCAAGTAGAAAATATAAACATACATTTTATTACATGTGTTATTTAAACATAAATTGAACAACTAGAACCAGTTGTTCTGTAGTTTTAGAACAGATGCATTCAATCATGACCCACTATCCTGCATGTTTTAGATCTTTCTCTGCTCCCCTTGAATCAGTTGAAGATTCTGCAGAACCTGACTATTAAATTGTGTCTTAAGAGCAACACAGAATATTGGCAACTGAGGACAAGGGCTGGACATCACTTGTTTGGAAAACCTTGTAGAAAATGTAAACCCAGAGAATATGTAACCCTCTAGTGTTCTTTTAAACTTCTTGATTTTAATATTGTCAAAGTAAAAAAAATGTATATATAAAATGTAACCTGACAAATGTGACTGTAAAACATGGATATTATTGGAGCATTAAAGTCATGTTTCCTGCATCGTGTGAATGTGCCTGAGGATCTCTTCCTGTTCGGTGTTTGTGCATGCATGTTTTTGAAGCATGGTGTGTGCCAACAGCTTTCTGTGCCTACCTAATTTTTGCATGCATGCTCGCAGTCTCTCCTCAAGATTTGACACTCTGTTGTGGAGCTCCTCGTAGTCATAGGCCCCCATCTCCTCTTGTAGCTCGTTTAGAACTGACGTCAGATTTCGGACCTCCTCCTTAAATTGCAATACCAATTTGGCATCGGCTTTGTACTCCTCCAACACTGGTATCAACGGTCTAAGCTCCTCCATTTTCGCTTTTATGGCCTGAAAGGATTAGAATAAGCTCGGTTGAGTGTCAAGCGCGACAAAAGGAGACCCACTGTCCAAGAAAATTAAAAAAATGGAAAGAAAAGGGAGAAAAAAAATCACCTGTCTAAGCCTGACTACTCTAACTCTTCCCTGCTTTTTCCACTGTTTGTGCCCGTGTTCGGTGTTTCTGTGCATGTGTGTGTGCAGCCGTGTTCTGTGTGTGCGAGTGTGTGTTTGAGCAAACAAACCCAAGGAACATTCTCCAGCCGCTGGACGAGCAAGAGCAGGTGGCTCCGTCGCGGCAGTGAGCAGCCGTTAAAAAGCAAGCCCTCAGTACACTGGACAACAATTGGGAAAGCTCTTTATTGGTCATCGTTCAAAATGCAACATCGTAGTAAGGGTTACATGCTTTTACATGTCACACACAACAAAGTGTCTGGAATTAAACGTCTATAGCGTTACGTAAAGATTTGCTGAGTAACCAAATATGCATAGACAAAAGCCAAAGGAGGGAAAAAAGTAACACCGAATAATAACAATAATAATAATAATAATAAAAATAATAATAATAATAATAATAATGTATTCACGCTAGGAAAAAGCTTTTTAGATGGAAAACTTTGACAGCAGTAACATGCAGGAATAGATCAGTAGTGGGTTGGTTTGGCAGAAGGGTGGGGTTGTCTCGATCTTAAATGACGCTAAAAAGGTAAATTAACTGTTTGATGCCCAAATACACTCAGTACTGTGGCCCAGTTCAGGTGAATCTGGAATTGACCTGCCTCTTCTTCCCTGTGGCTCTCTTTACATGTCTTAAAGTTAGCCCTGCAAGCAAGAAAACGACAAACTGTTGACAGGGGCTGGAGCTTGCTAGCCTAACTAAGAGACACACAAAAGGCAAACACACACTTAGTAAAATGCACGTAGGCGCACTGGATTACACTGCACACATGCAACATGGCACTGGCAACATGAGTTTATGGAGCATGCAAAAGGTGGTAATAATAACACACATGTTGGTGACAGAATGGTGATGTGAATACATGGAGGTGGGAGATATGATATTAAAAGACCATGAAGGGTGTTTAAGGACTGTTTCCACCCGGACTGTTTTAGATGTAACACACTCTAAGCCTGATCACTGTGCGTATTAACTTTGCCTTATTCTGTTAACATGACTTTACTGTGAGTTAAGTCACATCGTATTTATAGTAACTACCAGCAGTGGCGATACGTTAACATTATAGTGCCTGTTAGCAAATATGCTTAATACCAATGGTTCCCAAAGGGGTCATGTATCATTAAACTGGGGAAAAATCATTTTGAAGCAGCATATTTTTACAAAAAATAATCAAACCACTGGTCTTACATTTCTAGTTATTTTGTGGGTCAGAAGCTGGAAAGTTTGTGAATCACTGGTTTTCACACCCTGTTGCTGCAGAGCTAATGATTAAATATGAATAATTCTGATGTTGATCATTTCTACTGAGGTAATCCTATTAATGCACTCATTAATCTCATACACTTTTATTCCCAGCCACTTCAACCAGTTTTATGTTTGCGAATACTATTCTTTGAAAAATTGCACTAATGTTTAGAAATGGCATTTGGCTTAAATATTTGAATTTTAAGGCTGTTTTTACACAAGGCATTATTGTGCTTGCATTGTTAAATAACTTGAAATATAATAGAAAGATATAAACTGATCTACAGTAAATTATAATAAAAAAATCACAATATATTTTTGCCATAACTGCCACACCTATAAATACATAAGGTACTTTTGATTTATTGCTGGAAAACAGATCCATTTTTAGTCATTAATGTTATATAGCTTCTTATATCTTATTACATTTCTAATTTGATCAATTTTTAAAATAAATCACTCATATTTTTTATTTCTCAGTGAAACTCTTAAACTATTTTACCATCAACCTAAATGCAGAACATAAATGATATATTGATCGATTATCATTATACTGTACTGTATAAGTTAGCATTTATTATAGCTGCTTAACAATTTAGTCTAAAATAGCCATACACAATAAAAGAGTCTGACTTTTTTAACTGTTTATTATTGCTTACATTGTGATACATATGTATATATATATTTTGTTTTTGATTTGTTTGAAAAATGGTGCTGCAGATAAAGTTATTGATTCCCTCTGATTTTATTTTAACTTGTAACCTCTAAATCAATTAGAGAGACCCTGTGTCCCATGTGAGATCTTTAGTGATTACAGTGAATGTTAAATGTCATTATTTCCCAGCTGATCTGAGGCTCTCTCTGCATCTTTAATGGTTTTGTAAAGTGTTCTAGTGTGAGTTATAGATATGAAAATACATCCTCACAGCCATTATATAAGAACTGTACCAGGACTATTTAAATTTCCTGTATAATCATCAATCATCTTTGTATGAATTGAATTAAATTATGGGAAATTTCCATGTTATTCCCCATCTTTTGAAGATAGGAGCTTTTTGTTAATCTTGTCATCTTGCTGCATGCTCTTCTTTTACTTTGACGTAATCACAACTGACCCGAGAGTTGTTTATTTCCGAGAGCTTAACTTGGTATATTTGATCAACTGCATGTTGATGAGCACCCATTGATTTAAACGTCATGGATTAAGTTGCAAAGCCAAACACCAGAGAGCCACTGGAGCGTGTTTTGGTTTTGAGCCAAATCACAAAGTGAAGTCAATAATTTGGAGGCGGTGAATTAAAAAGTATTGAATTAAAGCAACAACAACAAAAAAAAAAGAGATAGTGATCAAGGGCATGGATGAAACTTCCCACCTGGAGCTCCAGTTTGGAAAGACGCAGCTAAAGTTAAGTCTCTGTTCTAGCTGAGTTTAGATAAGCAGCTGTTTTCCTCTTTAATCATGCATGGATAATGGATTTAGATGACTGACTCCACAGACACAAAACACGGCAGCTGTGAGGGAGTGATGGTGGGATCCATGGATCAGGAGTTCTCTCCGTACCTTGTATTGCTTGGCGATGTTCTGCTTGTGGTTCTCCTCCACCTGCCTGAACTTGGTCTCCAGACCACGGAGCTGAACCTCCATCTTCTCTACATACTGCAGGTCCCTCTGCGTACGCTGGTCTAGCACCTGGATGGACTGAGTCATGTTCTGGACCTGGGATGTCACAAACACACATACAGGTTGAATAATTCAGCATTCCTCTGTTTTAACATGGTGTGATCACATAGAGAGAATGCAACAGGCCTCCAATGTGTTGTTTTGGCTTGGCGTTCGTCTCGCGGTGATTCACCTACTCTGACATCAGGACGACTAGTCAGGGGCCTCGGACACATGGAGCAAGTGTAGAATGCATACTGTTCAGACATTTGTTTCCTCCTAAACTGTTTTGTCACACAAACTCTTTAAACTTGGCTCATATGTTTTAGATCTGTTGATTCTGCTGGCTGCTTCAGCTAATCTACATTACTTTAGATTATCTCCACTTTTTTCCATGAAACCTTCATAGATGTGTGTGAGCGTGGGCGCCTTATAGTTCCCAGTCTGGGTATTGAGCTGGATTGCATCATTAGGTGAGTTGCTTTGGATGCATGCAATACAATAAAATCTTACTGTACAGCTACAGCTGCCTCCCATGATGCCTTGGGTTTCTAGGGAGCTCATTAGAGCAGGATTTCTATTCTTGTCCCAAAGGCAGAGAAGTGATTGGGTGGCCAAACGCCCTATTAAACCTCTACGTCTGTGCACGTGTGTGTGTGTGTAGAATAAAAGTAAAAATGGTGTGTGTATTTGATTGCCTCTGCTGAGTGTTTATCCTGTAATTACCTTCTCCAACAGCTGCCTCAGTTGTTTGGTGCGAGCATCCCGTGAGCACATAGACTGCTGGGGCGCCACCACGGTGCAGACACACCTCCCCTCACTATCCTGGGCCGAACTGTACACCTGCCACGATTCCTCTGGGTTTGCTGGCAACACCTTGTTGCAAAAAAAAAAAAAGACAAGTAAAGGTCAGTGATGCTAAAAGAGAACAGGGCAAAACGTGATGCATATGGGAAATCAGCTGAGAGCAGAAATGAGAAAAGATGACGTAGTTGGTTAAATCTCATGAACATAGCTCAGAGTGTGTGATGTGAATGACTCTACGACAACATCAGATGTTTGGGGGGGAATATGTTTCAAATTGATAGAGTTGTAGCCATTTTTGGGTTTTTAAAGATCAGTTGACAGTGGAAACCATTTGGAATCAGTTGTAGAAACATATTGAGAGTTTCATCTAAAAACCATGAAGTGGTTCATGTCAAATTTTCATACCAGACAGACATGGTTTTGGCAAAGTTTTAACCAGTGTTGCACTCAGAGTAAGTTATGGGGATCGTTGCTTCTACGACACCAAACTGTAACTCAACATATGTCAAATTGAATGAGTTGTAGCCATTTTTCTCTTATATTGATTAGCTGTGGTGGCCATCTTGAATCTGCCTTTAAGTGTTTAATCAATTGTTGATGTTCATCCAATGATGTTTCATTAAAATCTATTCAGTGGTTTATGAGATATTTTGCTAAACATGAATGCACACACACACACACACACACACACACACACACACACACACACACACACACACGGCGCTGGGCTATTTAAATGAAAACAGGCTGACATACCCGTTTTCTCTTCTGAAACCAGAAAATAGAGATATTTTGCTTCTATTTGCTGTTTTATGCAAAATATGCACCACCTATTTATCACTAAATACTGCATATTTATAAGCCACAGCAGAGAGAGAGAGAGAAAAAAAGATGCCAAAGCTCCTC
Source organism: Callopanchax toddi (assembly GCA_006937965.1). Lineage (NCBI taxonomy): Eukaryota > Metazoa > Chordata > Actinopteri > Cyprinodontiformes > Nothobranchiidae > Callopanchax > Callopanchax toddi. The sequence goes on from SSNR01000077.1 coordinate 2,089,954, forward strand.
CCTTTGTGTGAGTGGAAGCTCTGATATCTGAGACCAGTGACGTCAAGATGTATTTTTCCCCATTCCTTTCATGAGAGTGGAGCAATCTATTTAGTGACCCGCAGATCGAATTAGAGTCAGGGGGTGACTTTGAGAGAGAAAATCATGACTACATCAGCAATAAATTAAAAAAAGGACTAGACAGCTGCTGATTGCTTCAATTAGTGAGAATGAGTGACTTCACAAAATCCAAAAGGAGCAATCAGGGCGCCTGACAGTCAGCTGCCCTATAGGCAAAGGATGTGCTGACAAGACAAAGACAATACGGACCTGTCTACTGAGGGTAGAGATGTTGAAATAGAATGCATTTTTCAGGAGTTGATTAAAAGCAACATTTCCCCTGTCTGTCTTGGTAAATTCTCAGCATGTCCTGCCTCATTCTGACTCTTCAGCCCGGGCTTGGAGCGCCTCCTTCCATTCACACCTTCCTGTTTCACTAGAAATATCAGTGCGCTCAATTCAGTATTTATAAGAACATCTGAGAAGAAATATCCAACTTTCCACTTGGTGCAGCCTCTGCAGAAACATCAATTGTTAGAGGAAGAATTTATCACCCCCCCTTTTATCCAGATCCTTTACTATTCCAAGCGCTAGGACCTCCGGATCTCTGCTTTAAATGATAAAAGACCCACAGTGCTGCATGAGATTTCCCTCCAGACACAAATTCATGTGCGGGACTTACTCCGGTGCTCCGGTCCGGGTACCCTCCCTGCGCCGCCGTGAGCTTGGTGGTGTTGAGCCCCACCAGAGAGGGGAGGGTCTGCGACATCCAGTTGGTGATCATCGCCATGGTGCTCAGCACGACCCCGATCTTCAGCAAAGGCACCGTCATCTCTGCGCTTCAGCTCGATCTAATCCGTCTTCATTCTACAGACTCCGTGGAGAAACCAGGGAGGCGAGTCACGGTGGTGCCAAGAGCATCTTCCTGATGTTTGGACCGGGACTCCGGATCGGCTCGTCTTTTCGTGGACATCTCCCAAGGAGGACGCGCTTTATGTCTGGGTCGGACTCGACAGGAGACTGGGACCGCAGAGTGGAGATACTGGGGCTGTGACAAAGTGATGGATGGAAAAATTAAAATGTTTTAAACCCCCTAAAAGCAGCAGCTGGACTGGTCCTCCTTTGAATAGATCCTCTCCCCTCGGTGTCCCGCACACTGCTGCCTCTCCAGCTCTCCGTTACTATCTGGTTCACGCCCGTCGGACCCGCCTCCTGCCTCGGTGCGCGCTGTGATTAACTGCACACGCAGGCGGCTCCGAATGGATGCGAGAAGAAAGGAGGAGGTACTACGGATCTCTACAGGGCCAGACACAATGATGTCAGACTGGACGGGCTCCGTTCATTACAATATCCCATCTTATAGCCTGCAGCACACCGGCTGCTTGCAGCATGCATCAAACAATGGCTCAACGTCTTGCGCCTAAAACAATCCCTAATGCGGATTTTAATTAAGAAATGAAAGTAAAGCTCCAAACATTTGCGGGATATTTGTGGCAAAAAGCAGCGAGGTGAAGTGACCGAGCTCAGGATAGGCTGGACTGACGGGACGGCGTCAGCAGAGGACGGAGCCCTCATTCCTGTGACTCTGGCGCCATCGTGTAGCTGGTTCAGGCGTTGCAGGAATTAAAATATATTATCAAAATGCAATAAAACATGTGCAATATAATGATATTTATAATACATTTTCAGAAACTTCTAATCGACTTTTGCTTTAAATTTAAGTATGGGTGATTATTTGTGCAGGGTGTCTTGCAGGTGCATGCATGGCGACTTTTTTTGTAATGATAAAGTTTTACCCCTTCACAAACCCTTTAAAGTCAGATATATTAAATAATATTTATAAGATTTATTGGAATATGTTCATATAACAACGTTAAATTATTCAGTTTTACTTTAATATGTAGTTATTTGACAAAGAATAAATATAAAGAAATAAAATGGGTTCTTTTCATCTGTAGATCATCCACCAGGGGGCAGCAAACATGTATAGGACTGGCTATGGCTGTGTTTTGATGAAAGTACTAATCCTACTCCATTTGACTGATTTAAGGCCAGAATGGGTTTTATGTGAATTTGTGATAGTAATAAAAAATTTAGTAATTTATTTAAAATGATCATAATACATGAGACTAGCAGAGAGACACAAATTCTGCAGATTTCTCTGCCAAACTATAAAATTAGGATAGATTTTGTGCATATTCTACCCTTCTCCTCCACCTCCTCCCTCTGTTATCCCCCTCTCCCTCACAGCAGCTATAGTTTATGACCTTTCAGGCGAGATCCCGCAGGTGGCCTCATCAACACCAGGTATTGGCGAGTATTGACTCAACGCTGTCGGCTGCTGTCCACTCTACAGGGTTGTGTAATGAGCTGAAGATCGGCTGAGCAAATGACAAAAGCTGTCATAGTCACGTGTTTACTCCTTCCAGTTCAAGACAATTAAAGGGGTAAAAGTACTCATGAAATACAGCACAGCTGATGTGATAAAACAGTGACATAATGAATCAATCAGTCGTCCACCTGACAGGAAGTCAATCAAGCTTTTGTATCAAGAAACAACCTGTTGGTGCAAGATGCACCTTTAAATCATGGCACAAAGATGGAGTTTAATCTGCACAAAATCTATAATTATCCACAAGAACAAACATAATCAAACCAGCGTGTTATGTTTAAATAAGTGTCCCTAGAATTAGAATCCTATCTAAGCTGTAAGTGGAGTTTGTGAATTTGTTTTATTAAGTGAGCGGGCAGGCCCTACCTCAGCAATAAGCAGCCATTTAAATCTTCAGCTTCATAAAAGTTCAGGTTGTATTCTATTAGCCACACCGTCACATTTAGTTAGCTGCCTTTTAGGTGTTCACGAAGTGGAAAAAAACAACAAATGTATGTCTGAAAAGTGAAATCCTATTTCCAGTCTGTAAGTGCACTGCTAAATGCTCCATACCTCCACCCACTCCTCTTCTGCTTGCTTTCTCTCCCCCCTTTGCTTCTTAGCTCAGCCAGCCACTGAATCATAAATAGCCTCGACCCCAGCTGCCAATCACACCACACATACGGGAAACTCAGATTTAATCTCCTTCTCTCACATAAAGCCAGACTTATTAGTAGTAATATAAATCACTGTTTTCTTTCATGCACCAAAACTTTTCATTAGCTTCCAAACACTCCCTTTCGCGTGTGAATTAATAATTTGATTAATCGTTTCACATGTTTAATTTTTGTAATTAGGCTTGCAGGCTGAAAGCATTGCAGGTGCAGACACTTAACAGAGTTTGTTTTTGTTTTTTTCTTCTCGTCTGATTGTTGATGGGATGATTATCGGGGTGTCAAAGGGGCGGCTCTTACAGCACCATCTGCTCCGTCAGGTGTCGGTGAGTTACTTTTAGGATGTGGGCCTGGAGCCGCAGGGGAGCCACTGTAGGGGGGGACCAGATGCTGCTCTGGATGCTTACCTTTCTTCTCTGTGTGATGCTAAATCTGGGGAAGATTAGTGAATGGTCGTATTGGATTTAATGAAGAAAAGGTGTTATTGTAGCAGTGGTGGTCAGAGGTCAGTTGATGGGTTTATTCTCATGAGCATGTGGAGACACCTTGTTTTTCTACATCAAAATGTACTGAAGGCTGCAGGGGAAGTGAATACAGTGGAAGTTTGCTGCCTTCTAGGAGAACAAAAAAGACAAAATCCTCACACAGACAATGCTCTGAACTAATATCGACTTACCTCGGAGCACAATACAGGTCATCAAAGTTAAAAAAACTAAGCCCTGTCTCTGTAACGTGGGCCCTGACCTGAACATTGCAGAACTCTGACAGGCTGTCACTAAACCCAAAAGGAAGTCAGCTGTCTTTTCCTCACACCTTAGATGACTTCAATCAATCTCTGAAGCTGCAGCTCGGATTAACAGCTTTGTGTTAAAAGTTTCTGCCTCCGGAGAGGAAAGAAAAAGAAGAAGAGAATCGCACTGTAATAACTCCAAGGTAAAAACTTTGATAACAATACAATCCCACATGCGTGCGTCAAAAGCACGCTGTTGCAGTGGCATTTCTCATAAACCTGTCCAAATCAATCGACGCCGCGTCCTCTGAAAGCCTTATTTTGTCCGTGCTGCTCGAACACACTGGTTATCAGGGCCGGCAGGGTTTTGCAGCAAACAACTTTACATCCACATTATTGAGTTTGTGACTTGTGGCTCACCAGTGGGAACAGAATTTATTGATAGTCCCCCGTTCTACATTTGTTATTATTTCGCCTCCAATTACCAGCCGCAGTTGGATTCACGCAATAGCTATGAGTTTGTGTGCTGAAGCAAGGGGCGATCAAATCATCCCGCTCCCCGGTCCGGTGGTGGCAGGGCCTGGCAGTAAACACACTCACTCCCTCACACTGCCTCCGGCGTGACAGCCTAATGGTTATGATGGGATGTTTATAGCTGCTGCGCACATATTCCAGTTAGCAAATCACACCAGAGCAAATCTGAGCTGAGAGGCTTGACGTTGGTGGACCAATTGTCCTCTTCTCGTCACACAGACACCAGTAAGTCACTCTGTGGTCACTGGGCATGCTCAAAGCACCTATAGGAGACTCTGTGATGTATGGCAGCCCATCATTCAGTCATGGCTCTTTCTGAGAGAGCTACAGGAAGCATATGCAGGCAGGTTGATAAATCAGAGCGACTACTAACAAGGAGATTGACCGATCATGTCATCCTCCACACACACACACACACACACACACACACACACACACACACACACACACACACACACACACACACACACACACACACACACACACACACACACACACACACACAAACACACACTCATCTGGCCCATTTGCCAGCAGCAGAGATAGTGAACAGAGCTCTGCTGGATCTATCAAACCCAACGTTTTCACATCATGTAATCCCACCCATTAATCTGTTTAAGAGGGGCTAATTCACAGCCGGGTGATCTCTAGGGCGGATCTGGAGACAATTAACAGCAGATGTCAATTTTAATATGAATAGAAATATTTTTAAAAAACACATATGGCGTTTGAAC
>SSNR01000077.1:2096237-2133812 GCA_006937965.1 Callopanchax toddi
GCTAAAGGAGGTTCTGTGAAGCGTTGGATCATGGGACATACTTCCTCATGGGTCTGACTATCTGACTTCCCTGAACCTCGTATCTCAGAATAAAGAGGACATATGGTTACAAAACAGCTTTAGACCGCCATGTCCACTAAAATAAATATGTTTCCTAACTGCTGACCTCTCTCCACACTGACTTTTAAACCCAGCAGAACAAAAAACATGAAGAATCTGATCGTACACTGTCCTCGCTAAATCACTAACCCTTTATTATGTTTCTGTGAATAAATATATATAGTAAATACAAACGGTTGCTATTGTCTGAAAATATCTACCAGATACCAGTATCTACCAGAACATAAACAATCTTTATTAAGGTGGTTGAGGGTTTTAAACTTGGTATAAATGTTTATTTACTTCCTGACAAGCCTTCAGTTTGAACTCTGTGTGATTTAGCGAGGGCAGTGTACGAGCAGATTCTTCATGTTTTTTGTTCTGCTGGGTTTAAAAGTCAGTGTGGAGAGAGGTCAGCAGTTAGGAAACATATTTATTTTAATGGACATGGCGGTCTAAAGCTGTTTTGTAACCATATGTCCTCTTTATTCTGAGATACGAGGTTCAGGGAAGTCAGATAGTCAGACCCATGAGGAAGTATGTCCCATGATCCAACGCTTCACAGAACCTCCTTTAGCAGGAATATGTTGAGGTATGTATGTGGTATATGGTATATATTTTTTTGTTTTAAAAAAAAAGGTCCACTCTTCTCTAAAATATTGATTCAAATCATTAAAGTTGGAAGACGTTTGTTTCTGCACAGAGATCCACCACAGCAATTCAGTCAGACTGAGGTCTGGACTGTTCCAGCACCTTCAGTCTTTTCTTCAGTTATTCTATCGTAGACTTGCTGCTGATCATTATCCTGTTTTATGACCCAGTTTGGTCCAAGCTGCAGCTGTCAGACAGTAAACCTTGGTCTATACTGCGTTTTGGATGTCATGAACTTTAACCCACCTGGGAGATGAATTTACTACTGATCCAATTAAAAAATCTGAACTTATGAAGTATTAAAATATCAATTCATCTAAATAAAGAGCCACATATGCTAAACTAAACTGTGCTATTTGTAAATCAGGTGTATGAGTCATTGCATATAAAGAGCCTGTATGATCCCTGATGGGACCTCTCTTTGTTCAGGCTCAGAATGTGGTTGATTTGCTTCTTTGCACCAGTTATTGCAGGTAAAATCACATCTTTACTTTCTGCAACCCTAAACTAATGGTTGTTACAGCTCAGATTCATAAGCAGCAGAAATTTCACGAGCCAGAATAAGTGAAGCCATCTGTGGAAGTGTGCTGCACCTTGAGCTTTTATTGTGAGGCTATTTAGAAATCACACTGGCTTCTCTCTGTGGCAGCTATTTCTACAAGGAGCACACATGTCCCTCTGCACCAGTAGACTGGTTCTAATTAATCTCCCTCTTTTTTATTTGGCAGCAAAATTCTGAAATTGCCTTGTAAATGACATCTGGGTACATCTCTGCATGCAGAGATTTGTGTTTTTCTTACTACTACTACTAACAACGCTAGTAACCAAGTTTTGCAGGGCAGCTCGGCGCGTTGTGTGAGTAATGAAAGTAGGATACGAGACGTAAACAGGAACATTTGTTTGTTGGCAGGAGCCCTTCCCTGCGTGGTGCAGCTCGGCCCACACACTGGACAGCAGGTGACACATCTCACTGGCACGCTGGCCAAAACTTAAGTTGGTCTTAAAAGCACAAAGCCCCAGCGCACACCACTGAGCCAAGCAGACTCTTAAATCCTGCATGATGAAATGTTATCTTCCTGCACATTGGGAAGCATAATCACAAAAGCACCATGCATTAGTACCAGATTGGCTTTCCGACTTTTTAAAAATCCTTTCTTGTGCTCCAGCTCCAATTACAATAATTAATGAACACACACATATTCCCCTACTTGTTTCCATCTGAAAGGGTTTTCAAACATCTAAACTCAATCATGGCAACAGGTTTGATTATTCTGTGTGAGATGAAGGTGTTTTTATTCGCTGGGTGCTAACAGAAATCAGATCCTGATGAGGGGCCTTGGTGAGAAAGTGATGAAAGGGAAGAGGGAAAAAAACAATCAGATGCTGAATGTCGACGGGGAAAATAAAAGATGATGGAGCGCCACTATGATTTGGAGTAAATTCAATGAAAGAGCAAAACACATCACAGCCGAATGAGGACGGCGATTTAATACAAATGCTTGTATTGATATTTCGCCTCCAGATTTATTTGCCGCTCGTTGAGCTGAGAATGCAGAATGTCCAGTTGTCTTTGTTTGCATGCAGATATATTTAAATTATCTTCATTGGAGTAGGAGGAGGAGGAGGAGGAGGAGGGTCACTCTGCTAATCTTTCTTTGGAGAAGTTTGCAGAGAGCAAAGAAACTGATTAGCCTTCGGAAATCTGACTTCATTCAGTCCAGATTTTTCAACTTATTATTCATCTTTGAAAGACTTTCTGTGTGTGAAAGTGAGAAGGAGCAAGAGAGTGAAAGAGCTCCTCTTTAAATGTTAACAGAACTTGGATCTCTTCTCTTAGGCAAGCTGCCATTACACACACACACACCTTCTCATCACTTACTCTCGTCTCTCTACGCTCTCCACAGGGTTGATGCCACAGATAACTATTGAAAATATGTTCCATCCTATTATCTGTCGGTAAAGCTCTGTTCATTTGGAACACCGAGAGACCGGATGGTGATGAGACCATGACCTTGATTGGCTCTTTGCTAATGGAGAGAGCGCCATAAAAGTATGATTTAACAGCCCTATGTGTGTTGATCTGGAGTCAGTGTTAATGCGTTGGATAATCACTCTATCAGCATTCAGCCATCCGACCTCAGGAGGAGAAAGAAGGTGGCTGACTGCTGCACGGAGAATGAGAGGGAAGAGAGGCAAGTCCATCCATCTAAAGTTATTCAACATACTATAAGCATACTATAAAGAAAATGACACTTTCTTGTTCATAATGATGCAGACCAGTTCTTGTCATATTTATAAAAATAAAATTTTATGTAAGTTTCCCAGTTAGAGATAAATAAAAGCACAAAACAGCACCTTAAAAACTGTGAAACAGGTTGTTGATTGTTTTTATTAATAAAATAAATAAACAATAAGAAACTGCATAATATTATTATACTTTTTATTATAAGTTTTTACTTTAAATTTAAGTTTTTCTCTTTTATTAAGAATAACTTGCTTTATGTTTACATTTTTTTTAAATGTTCAGCAGATTTCAACATGTTGAAAAAGAAGGTGCACCTTCTGATTCTGCTGCAGTTTTGCTCAAATAGGTAGAAAAATTGTATATTTGGAGTGAAATCCCTCCATGTGTCAGAAAGTTGCAAAACTCAACAATTTTTTTTCAACCTTTATTTTACCAGGTAAAATGTTTGAGAACATGTTCTCATTTACAAACATGACCTGGTCAAGCAACACAGTCTCACTCCGAACTCGTCGTTTACCTTGATAAATGGAGGACGTCGCTCTTCTGTCGCTGTCATGACGAATTGTTCCATTTTAGTGACTTGAAAATAAAAATAAACAATTTTGATGCAACACTTTCACAGCCCCCACTACGAGTGGGTCACAGAACAATCAGAAACATGACGAGACTCATGAAGTAAACAAGAGCGTCTCGCCCTGGCTCTCTTTCCGCTGCCGAGCATTGTGGGAAACGTAGTTTGTTATGTTTGGCGTAACAGAGCAAAAAAAAGTAATAAACACGGCTTAATAGTGACAAATAAATCAAAATGGTTGTCTCGAGCAGTTAAATAAAGCATGCCCATGTGTATATATATATCAAAGGTGGCGCTAGTAATCGATCCTAATAGATGACGGTATAAGCTCGTTTTAGTCCCGTTCAGAAGTCCAGTTTATATAAATGTAAGCATAAACTGCCGCAAAAGTGGGCTACAAACGTCCATGATTAAACGTGGCTCTAAAAATGTCTGACAAAAAACACAAAAAGTTATCCAAACGATGGGGAAATGTGCGTGTTCAGCACAGCGTCAGCGAACATCCCATCTCGTCACAAAAACGCTGCATGGGGATTTGCATTAGAATCAACGGAGACACCGTTTCGTACAAATGGGACGAAAAAGGGCACTTATAGCATCGGTACTATACGCAGAAGGCGAGTGACCAAGCATTTGTTTCCGACGAGTTCGGAGTGAGACTGTGTTGGGTCAAGAGGTCTTGGAAGGAGGTGAAAAAACAACAACAAAACAGATAAACACTTAAGTACAGATCAAACATAATAGGCAACAGGCAATGGAAAATTTGAATGTGGGTCTGAAAAATGTGTGCAGGAGAATCATTACATCATACAGGAAATTGAATGTGTTTGTGAATTTATGTAAATAAATGTGATCTAGGTGATCAACAAGAGCAGCAGTCAGTTATAATCTGATGGATTTAGATCTAAAGGTTGTAATAGATGTCAAAGTCACAAGTTTCAGGGTGTTTTGTAGAGTGTTCCAGTCAGATGCTGCTGCAAAGAGGAAGGATTTGCGGCCAAAGACAGTAGAGGGGTTTGGGCTGATGAGCTTAATATATGCACTAGACCTAGTGTGATAATTATTATGGGTGAGGTGAAGAAGAGAGGACAGATAGAGAGGTGTCTTGCCCAGAATTGTCTTGTAAACAAAAGGAAGCCAGTGGTGGAGTCTGTGGGTGTGAAGGGAGGGCCAGCCCACCAGTTCATAGAGATCACAGTGGTGAGTGTGCAAGGGAGCATTAGTGACAAAACGGATGGCTGAGTGATAAACAATGCCCAGTTTTTTTAGGGCAGAGCATGAAGCCATTTTGTAGATGATGTCACCATAGTCCAGAATTGGTAGTATTGTCATTTTAACAAAGATGCGTTTGGCAGCGTGAGTAAAGGAAGCTTTGTTACAAAAAAGAAAAGCTAGTCTAGCTTTGACTTTTGTTTGCAGATTGTTGATCTGAGTGGTGAAAGATAATGATGAATCCAGCCAGATGCCCAGATATTTGTAGGCTGTGACATCATCCAATAATCCCATACTCCATGCACTTGTTACAATTTTTTGGACTAGAATGCTGCAAAAACTAACCCTTTCCTTCTTATTTACCTATCAGTGTTACTCAGCTTCATGTCATTTTCATGCTACTTCAGGGGGGCTGCAGAGCCACAGCTTGCAGACACTTGTTTTAGATAAACTGAGTTGAATCAGCTCTCTGTTTGGCAGTTTTTTAAGACGCCATTCTGAAGGTTACATCTGAATAAAACAAAACATTCAGAATGTTTTTTTTATGTAACTTGTATTTTATGCAATTTTGGTTTGACTTAGCTGAAACAGATTCCAGATATCCAAGGTGATGCACAAAGGAGTTAAACCTTCAGTAAATCCTTCAGCTGGAAATTGTGTGGCATAAAAAAAATAAAATAAAATTTCTGTTAGGAAAGAGAAAAAAATACAGACTCAGAATCAGTTGTGTGACATCAAATGTGATTTGAAGTGAGACAGAGGGCCATGCATTACACAATCTGATGCTCACTCAGCAGGATCACGTATAAGCTGATGTACATCAGACTGTGTTTACAGCGTTAGCGCCACACTGAGGGACACGCTCTCCCGTCATGGTGCTTCCATTCTGCAGGAATATAATGTCACCAAGCAATCTCCTAGAGCTACTCACGGAGCGGTTCCATCACTGTTGGGGAAAAGTCAAACACATTATACGGCTCCTCCAATCACAATGTCCAAAAACCATTAAAGATTTATGGGATGTGTGAAATTACAGTAGAGGAATTAAATTTTTATCATCTGACTGCCTTGAGTTGACCTCCTTCAGATGAAAAAAGAAGGTTTTCCTTTTTGGATTGCCTGATCAACAGAGAAATAAGAATTTCTTCTCTTTTTTTGTTTGGCTCATGCAGCTGTTTAGTTTCCTTTAACTGGGATTTGTTTGAAGCCTATTTTATACTGAGAAATGATGGACTTACAGCTGCACTGGTCAAATCTAAAATAATAGTGCTACATTTGATCATTAAAGCATCAGTTAGGAATGACTCCTGACAAGTCCTTAAAGTTGCATTGTGTAATCTGCAAACAAGCTAGGTATAGTTAGCCATTTTACTGAAACTCAGTCTCAGAACTCTCACCTGTCAGCTATAATCCTTAGGCAGTGCCTCCCCTGGATATAGGACCATGAATTGCCACATTACCAAGAGACTGCAAAACACCAGCCGTTGAAACGCTATGCTAATGTTCACCCTGGTTTTTCCTCTTTTTATGTCCAAACGTTTTTTTTTTTTGTTTGTTTTGTTTTCTGCTAGCTGAAAAGGTGTTTTTCTTTTTGGGATTTCTTCCTAAAATTGCAGTTGTAGCTGTTTCTGTCCTTCTCTCACTTCTGGGATGTTCTGCTGCAAAATGCTCCAGCACACATGAATGGAGGATCCAAGCAGTGCGGAGGTGTGGGCGCTTCGGCTAGACAGACAACCGGATTGTTCAATAGTTGCTTTTGGTCAGAAACATGATTGGCTGAGGTTTTTAGAGAACTGCAAAAATATATATGAGAAAAAATGATTTCAGATCATTTGTTTTGCTGATTACCTAGAGCACCTTTAAATTAAACCTCAATATCTGTCAGATTGATTAATTAATAACCATTTTTGTGTTTGCAAACGTCAATACGCTGTGACGGACAAATGATCACACAAACACAGGCAAAAACATTAGTGCCCACCTTTTGGCAGCCATTGCAACTTTCTTTAAATAGCTGAATTGAAACTGTTTAGCCTCAACTTGATGTTGCATTCAGACATCTAGTTTCAAATGTGTGTTAATCTGGAAACTATAGTCTGTTTTATGCATGTCTATGATAAGAAGGAGATGAGGCTTTATTGTTTGTATAAAATAACTAAATGTTCCTTTTGCTGTCTTTGAAACGTTCTCTGTCGGTGGTATACAAGCACATGAAGAGGACATTTAAAGCGAGCTGTAGGTGGTGGAGGCTGACTACAACAGTAAACACAGTCAACTTCCTGCTTAGGGTGGAGAAGCCTACAGGCCAACCCTCAGGCCCTGCTTTTCAGCTGCTTACCAAGCACTGAGTTTTGTCTAATGCAGGCATCCACAGCACAAAGTAGGGAAACTGACAAATGTCATGCATTCTGCAGAAACACCTACTTCCATTAGTGCACTGCTAAAAGATCCAGACACATTTACAACGGAACATATTCAGTTTAATACTCTTTTTGTTGATACTTGCAATAAAAGAAGAAAGAACTGCAGCCAGACATTTTTACAGCTGAATGACTGTGTGGGTTTAGAGGGTTTCATTGTGTCTATATTAGCCAATTTGTTTTTCATTCACTTTCAACCCTTTATTAAATATGAGACTTGTGTATTTCCCTTCTCATTTATTAATCATCCGTTCCATTTATTTCTTTATTCCCTGCATCCAGTGTCTTTGCAGATCTCCACTCTGCTGGTGCACTCTTGCCTCGTCTTTCAGCCTTTGAATGGGCTACAGTGCTGTTTGTGTATGTTTTTGCTGGGGGGCTTGTGTCAGCAAACAACTGCTGCAGCTCTGATTTATGCTTGTGTGTGTGTGTGTGTGTGTGTGTGTCTGACATGACGCTGCCTACATGCTTGGGGAGGTGAGGTATGTATGTGGTGCAGCTGCGAGTGGGAAGTCCATGCATTTTAATGCATCAATTAAATAGAAGCCTGATGACCTGAGGTCACGAGGGTCAGGTTGGAATGAGGCAGCAGACGTGCAGACGGTGAAATACACAAACAATGAGAGATGCAGTAATGCTGGATAGACTGGAGGCTCTCATGGATAAACATAAATGCATTGCAGCATCAAGACTGAAAGCCAAACTAAAAAGAAGGGAGAGAAAGGAGAGGAGGAGGAGAAGGACGGGGTGAGATTAGTCATCCTTGATGTTAGTATTTTTGTCATACGGTGGAGTCCTTTGTTTGCTCATCACACACGGCAGCTCTGTGTGGTTCTTGTATTCATGTCAGAGCTAATTATGGGACAGTTCTGCCAGTTGCCAGATCAGTAGTCAGAGGACAGAGCTACGTGCTTTCTACCCTACAGGTTTCCAGAGTTTTGAAGGTCTTAATTAACTCTGTGTCTTCAGATGATAGCTCTGTTCAGATGACCTCACCGTGTTGACCTTGAAGGTCAGCACCTATAGTGGTTATTTAAAATCCGGCTGTTAGAATCAGAATAGGTGTATTGAACCAGCTGCCGCAACATTCAAATGAAAAATCACTTTCTTTGCAAGAGTTGAAATAAATGTACGGTATTTTTTTCTGTCTTATTCACTCTTTATTAACTTACAACAGTCTTACCTCTTGGATTCTAAGAACTCAAGCAAAAAGCATGAGATGGTTACAATGATGTTGTTTATACAACAACTAACTTAAGTTCATGATATCCTCAAATCCTCATGTTGAAAGATTTGACTCTAAGTTGAAGCTTAAATTAAAGCTGGGATATTTTCAGAATGTATCTTGTCTTTTTATTTTATTTGATTTCTACAACTTTTTTTTTTTTGCCTCTATTTGATTATGATGATCTACTCATTATAAAGCACCTGACCAGAACCTAAAGACGCTGGATGCTCTCTATCAGTGTGTTTGGTTACCAAACTCCATAATGATCAACAAAGTCCATTACCTCCTGATATTTGACCATGTTGTGGACCAGCTTGGATCAGAACATAGTACTTTCTGTATTTACTACTGATAGCCCCACCCACAGACAAGCCCCGCCCACAGACAATCTGACCAATCAGCAGACTGAATGTTTTGTTTTGTTTGCAGTTTTCCCTGTGTGGAAAAAAGCAGAACATAAAAAAGCTAAAAATTGAAAAAATTATGAACTGATTCAGACCAGAAGAACCGAACCGAGTGAAAACACCCTTAGTGTGTGAGAGCCTGGTTGTATAAATGCTATTAATGTGAGTCATGCTGATCTCACTGTTGTTTTACAGTAAATACTTCCCTGTTGAAGCATTTTGTAGAAGAGACTGTCAGAATCCATTCGGTGGGAATCTGAATCAAATCCAGTGAGCTGTCAATCTTCTGACTCTTTACTTGATAAGACATCAGGACCTTCTTATCTGTGTGTTTATAAATATCTTTCCCCAGAGTCAGACCTGATTTTGGGAAAAAGACTTTGAAATCTGCTGCCCCAATTTCCTGAAATCGTTTTCTCAAACTTTTTAAAATGTCAGAACCTCAGAGAAGTTCGTGTCTGTTATTTAAGGATTGAGAGAATTCGATTTGAGCAGTTTTTGACGTTCTTGTTTTAGTAGATGGGATGGAAATGTGTTTGCCCTTGCTGATTATTAGTTGTATTGTTGTTGTTATGTGTGAAATGTGTTGTATTTTTACTGCCTCTTTGACCAGGTCTCTCTTGAACAAGATATTTTGTCCTCAAGGAGTTTCTTTTTACCTGGTTAAATAAAATAAATAATACAAAATGTCTCAAGGGGAGAACTTAAGTTCACACTTACCTGTAATTTATTACTTATTTTGTCCAGATTAATGCACAAAACAGGGAGATGTATTCTCTTAAAGGACCTGAGTGACATGAACTACTGTATTAGATCCTGCTATTCCCAGCTGCCTCTAAAAGTTGAAAGCCGAAGCACAGCAGAGAGGGAGGAGGACCTGAAAACTACATTTATTAAAATATTAAACAAAACTGAATTTTTATTTTAAGCTATTCCACATCATTTGAGCCTATTTCATATTTCATTTAATTTACCAGATCACCAGACACCAAACCACAAAACAAGGTTTTGCAAGAAAACCACACTGATGTTGCTCATGTCCCTTACAGTTAAATTCCCACAGCAATAAAAAACCATGAGACTCTTGGCTGGCTGGATCCTTCATCAATACACAGGATCCAGCTGATCCCTCTCAGCAACGTACTGCACGCCTCTGTAATTATTTTCCTGGGAGTTGATTTTTGCAAATCTGACAACGTGTAACACTTTCACACATCATTTGCCGAACAGCACATACACACACGAAAATCAGAGGCGAGATGAGTAGACAAGAAAAATGATTTAGTATTCTGAGCCTGTACAGGGAAGCATTGCACCACTGCTCGCAATGATTTATGAGTTTGAATATGTGTGATTTGTTCTTAAGAGGGGAAAAAACTGGCCTTTTCCTGTTTTACAATGATCTGAATGCAAATCAGGATACACGAACCTTAGGAATGCTCTGAGTTTCAGGTGAGATTTCAGAGCCCATCAAAGGGAACATGATGATGATGATGATGATGATGATGATGAAGACGTAGAAGCTTCTCTGGGATCTCTCAGCGTGAGCGGTCTGACTTCAAAGTGTGCGTTGAGTTCCACTGCCTTTAACTCCTGGGTGCCAACAACAAAAAAAATAAATCCCTTTGTGTTGAAGTGCAGGAATCAGACAGACTGAACATCCCATCTGTGTTGAGAACTGTTAATCTTTTGAACATCTGAAAAAACACAGGGTTTTAATCTGCTCCTGTTTAATAATATCAGTCTCACTTCCAACGCAGGGTGTATGTTCTGTCCATAGTTCCCCCCAAAAATTGCCTTTAATGAAGTTAAAACTCCAAACGTTCTGCTGTCATTATTTTATTTGTGTTCACACCTTTATGCACGTCTCCTTCTGCAACACTTTTTTTTTCCTTCTGTGCTGTGTATCTGGAGGCTGCCCAGGATGAGGAATTCATCATCCTAATGCACCGTGTATAAGCACTTGTTAAAAGCCTCCACACTGCAGTTTTTCAGTTCATTATGGTTGTAATATTTCTGCTTTGGGCGCCTGAGGCAACTTCTGTAGCTGGTCGTAGAGCATCATTGAAAAGCGTAAAATCAAACAGTAGCTGGTGGATTTTTCCAGATATGGAAGGGGGAAAAAAAGGTGGCTGTTCAGAAACACCGCCTGATTTGACTGGAGGAAGAAAAACAACACAACAAATACATTATTGCTTATGGACTCTAAGGGTTTCTGTTGTTTAGTTGTTATGGTTTTGTTACTTTTTGATATTAGTTTCTTGGACTTCTGTTGTCTTGTGATGTATATTCAGTGTTTGGTTGATGGATGCCTTTCTTTCATTATTCTGTATTGGAGTTAGTTATATTTATATCTTAAGGAAACTCTCTTTAGCAGTGGTTTCAGCTTCTTACCCACAAAAAAAGGAATCTGACCTACAATCATAAAATAAAAACAACTTCAACTCAAACCACATATATTCATTCATAACAATTATATTTATTTGCATCAGTTAAGGTGAGATTTATTATTTTATTTCTGGAAATGATCATAAAACCCTAGACTAAGTGTTTCATGTCCATCTTTGTAAGCCACTGCATTTGAGGACAGGAATGTTCATATTTTGATGATTTGGTAGAGAAGTAAGAAAACTGCTATCTTCAAAAGAGAGAAATCAACAGACAGTGGAGAAGATGGTCTCAGGGTTTGACTCTAGCTTCACATCTTCAAGCATCCAAACATCTTAACTGCGGACCAGCCCAAAGGTCCTAACGCCCCCAAGGAAGGAGGAAATACATGATTTGTGAGTTAGCACGCATTAATGGAGACCTCACTATGATTTATTACTGGTTCTCTAATTGTTTCTGTGTGAATCCCCAAAAGCCTCTAAGAGAAGAAGAAAAACTCAAGACAGACATCTAGTTGTCTTTTGATTAAACTTTTTAAGACAAGGACTAAAATTGCCAAATTGAAAGTTTTCACAGGTCACAATAATTAGACTTTTTTCAAATTTAAGAATGCAAATACAAATATGTTTTTGTACCACTCAAAAATACAATATTTTAATGAACTAAACAAAGAGTTTGTTTTCAGTGTGAAATGATCTGTTAATCTTTGTACATCTGAGGAGTCTGGTTCGCCTTGATGAACGAAAAGCATCAGATTCCCTGGATTTCACGGGTCCACTGCTTTCTGGTTTCTTGGTCTTGAAAATAAATTTGAGTTGATTATCAGCAACAAGAATAGAATGAGATATGGGTCACTCTTTCTTCAGTAATACATGTTGTATTTAGGTTTTTTGAATGATGCTCATGGGTTAATGAAGGCTTATACTATCAAACTGACCTCTGTATTATTATTATCCTCATTCTGTCAGAGATTTATATCACATATTAGATAGGAAAATACATAAAACTACCTTTTATGTTGTGATTAGAAAATGAGATATGATCAGTTTCTATGTGGTGATTTCATTTATTTATTTCTTGGTCATCGCTGCAAAGATTCCCTGCAGAACAGCAGGCTGCAGACCGTTGCACTAGGATGACCACACACTGAAAACCTTCACCAACCCCCTCAGTATCCGACCTTCTGCTACTGGTTCCCTCTTCTTCATGACTTGCAACAATGCATAAAATCCTTTATGATTTACTGTAAACAAACTTATGCACACACAATTTGCTGCCAAAAGATAATTGCTGGCCATCACACATCATTCAAAGCCCTTTTTACACACAGATGGTCAATAAGCTCACAAAAAGTGCAAAACTAAATCACCTTTGACTTTTCCATATGTCTTTGCACCACTCACTAGCAGAAGTTCATTAAAAATGAATCAAGTCTCTCTGGCTCTGTGGGTGCAGGAGCAGTTGTGTGTGGAGGCTTTTGAAGCTGAGCAGTAAATGTCAAATGGCCAAAAGGAACAACGTATCCTCACACCTAAATAGCTGCTTGACTGCATATTGATGATTAACACACATCAGGAAACACAAATCATGTGTGCAAGGTTTTCATTCATTCCCATTTCTGTTGTATACTGTATAGTTTGTAACATGCAATTTAATTTATGCATGAACACATTCATTCAAACCGGTCTGGACTCTCATCATCTTGAGATGAAGTCAGAAACGTTTATGGTGAAGCCTAGAGGAGATTTACCAGTGAAGCCCTCTGCGGGCAGGAAGCAGTCATCTGCTGACTGTGTGCTGAGTGAAAAGTAGCAGGAAGGCTCAGTAGCACAGCATTGCCGCAGGTGTAACACACACATCTGTGCAGCAGAGTCATTGTGAAGACCTGTTATTGACCCACAAACATCCCATTTCTCCTTTTTGAACACGATCAAAAAGTTTATGCGCGTTACCTCGACACACATGTCCAAATCTCTACTGCACATTCCTGTTTGATAACAGATTGTACAAAAGTTGAGGGGTTTTATTTAAAAAATACAAATTTGCCTGAATTTTCAATCCAATAAGTGAATTCTTGGAAATTTCAAAGCCACAATAATATCGAACACTCCTTGCTGTGTCTATAAACTTACTCCTGAACGATTTCTTCTGTGAAATCACAATGAAACAGCAGAATATTCTTCAGAGAATAAACTTCATTTTTTTAAATGAACATTTAAATTTAAAATTAATGTTTTTCAATTTTCATTTCAGCTTTAAGAATCACAAAACAATGTAATAGACAAAAAGCTGTTATAATTACTTTGTCACATTCCATGTTGTAAATATGCTTTTATTTTGTTTTAACTTCCTAAATATGAGCACTTCCTCCCCACCTTATTTATTTATTCACCAGTTACTGAATGATTGGACATCTGGGCTTCTGTAGCAGCTCTTCTCTGCTTTTATGGCAGTGCTGTCTGTCCATGTTGTGTTGACTGATTGATTGTAGTAAAGGATCAAGTTTAAATAGGCATAATATTCAACGATTTTATGGTATTCTATTTAATAATGAAATGAATTATGGTCACATCTCTGCCACCTACTCACTTTAATTGTTGTTATCAGTTTCCTTAAAATGTGAAATCTGTTTTTTTTATGCTTTATGTAATCAGAAACCATCTTCTAAAAACTTTGTTCTTTCAACAGAAAATCTATTGGTGATTAAAGTATATATTCAGTTTTTTGTTATGTTTAGTCAGTGTTTCTGGTTTGTTTCAGCTGATGAAAAAAAATAACTACAACTTAAACCCCAGGAAGTATTTCTGTTACATGACTGCAATGGGAATATTGACCACTATAACTGTGATTATGATTTTTTTTTTTGTATAATAAAGCAGCCTTACCTGTTGCCATCTATTTCTAAGGTAAACAATGTGCAGACATGTAAAAAAAAAAAAACCTGACTAACTCAATCGTTTTAATTGTTTCATGTTCCATTGGAGTTTATTTCAAGGAGTGAATTTAAATGTACATCTTGACTTGTCATCACTGATAGTAAAAACAAAAAACTGTAGTTTGCACATAAATCTGATAACAAAGACAAAAACACCAAAGTTACTCCACTTAAAAATTGTGCTCTTGGTTGTAATTTTCTTTTTTTTTTCCCTTAAGTTAACACTTCAACCCTAACAGAAGTTAACACTTCTGAAACAAGAACTCCTTGAGGTCTCAAACCGTTTTCCTGAATCTTAAATTTGACACTTATTAACCATGACCAGTTTTGAATTACAGTACCAATCAAGCAAAATATCTCTCATTATTTCATTAAATTCAAGTGAACCATGAAACAGCTTGTGTGCAGAGTGAAGAGCCCTGGCTATTCTATCATCAGCACACCGCATTCATGCTGATTACATGGCTCCAAAAATCTGGCATCCCATTGGGCATGTAATTAATTAAAGCAGAGCATTTCTGAGCTAAATAAATGTTAGATTCTTAAATAATGAGCTAAAACCATCAGAGGCTTGTTCTTAAATCAGAAAACCTGCGTTCCCTGTTGACACTGTCATGCAAAATTAAATGGAGTATACAAATGTAAATTTAAGGTGTGCCGGAATGTTTTTTGCAGTAATCAAACAATTTAGACAGTGAAAATCTAAACTGCATCAATCAAAAAGAGTGAGCAAGACTTAAAAAAACAATTTATGCTATAGAGACCATAAATAAAAAGGTTTCTTTAGTTTTATGCTACAATTATCTGACCGCTTCTTGTCACTGAAGACTGAATTTTTTAAAAATCAACATTGTCAAGATTATTTTAGTATTTAAATCTGAATTTCTGCAGCAGACTAAATGGTTAAACCCCTAAACGGGGATCCTAAGTCAGCATTAATGCAGCATGCAGATACACACTCATTTGGCTTGAGGCATCAAACGGTTACGATTACTCATAAAGTCCTGTCCTCTTATTTCAGAAGGCTGCCTGATGAATCAACATAACCCTGCAGAGCTGTCTCCTGACAACACTTATATGTTTTATTTATTTTACAGTATAGGGGAAGTTGTGGGTCTCTAGTTGACATCTCTGTATATCAGTGCTGTCTGTGCACAGAGAGCTCGGCTGAGTTAGATTTGTGTTGACAGACTTGCACCATGTTGGAGTGTTTTGTTGTGCAGCTGGCAGGGAGCAGGTAGGTGATCTTTGTTCTAACTGGACAGTGAGTAAATGATTCTTGCCGCCACCCCCAAAGAACTCACTTTTATGTATATTTTATGTGTATGAGAGCAAGGCAGAGAAGCACTGAATCTGATGTGTGCACAAAACTGGAATCTGATGCCCACTGCATGTATTATTAAACCCCACCAACACTTCGCTGACTGAATCTGACACCCTCCGCATCCTCAGCTTCTTCCAGCTGGCAGGGGCGGTTAAATTGTCAGCATGATGATGAGGAGGTCTGCAACTGCTCCTTCTGAAGGAGCATTTCTGTTATAATTTTACTTTAAAATGCAGTATATGATTCATTCTTCTGTGTTTCATTTTTCTGCAACATAAGAAAACATCTGGTGCTCGTTGTAGAATTTAAGCTCTATTGCCGAGCTGAGAATCCATCCAAACATCATTAAGTCTGGGATTTCCTCTGGACAATTTAAAGCAAAACCAGGCTGTGAATGAATCATCTGGTGGTTATTAGCAGCCTTACAAATCTTTAGAGGGAGAATATGTTACTCCCTTCATTGAGGAGAAAGGACATTTTATTTATAAAACTTTCATGTAAAAGATGCAACATCTCATTTCTTATAACACATAGCTTCAGATAATTACCGTAATTAAAGTCCTATCATTTCTTGAAGATATGCATATTTTTTTATTGTCTTTCATGCCAGTTTCATGCTAAGGTCATTTCATGTTGATAAATCATAGGTTTTTGGGGGGTAAATCTTAAAAAACATAATTTGCAATGCAATTAAGCAAGAAATTATGCAATTTATTATTGCTCAGTCTGTGCTGTAAGTGACTCTTGGCTACCACATGATATTTTAGATCAATAACTTTAAATCTGATTGAGTTCTAGCCATTTTTTTGTTTGTTTTCTAAGGTCAGCTGGCTATGGATTGATATGACTCCAGAGGTTAACCAGTTTTAGTTGGACACCCAATGTTTACTTTCTTAAGGTTTCGTTCATTCATCAAATATTTTGTTCACGTAAAAGTGAACACAGGTAAAAACTAAAGGCAGGCAGTAATATTCACCACTACACACCTGTTGCATGTAAATGACTTTGTTTAACCCCATGGTTTAGCATCTCTTTCTCTCCAGTTTAACATAAAAACTGTTCACGGTTGATTTAGCATAACATCCCTTTCAGACTGTTTTATGTATTTTTAATACTCCATGAGCTTGGCCTTAAAGAAAACATGACATGACACCAAAGAGAAATGTGTTTGCATTTAGAATTCATCGGGTGTCAGCCTGTGCAGCAGCCTCCTCTCATTTTTATTAACTGAATGACTTCAGCAGGAAATCTCTGTTTCTGCTCACAGTTTGATTCCTGTAATCTGAGCATTTTGGCATGTTTCTCAGGCCTCTTCAGAACAGAGGCAGAGGCAAGTGTAGTCACAGCGGAAGGCGTGATGAGGAATTTAAATGCCAAACAGCATCATCTTCTGGGACACAGGGGTTTTAATGCTGAAAGCATTGAGCTGCTGCAGAAGCCAGAACGGCGAGGTCGAGGCCACTAAGCATCTCACACTTAAGACCTCCTAATATGGAGTCATAAAGGTGGATTATCGGGGTGTTGACGAGAGGATTCAAATGTTTGCTGAACTCCACCTTCAGGCAGAGGCTTTCAAATAGACTGTTTGTTCAGGATTTCAGTCTACTAGGTCATGTTTAGATACATGAAATGTTAGCTTGACTGGAAGCTATTCTCACTGCTTTATTATAAGAAAAAAACACTTTTAGCCTTTAATCTTGGAGGTTTACAGCCACAAAGGCTGGTGGTATGGAATGAGTGATGGACCAACTGATCTGGGGCCTCATTTATAAAGCTTGCTTATGCACAAAACAGGTCTGAAAGTTGTGTAAGGCACAAATTTTGTGATTTATTGAAAAAAACATGATGGAAAAAATGTCCGTAATTTTAAGCAAACTTTGAACTTTGATGAAACTGTCAACTCAACTGGTGATGTGGCAAAATTGTGATTTTAAGCCACATTTTCAGACTTGACCCTTGTGTGCCCACGCACACAAAACCAACAATCACCCCCCACACCTGTCTCTGATTAAAAATGAGAATCTGAATGCTGCTTTTTAAAGTTAATTCACACTCTTCAAAGTACGGTATAAAGCAACTGCACTTTTTGGTGCATTATTTGTGATGAGGTGTGTAACAATTATTGTGATTACTGAGACATTTGCATACTGCAGTGACACTTGTGCGTAATGGATGCGCTGCGCTCCTTGAAGATCAGCCAATGGCAGAATCTGGATGGGGAGAGATTTTAGAAATCACAGGACCATGATGATGACTGGCTGATCAGCTGATTTAGATTCCTTAAAGCAGTTCAATGTGCTGAACTGGATTCGGTGTTAGATCAACCGAACCATCAGAACCACCCAATCCCGGCGTCACTGACGCCCCTGCAGCTTCTGACCTCACTCCACACCTTTATGCAATCAGTGTGTTCCCGTAGGATTAGCCAACAGGTCGACTCATAGGATGAACAATGCGACATTTCCTCCCTAATGTCTCGTTGAATGAAATAAATGTTATCAGTAAATGTTCCCCTTCAATCTGGACAATCTCAGTCATCACTGAGCTCCACCTGCAGTAACTCTCTGACACTCAGAGCACTTCTGTGTATTTGTGATGGATCAACATGTGATCACCTAATAAAACATTTTTCTGTTCTTCCAACTCACTAGCACCTTGATTTCAGTCTTGGTGAAATTGCATTTTCTAGACTGTCCCGTTGTCATGGTTTACCTTGACATGCCAGAAATCAGGGGCTTATGCACATGCAAATTATTCATGAGGTGCTTTGCATTGATCATTTATGGCAGAATGTGAATGTAGGAGGTGGGATATAATCCAAAGACACATTTCTAGGAAAAGAAGAAATTTACAAAGTGGAGTTGCGTGAATCTGTGCGTGTGTAGTGTTTTATAGGTCCAAAAATGATGTAAGTCAATTTCTTTTGCTGAGCCTAAGTACACTTTTAGTAAGGAGTCTACGCAAAGTTTTATAAATGAGGTCCCTGGTCAGGTGACAAAACTACTTGGTTAGAATTAAGAAAATATGAGTTGCATCCAAAATACTTTTCTTTATTAGGCGTATACCTAGCTGTGTCATAGCAGCTGGTTCACATTCACTAAATAAATGAACCATTCTTGGGGGGGTTATAACTCAAGGTCCTTTAGCAGAGTTGGTCATGGTTTGGTTGTTTTGATCTGCACCCTAGTGTGATTACTGTGTTCACATCTGACCAGCACCAAGGGGGGAAACAGACCAGGGTTTGATGTAAAACTGGTTAAACTGCA
Organism: Callopanchax toddi; assembly: GCA_006937965.1. Lineage (NCBI taxonomy): Eukaryota > Metazoa > Chordata > Actinopteri > Cyprinodontiformes > Nothobranchiidae > Callopanchax > Callopanchax toddi. The sequence continues at coordinate 2,114,981 of SSNR01000077.1, forward strand.
AGTGTAAAACCTTTCTTGAAATCAAATGCGTATTTGTTCGGTTCACTGTTCAGTAGAATTAATAAAACCTATTTAACCTCTGGTGATGTGCTCTAGTTTCTGCTCCTCACAGCAGAGTTCAAGCTGACATTGCTTTAGTTTCACCAAACTCTGTTTTAGTGACAAAAACAGAAGCTAAAACTGGGTTTTTGATGGAAATGACAGCAAAGGACCAACAGGAATGCAATGTCACTGTGAAATAAGTTTTGGTTCACGTTTTTTGACTGACATTATGCAGCACTAGTTATCTCCTACAATCACAAAAATGAAAATACACCCTGCAGCTGATTTGAAGTCAAAAATAGAGTTCATATTGTTGTGTGTCTCTCTCCATAAAACTTTTGGTGCTTGCTATTCCAATTAGTGGCTCAATACCAGACTAGGTTTTCTGTTGAGAACAGCTCCCTCTCTTCAGGTTATAGACACCTGTCAGTGCCAGTCCAGTTTGAATTTACATTGTGGCAGGAAGGCTCGACTCAGCAGCAGGTAACTGACAGACGGATTCTTGAGCCACATGCCTCTACTGTTATTGCACTCGATAAGTCGTGATTTACTCCTTATTGGAGGGACCTCATTCTGTCAAATCCCACATTAACTCCTGCTCGGTCATTAAGCTGCTGGTTTGAAAGAGACTGCTTTAAAAGTCTGAGCCATTACGATCAACTGTTTAGACGTCAAAGAGGACGATAGACTTGAACGCCATGAAGAAATATAATCTTCCGCCTTTCAAAAACACTTGACCTGTAACCTCTCCATCACCAGAAAACTGATTAGAGAGGATCGTCTTTTTAAGAAGTGATTGGTGCATTCATTTTTCTGTGACTGACTTTTAACACTTATATCCTAATTTTCTGAGACACATCATCATCTTCGTACACGTGCGCCGGGTTCACTTCAGCACAGATGTTGAGACATAATTATTGGTTTGATTCATTTCGTGTCAAAACGCCCACCTAAAGCCAAATGTTCATGTTAGTGTGTCCTTCATGTACCGCCTGAGATTTATTCCATCAAGTCAGTCTGGTCTCATATAAAACTTGTCAAGTGAGACGTGTGTGTGTGTGTGTGTGTGTGTGTGTGTGTGCACGCACGTGTGCAGCGTTGGTCTGTTAACGTGTAAGCGTGTGTGTGTGTGTGTGATTTTGTGTTTATTGAATCAACCCTTTGTCTTTTTTTTAACCACAACTATTTCTTGTGGCATTAATGCAACATTAGGAATAGTTAGACAACAATTTATTTTATGTATCCCCTTAGGAAAATATTTTATCTGCATTTTACCTCTCCTCAATTGTTTTGTTCTTTGTGTTTATTTGGAGGAGCGGTGCCCTCAAAACAGGAACCCAGGGAGCAGCTTAGGGTTCAGTATCTTTGACAAGTGGTGTGCAGGAACTGGGCAGAATTTCACCTTAAAAAGTTAATCTAAAAACAAAACAATCTAAGGCACACATTTTAAAATACATGATGTCATATCAATAGAGGTAAGCTGTATTTTATATATCCTTCAACATGATTTGTGGTTTTGTTTCTTCTAGAAAGGGCAGAAAGTTCATTTTGAATCAGTCTCACTAAATTGAGGTCAGAAAGTACAAAACAGAAAAGCCAATCATAAGAAGGCATTTAAATAAAGGTGTTAAATACATTAAATACATGTTATGTTTCCTGAACAGTCTTGCCTTTGTATCTTTGTATCTTATTGGCGTGTTTTCTTAAGGTCTTTTTATTTGTAATTTTTGTTTAGGTGTTTGCTGGAAATTTGTGCAAAGTAACTAAAACAAAAACACTAACAGTGTATTCCAGGGGCGGTTCTAGGGGGAGGGCAGTGCCTCCCTTGACAGCAACCTTGGTCCCCCTGTGGCCCCCCTGCTGAGTCTCAGGCATTAAAGACAATTACTGTTTCATGTTGTCACTGAAATGATAATCAAGAGATCAAAGTATTTTTGATAAATAGTTTAAATTTGAAGCTTATTAAACTTCTTGTGTCCAAAGCAACTGTAATTGAACTGTTATTATATCGCTGTAATTATACACTGAAATTTGAAGACAATGTTTGTAGTTTTTTGTTTTTTGCTTTAGAATGTGCCCTCTAAAAGCAACTGGCCCCAGCCTGGCCCCCAGTGGAGGTCTAGAACCTCTTCTGGTATATTCATTAACAGGTTTTAAAAGTTTCAGGGCTCTTTATTGAAACAATCAGCATGTGTGTGTTCACTGTTCATTGGTGTGAACTTTGTGATAGACGTGTGCATCGTTATACTGACCTGTGCACATGTTATTAAGTATATTACACAAAAAATAAATAGTTACAGGTTAAAGCTTGCTATTTACTTGAATTATTTGAAAGACAATATAAAACCGGTTCATTTAACTCATAAACTGGCAGTTTGAACTATTTCTTGAACCAATTCTGCTTCTTTTCTTTGTGCGTCCACCTCACCAGCATGTCTCTTGCAGAGCTGCTGTGGTTCAACTGGTCCATACATGATTCCATTTGTGAATACAAGAGTTTCGCTATGTTTAATGTGAAATGCATGAAACAATGTTAAATTGCATCAGCCAAAGGGAAAAGCATTCCACCTATAGAACTTGCTGACAGTATCTTGGCTGTTACAGACCAAACTGTATCACCTGAAACTTGTAGCCTACTCGGTTTTTGTGTTTATGTTTTGTAAATCAGCACCATTTAACTTTACCGAGAGACTATGTGCACCCTAAAAACAAGCAACTGTCATCTCATTCTGTACTTATAGCTGTATTTGTGTTTCGGCTTCAAAAAACTAAAAAAGAAGTTAAATGTCTGACACATCTCCAAACTATGTAGCTGACAGTACACCCCCTCAGGACGTCAAGGAATCCAAACTTTGACAGGCCTGCTGTGCCTGCTAACCGGAGCTGAGCTGTAATTGGACAAAAGTGGGGAGGATTTAGAATAAACTCAACAAGTATGCAGAAAATGTTTTCCTACAATCACAGAAATATCAGTACTTAACTTGATGGGAGTTTCTTGGGAAAAGCTCAACATGTCCATCATTTGTTTCCCAAGCTGAAAACTTTTCCTATCATACATGCAAATGGTTATACACAGAGACAGAGATTTACAGGACGTGAATGCTTTTTAAAGCCAGACTATGGGACGATTGGTGTGAGAGGAGAGGTAAGATAAGGATTTGCCTGGAGTGAGAGTGGACAGACTCTCCGCCGCCTTGGGGTAACTTGAGATATTCCGTTTTGGCTCTGCTGTGGATGATGCACATTTTAACTAAGTTGTGTGCTAAATTGTGTTTCCCCACAGGAGGAAACTGCCTTCATTAAGGTCTATATTTTGCTAATGCTACTCTCACCGAGCTCATATTAGAGACGTGCCTTTACAGTAAACGACTACTTCTCCTGGAAGGCTGCCTGGAAGAGAAGTAATTGATATATGAAGGATACTCTCTGTATTAAAAGCCAGAGGCTCATGCTTTTCTGACCGGTGGATGTACATTATTGAACAGCAGCACCTGCGGTTGGCAGAGTTGTAGTGCTGTGTATCAGTGGACGATGAGATCTCTGACATCACCACCCTCAGGCTCTGTCTGGCCTTCTCACCAACAGCGAAAAATAGTAAACAAACTTGTCCTTTTCTTGACTGACGTGGCACCAGAAAAGAGAAAAAAAACATCTGTTGATGAAATAATAGCAGATTTTATGAACTGCATGTGGCTTTGAAACAGTATCAGGTGAACAGTTTTTTGGTCCTGAGTATTAGGGGTGTGTATTGGCAAGATTACGATACAGGGACAACGTTACGATATATTGTGATATATTGCGATATTTATGAATTTACTTGTTGGAAAGCTGTTGCAGCTGACAGAAAAGTTAGCCTCTTCAGTTCCACTGAGTAGAATCAATTTGCTTTGTGATAAAATGAGCCTTTAATGCTACGTCGTCATGGTATCTAGTCATATGTGCTCACAAAGTTGTCATGTTGTCTGAATATTTGACTCTGCCATTGCAGATTGTACAGATTGCATAACTCTTATCACGGTTTTAACTACAGTTCTTTGCTTTGAAATCAAAAAGTGTTCACACATCAGCTTTGAGCTGTATCCTCTCCGCTTCATTCATTAGTTAGCTGTATGCAGTTAGCAACATTTGCCACTCACCAGTACTGTCACAAGATCTCAATGACTGCTGAGGACTAATGACTGCAGCCAAACGGTGATTGGAGGTTGAAATGCAACACAAAATGAACTACCATGGGTTTGTTTTAGTGGAGCGGTGTCTAACGCCAGCAGAAGGAATTGAGGTGTTATTTTTTTTTGTCGGATCTCCACAGCTGTAGCTTCAATTCAAATGAAATGGGCTGTCCAGGCTGGCAGCAGCTGACTAGGAATGGGTGCAGACCAGTTCTAGGTTCAAAGCCTTTTGAAGTCTCACATGATGGGCTTTTCTGCATGCAGCTCTGAAGCACTTTAAGTGCAAAACAGACAATCAATTAATCCTGATCGCTCCCATTCTAGCTGTCTAAATCGTCTTTAATGCTTGACTCAGGGTGTTGGCCTGCTTTTATTCTTCATTTTAGCACTCAGGGAGAAAAATGATTGAAGTACCACATCAAATAGTCTGAACTAGGCATTCTAGTGTATTCTCTGGGCTCAGCAAAGTATCTTCACCACATCAGCAGCTTGAGATAGTTAACTTCTGAAACTAGCTCCTATTGTATAAGTGTAGCTTCCACACTTTTCAGATCTCCAGTTCATCCTAAACCGTCTCTCTGTCGAGTTTGTTCTGTTCTCAAATGTTCATTTGGTCATATGAGATTGGAAAAAACCCTCCTCTAAAGAGAAAAGGACAACAATAGTGTCCTACCACCGCACAAAGGAGGAAAGCAGAGAAGCGGCTGAAAATCATGAATGATGGGATACAAAAGAGGAGTGGGGGGAAAAAGTGATAGTTGGTGTAAAAGGCAGACAGGGGAGGTAAACAAAGAAGTAGAACGAAGAATATGCAGTGCAGGAGGAGAGGGGGGGATTTAAATTCAGCGGAGCAATAAATGTTTGAAGAAAGACAAAATAGAAAAGGCAAAGAAAATGAGTGTGACGGGGTTGAAGGGGGACAAAGTGACTGAGCAAAGATAATGGGAAAGAGAGATGAGTGACAGGAGTAGATTGTGTTACCGGGAGCATCTTTCTACATTTCCCCCTCTGCCTCGGAACATGATAGATACACACACACACACACACACACACACACACACACACACACACACACACACACAAAGACATGATGCCGCTCTCCTGCCAGAGTCTATACTGAGGCAGTGATGAAATTGTGGAGAAAATAGTGAGACTGAAAACAACAACAGACCTCTCTTTGCAGGCTCAACTTCAAGGACAAAACTGTCTGGATTCAAGGTCAAATGGTCTCTGTTCATTTTAGCATAAAGTATGGACGTAATGTGATTAGAAATATTGGTGGATGTACTGTATTATTACAGCAAGTCATCAGGTCCAGGTAGTGAATCAGCCCCAGACCATCACACTTCTAGTTTGACTCTATGGTTTTTCCCCTTCTCTTTCTTATTATTGACCTCTGACTTTACACTGAACCAAGTGAGACCTGTAGTGCTTCAGATATTGTTCTGGATTTCTTTGGTCTTGACTTTTTCAAAACAACACATGATGTGTTGCTTTTTGAGATCTTTTAGCATCCTTCACATCATCAGACAGATTCTATTGAAGTGCTTTCTTATAGCTGCTATAGTTAATCTGCAAACAAGCTACGTATAGCTAGCTTACACAAACACGGTCCCAGAACTCTCACCCCTCCCATCATCCTATGCTGCAAATACTAGTGAGGGCAAATACTTTTTCACCGCACTGTACATCGTGAACATTAAAACGTGATTAATAGTATAAAATAGTTCAAACACCAGTGCACCATTCCATTTTAACAAGCAGTTTGAGATCTATTCATTCAGTTTTCTCATGTTGGGGTGGGTAGTTCTGGTAGAGTGTCAGAAAGAGATTCTCACCCACAAAACATCTTCCTTCCTTGTGTTTTTGTAGACGTGATAACAATTTTAATTTGCATTATGCTCTGTGCCACTGTGGAAATGTCCCAGTGTGATGTGCCAACTGGTGCTGATGAGGGCAAAACCAAAACAATGATCTGAAATGACTCCAGAATGGCTCATGACAGACCTGACTGGTGACTTTTTTATATAGGTCACCAGGGCAACTGAGAAAATTAAGTCCATTAACATTACATCTGAAATGCAAAAATAATGTATTTTTAGGCAGAGATGATCTGTTTTGTAACCTAAACCAAGTTATGGCTATAGTATTAGTGTTGCTGAATAAAAGTGTGTTTGTAAAATAGTTCATGGACTTTGTTTTTATTTAATAAAAACGGTTGTGTTCCTCAGGCTAACTAGTTTTCTTTTGTGGTTTGTTAAATGGATATTTAATTCCAGTGTGTTTCTGATATAATTAGCTTTTTACATAATGTAAAGTGATTACTGAAGAGCCTCTTTTTGGAGACAAATGATGTACATGTGCAGCGGTGTTAGTCACTCTCCTTCATGTTGTAGATGAGTTTCTGCTCCAACACACCTGATTTGAATCAATGGGTAATTAACAGGCTCCTGCAGAACATGTGGACATACAGAAGACACAATTATACCACTGAATCAGGTGGTTTGGAGCAGGGGAAAAAACAAAAACATGCAGGATTGTGGCTCTCAATGACCAGGGTTGGACAACACAGGGTAACATCCTTAAGGAATGATGAGCTAATTGCTTGTCCAAGCACAGCCCAAACCTTAAGGATTGCTTCAAGTTTCACTCCAGTTTGTGCAATATAAATTTTTAAACCTTTGCACCACTTTCAGTTTTGCATTACACAATTATTTCAGCAGAAAAAACATCCTGCTGGACTTGACCCCTGGATGTACCAAGAGTGCAGCATTTAGCTGGTACTCACTTGTAAATAATCCCATATGGCAGTGTAAAGATTAATAAAGTAAGATCACATGGACTGCTGTGGAAATTATGGGTTTGAGGCTGTTTTAAGATGGCAGCAAGACACTTTGGTCTTGGTATCTTTACATATAAACACACTTACTAAATGGTCCAAAAATATTTTCTTCTTTTTTTTCCCCAAAAATATTTTCAGGTAAACCTTTGAGAAGGGTGTCCAAAAAGAATACACTCAATACAGCAAGAACATTTTTGCCACATCTGAGCTGTTTAGATTTGTACACCTCGTGTTGAATTTTTAGTGACACTAGTTTGACGGAAGCCATCATGAGTCAGATCCATGTCCTCGAAGGCCACTATTCCACATGTGTACGAAGTTTTCCTGTGCTAGCACACCTGATTCAGTGGTTGAATTCCCTCTCAGAATGTCCTCAAGTTCTGCAGAAGCCTGTTAATTACCCATTGATTCAAATCAGGTGTGTCGGAGCAGAGAAACATAAAACTTACAGGATAAGTGTCTTCAAGGAAAATAATCTGACACCAATGTTTTCAGGTATGAATAAATAAGGTCTTGTATATTGAGAGATTTGGTTATTTTTCAAGGGGTCCTGACAACTCCCACAGAAGTGGCACTCTGATGCATAGCATAGCATTGCACAGCATAGCATAGCATAGCATAGCACCTTTATTTATATAGCACTTCAAAACAATGTAAATGTAACAATACTTTTGAATTTGAGAAGCATTTATTTGTTTTTCACAAGCAGCTCTAGTAGAATTAGTGGACATTGGGGAGTTTGTTCTAATACTGTACAGTCTTTTAATTTGTAGCAATGTTCAGGTCAGTGGTACACATCAAAATAACTCACATAAGCTAATTACCAAGACACAAGTTTCCCTACCAGAACTGTGGCTCTCTTTTCATGTTTCCCTTGTTTTTGTTGTTTTCTTCTGCTTTAAGGTGGCATATCTAATTACAAGGGGGATTAGATGGGGAGAATAATGTATTACCACCAGCTTTTGTCTGCCCATGCTGTTATTAGCTCAACTCATCATCTTGGATCATGGAAGTGTGGAGACAGATTTAAGTACTGATGGATTAGCATGGCACACGAGACACCAGGAGGGATTATAGATGGAACAGCTAATGCCCGTGCACACAATATGTAAACAATGTTTACTGTCAGACAGCAGTAACCAAACATTTGGGACATCAGCTGCATGAACATCAGCTCACCACCTCAGATGTCTATGACGCTAATGAGGGGAAGGATTTGGAACATGGTGGGCAAAGTGTGATGGCCGCTGAATCTCTTTAAACATCCTCGTATTATCATGGTGGAATGAACTGCTTGTGGAAAGGAAGTGTGACTCACTGCCAGCACCAGTGACTAGCCCCCCAACAGCTGTTTTGGCATCGCCTGAGGATCCAAAAGTCTCATGTTCAGAGGCTTCGTGGGGAGACTCTAATCTTCATGAAACACCGAATGTTTTTGGCCACTTGTCAGAGATCATGACATGAGTGTGTGTGTGTGTGTGTGTGTGTGTGTGTGTGTGTGTGTGTGTGTGTGTGTGTGTGTGTGTGTGTGTGTGTGTGTGTGTGTGTGTGTGTGTGTGTGTGTGTGTGTGTGTGTGTGTGTGTGTGTGTGTACTCTGCCTCTCCCTCTTTCTGCCTTTGTGCATGTTTGTGCCATCGCGCTGCAATCTTGCCATCTGTCCTCTTAGCAGAGAATCAGGTGCTGAATGCTTTGAGACTTGGCTTCAAGCTAACTCCGTGCTCTCCAGCCTTGTTATCTCTCCGAGGCCAGTTTATGCTTAAATGAGCCCGAGTAAAATGAGAAAGAAACTGCCACTTAGCTCCACATGTCCAATTTGCATTTTGGTTCCAGAATGCAAATTACCACTCACCCATTACTCTTCTCTTTTTTACCTATTTTAAGATTTAGATCTGAAAATTAGAAACAAGGTGCACAGTGGAAGTGAGGACTGAAGCAGAGGGTTGGAATCTGGATGTTTAAAACAATTTAAAGTCATGCCAAATACACTATTTTTCCTCATGCAGTCAGACAAATTCTGCGTTGAACATTGGCAGTGTTATCATTAATAATGCATTGACTGAGAGTCATGTGCCACTGTGCAAAAGCTATTTTTGTGTCAGCATAAACACAGAGATTTGTCTTTTATTTACTGCAAAATGTGCATCCACACAGCATTTATCAATTTCAAAAACTGCGTGGGACAAACGCTGAAGGAAAGATATTGACATCATTATGAAGAGGGTCTCGAGTTAGAGATTTTCCAGGCTGTGAAACACTCCCACGCTGCGTGCTGCTCGATAAGTTCCACCTACATATAAGTTGGGCTTTATGGCTTCTGCATCAAGTCGCCATCAAGCCCAGTAGCTCAGCCGTGCCCAATCCTCTCTGGAAAGAGTGATACCACCTCTTTACGCAGATCTGCTGTAATAAATGACAGCACATGGCCTACCCTCATTCCCTCTAGATCCAATTTCCTTCCCATGTAACCCCAGGGTATGACTGCCGTGCAACTAATCCTCCAAACCCTGCGCAAATCATTTCACCCCCTTCCTTTCCTCATCGAGTCTGGCAGTAATGGGGGAATGCCAGCGCATTGCATCAGGCACCGAGGCCATCATTGAGGAGAAATAGCTAATTAGAGAAAGAGAGGGAAAAGAGAAGGAGGATGTATGGGGGAAATGAAACGAGCAAACAAAGACAGATGGCTGAAAGACGTCCAGACCACCTATTTCCAGAGCCGAGCTCCATTTGGGGAACAGATTTGTTCTGCTATTATTGTTGTGTAAATGCACAAATGAATGAATCACCTGTGACCCTTTTTTATATTCAAGTTTGTTTTTGGAGGCAGATTGTTTGCAAGCTGTTTGACAGGCATGTACAGTATAGGTGCTCACACGTGCACATACCTGATGTCCACATGCAAAAACATGTAGGATGTGCTCTTCATATTATAAATAATACAACATACAGTGAGCTCCAGAGACTTTTCCAATGTTTTGCCTCCACTCACTGATTGTATAGTGTTTATTACATCTTTTTTTTTACTTTATATAGAACAATCAATAACAAAATCAATACCACTGTCATCTCTGCCCATTTAATGCAACACAACAGCCAGGAGAGGCTGTAGCACTGCACACAATCTACCAACTAGCACCGCCAACAATCTCATCCTGTATGTTTCATTCTTCTGCTGACAACATGAAAATAACAGCTTTTTTTCTTTACTTTGACATAAAGTATTAGAGAACTTGATAACTCAACTGTAACCAGGTCTTGGAGGAAATGATGACACAATTTCTTGGAATCTTTGCAGCCAATTTTCAGGAACGTTCTTAGCTCTCCACGTTGTTAGAGACACCTCACTCCCTTCCTTTGTGCTGTTTCCTCTCCTGGCGTTTGATAGATGAAATATTAGCCAAAATGTGCAATAGCTTCGTTCCACATGAAGACCTACAAAGTCACGTGATTTTTAAGTTGCAATTTATTCCATCTCTACTAATAGTTATGCAAATTTCAACTCAGATATTAGGTGCTTTTGTATTTTCATTTTATATGATGTTTTGTTTATTTTGTTCTCATTTTGGCTGAGAAGAGCTCTGTTTCATTCCCACTGTATATTATTAAACACAGCAGGGGAAAAAAAGCTTCTTGAACTTGACTCGGATCTTCAATTCTTTCTCCTATGTAGGGCATTTGTCTTTGAAGATGGATGTGTTTCCACAAATTGCACTCAGTAACCCCTAAAGCTGGTAAAGAATGGGTGGGTGAAAGAATCCACATGCAGGCAGACTGGAAGCAGGTTAAAGATGGACATCACCAAACAGGCAGCAAACCAAAGCAATGTATGGAATATGTATGTTTAGAGTAAAACAGCAACCAATAAGAGGATCTGACAACAAACACAGGAAAATCAGTGATGGGAATTTCAATTCTTGTTCAAACAAGCTAGGTATAACTGTTTTACACAAATACGTCTCAGAGCTCTCATCCCTCTCATCGGCTTAATCCTTATGCCGCGCCTCCCCCAGACATGGGGCCGTGCATTGCCACAGCAACAATAGAGTGCAAAACACCAGCCATTGAAATGCTATGCTAATGCTCCCCCTGGTTTTTCCTCTTAAGGTCCAAACATTTTTTTTGTTTTCTTCTAGCTGAAAAGGTGTTTTTCTTTTTGGGACTCTGGTATTTCTTTCTAAAATTGAAGCTCTAACAGCTTCTGTTTCTGTTCTTCTCTCACTTCCGGGATGTTCTGCTGCAAAATGCTCCTGCACGCATTAATGGAGGATCGAAGGCAGTGCGGAAGTGAGGCGCTTCGGCGAGACAGACAGCCGGATTGTCATACGCTTTCGGTCCAAAACGTATGATTGGCTGAGTTTTTAGAGAACTACGAGGGAACCACCTTATTGATTTCTTTCCTCTTTTTTTTATCGCCACAATATATTTATCGCTATACAGTTATAATGTTGTTAAGATACATACAAATACGTTTTAAGCTAATTTGCTTACCAAATTACCAATATCACCTTTAAGTAACCTTTGTGTTTTAATTTTATGACTTGATATCAATAAAACGAGGAGAGTCTTAATCTTTGACATGTGGGACGAACCTGAACAAACTTCCTGGAAAAATCAATTAACATCTCTGGATCTGTCTTTCCTTGACACAGTGCTCAGAGGATCCTTCAGGCCGTAAACCCCTATGAGCCATTTACAACCCTGATAAACGACCCCCTCTCCCCCCGCTTGTGCCATGAGGTGAGACATTTCATTGTGTTTAATAGTTAAATGTTGAGCTGAATTAATGTTCTGTTTTCTTAGTTTGCTTTCTCTAAAATACCAACAGGACAAAATATACTATCTAAAAGAATCGTGTGCCTTGTGAGCCATCAAAGGTGATTTTAATGACATATGGTGAGTAAGAACTGTCTTTCAGTGAAAATGTGGTCAAACAGTTTTCTTCTATAAGAGGAGAGCTGTTCATTTCTTTGAGCATCAAAGGTCTCCACTCACTGGTCCTGCCATTTCTATTAAAAAAATCAAGAGAAAAGTTCTCATTGGTGAATCCAAACTCCGCCCCCTTTATAAAACTCAGACACAAAGCGTCTCTTGCTCTCTTTGTCTTCTTTCCTCCTTTATTCTTACTTTTCTTATCTTCTTAGCTGAGTTCTTATCCATTTTGTACTGTTTTCACTCTTTTTGGACTTTAACCGGTGGCTTTTTATTTTTACTCGTTTCATTGTTATGTTTGTGTTTTTGTTTGTGTTATTCATCACTTTGTGTTTAGACATTTTTTTTTTACATTTAATTGGCATTAAATAAGCCTCCAAATTGATCTGAAATGTTATCAAGTTTTGCTTCCAGCATTTATTTTGAAATCCACAAGTGACTTTTGTTGGAGTTCAAAATGAGCTAAAGCTAAAAGGAAAATATTGTTGTTCATATTATTGTTGGATAAAACTGTAAATATTGAGAACAATGAGTTGACTGTATGAAAACAATAAAAACCTTCGTATTTGTGATGCACACAGACAGGTCTGCTTTTAGACTATAGCAGCTGCACAAGAAGAGGCTGCCACACAGTGTCAGAACTCTATAGTTGAATTTACAAACTAAAGGTTGAGAATCTTGGAACTGGAGAGTTCTCACCTAAAATGACCACGGTAGGGGCTGAGGGTTTTTAGCAGAGCACAGGACAGTAAGGGGCAGACTTCTGGTTTTCCCCAAAGATAAGAAAGTCTCTTAACCTTAAGCTGGTTTCAGTGATCCACTCCTTGTCTCCTTTTTAAAATAAGTTTTGTTTTTGGAGAAGGTCTCGCTCCTTTTTATCCTTTTCATATCAAAGAGACACTGACCCAGACTTTCCTGGAAGGGTCAACTTCCTCATGACGAACCCAGAACCCTCAGAACCAGCAGACTAAAACTTAGAGAGAACGTAGGAGTCCATATTCACTCTCAAGCACCAGACCAGTGATTGTGTCTGTCCTGAGAACAAAGTTTTGGTGAGATAAACATCAGTTTTGTGTGACTATAAAAGCTAAACTTTCAAGTTAAACTTTCATTTTGGTCATAATTTTGTTCCTCGTTCACCCGTCATTGAGTTTAACCATCTCTCTCCCTGAAAATAACCAATAATTCCTTATTTAGTTTTATAAATTAGGTTTAGACCTCCATTTAACTGTTCTAAACTCCAAACTGATTTGATCTCTATATGAACTTATTTAGTTTGTGCTGAGGTCTTGATAGTCAACATTTGCAATCTAAAGTTTCTATTTTACCACCTATGGGTTTAGTTGTAAAGCATTAAGGCAAAATAAAATCATTTAGATTATTAGGTTGCATAAATGTGTTATAGGTAAACAACCTATTGCTGTGTAGTGTGCAGTAACACAGCACCACTATTGCCTTCAAACATAAAAGCTTAAATTTTTTTACTCTTTCAAGTGTTCCAATTCCGTTGAAAGTAAGTGCTTATGATACACTAGTGACCTCATCATAGACTAGTGTTTAAAATAAAGCCAGGAGATGTTGGCCTGGTCACGGCCTCCTCTCTCATATCGAGTTTGATTTCATGCTGTCAGCAGCTGCACAGCCGTGAATGCTGTAGCTCCCATCCTCTGCTGAAGACGTGGCTCTCATAATGATCCCCCCTGACTGCGGCAGGGTTTTGCTCTCATCAAAGCTAAAAATCTCCCAGCTGAATTGGATGCAAGGTACAGAGGAGGCCTGGCAGCTGTGGATGAACACGATGTCGAGCAACACTTTCACTCTGCTAACCCTGTCGGTACAGTTGGAATGGTGGAATCCTGCAAATTGGATTTGGTAAAAACAGAGAGTTGACATTTTATTTGAAGGTTAACATTTTGTTCCTCCAAACCGGGTCACAGTGAAATCAGCATTCATTAGTTTGTTTGTTTGCTCCTCAAAAGGCCATGCATCACATTTCACTTGATCCAGAAAAGCTTCCAGGTAATTACTGGGTTCCTAACATAATCCTAATAATAATAATAGTAATAATAAATCCCTGCACCTTCTGCTTGTTCAAATATTCCCAGAATTCATAATAGGCACCCTGAGCCAGCTTTTAGCCTTCAAGTTGGAAAAAGCACATCCTGATCGCTTAATATTTCAAAAAATGATCTAAATTTAGTCCGATCTTAACATTATCTGAATGTTTTGTGTTTTACGCTATGTAAAGCATTTTAAGTTTCTTAAATTTAAAAACAGACAAATTAAAGAAACTATATTTCCCCATTTCCATTAAAAAACTGGAGACCTACGTTTGGGTTTTTTCTTTTTTTGACACTTTTAGTGAGACATCATGCTGAGTTTTAGAGCTGTCAGAGCTGTTTCTGCTCCAGGCTCCAGTTGCCAACTGCACACCTGTGCTGGCACTCGGTAGCTCCTACGTGTCAGACAGGCACGATTGCACCGTTCTTTGAAAAGCGCTCGAATTGAACAGTTTGTGACAACAACAAATGGTAAAGAAGGATGCAGAGCCATGAGGAAGCATCTGGAATGTTGCTGACAGTCAAGCCATGAGAACCAAAGTGCAATCTGCTTTAGTCTAAATTAATGTTTAGGCTGTTAGATAATTAAAGAAAAGCACACACTGAACCATAAAACAATAATTTCACAATAATTATGATTTGAATGGTTAAAGAAATCAAGATCAGATGTTTATGTGTAGATTTGATTGCACATTCTTGTATTTGAACCACTGGTACTGCGTATTACTCAGCAAGAACTGCAACAAATAGATGCAGTGAAGGCTGGATGATAACTTGGGGCTCTTGGTATTGATCACCGAAAGGAACATCCATAGCAACTACTCACAAATAAAACAGAAGTCAATGGATACGGCTTGAGGGTCTCTTACGTTTGGAAAAAGAATCTTATATTGACAACTCTAGTAAACTTTCTCTGGAGATTCAAGTTTTTTCAGCGCTTGAACTTAATTTGCTGTTTACAATCAAAATGAGGAAAATTTATGGAGTCAAATGAGTCTCAAAATATTAATAATTTTGCACAATCTAAACTCCAAACTGATGTTATCTCTATATTACATTTTAGGTTTGTGCTGATGCCTTGATGGTCAAGAAGCCTTTCTGGTCAAATGCATTTCCTTCTTGATAGAAAGAGAAGTAAAATATGAAACTCATCCAGACCAGCTGTTCAACGGAACGTTAGCACATCATGTGTTGGTAGCTTTTAGACAAGGTGAGTGTGTGAAAGAAAAAAACCCTGAAAGTTCACATGAAAGATCTGACTTCATCAAGCCATGTGTGTTTTATCTACATGAAGCTTTTTGAGTCTGAAAACTGCCACATCTGTGAGACTGAGAGTGAAAATTGATACAGATTTTTTAATGTAGAAATGTTTTTTTTAAATCATCTGATCGCAGCTTCTTGAAGTTTTATTGGTGTTAGGACACCTGGTTAGAGCAGTTGAAGTTTCAGTTGGTAACTCACTGTTTACTTAAGACTGGAATATTAAGGAAGCCAAACCACAAGAGAAAGAGAAGGAAGGTCTGAACACAGCAGATAATCTGTGTACTCCATGGATTATTCTGCTGTTATGGTTACAGCTTCTGAAGAGGACAGTGATCTGAAGGACAGTATTAGAACAGAGACCTTTATTTTCTCACAGTGGGGAAATTCAGCTGCACCAGCAGCAAAGTGACAGGCAAGTCAAAACAGATTCACACACGGAGAAACAGAAACAATTGAAAAAAAGAAAGAGCGACTAATTTATAGCATTAAAAATAATAGCATTAAAATAATAACAGCATAAAACATAATAATAAAATACTGTACAATAATTTTAAAAAGTACCAAATGTGCAACTGTTTCTTCTTATAATGAATCTGATGATAATGATGCTGATTGTGAGAGCTAATGGGAAACGGTAAGACTGCTGTACTTAGTGTCTTATTTGAGTAAAACTTTACAGTAACTGAACTGTATCTGATTCTTAAGGTATTCATTGATAATAATAGTTGTTTCAGGTCACATTTGTACCTTTTTCTTGTATCTAATACATTCTTATCTACCATGTTTACAGTACAGTGTAAAATATGCAAATGTCAGAGGTCACTATAATACCCACTATTAAACAGATACAAATGTGCAGCACGTGAGGACATTGTCCCACGTTGTTCAAAAATGTCCTGCCTGAGACGTTTCCACATCTGCCAGTTTGGCAGGAAGTAGTCCTAAAGTTTTCTCAAACATGATTAATGAGACAAATTCCCCTCGATAGAAGCATCCAGCCTGGTGTTTGTATCAATTCCACATCTATTTCTATGTTTACAAAATATTGACAAGTCATTGGGTGAGAACATAAATGCCAGTAAAAAAAAGTATGAAGCAGCAACTTAAATCAGCATTCACACCCACTGGCTGTGATATTGGATTTTTGGATCAGACAATTTATTCTCTAATGGATGCATTAACTGATTTTCTAGAAGTAGCTGTTGGGGTAAGGTCCACAAAAAATAAGAGATTTGCACTTTCATTTTCTGCTTCTCAATTTTCCACAGCGTTATCAATTAGAATTACAGTTGAAAAATAATTCATAGCTTGCGGAAAAAAAGACAAAGAGGTCTTTAAGTAGTTATTATCCTCAGGTACTGTTTTTATCATATAAATATTTTGTTTTTGTAAGTTTGAATTTATTATAAAAGTTGTAGCCCTTTCCATCTGTGTTATATTGGGAAGTTAGTGGTTATTATTAAAGCTCAAATGATGAAACTCTATATGAGGATGAGTTTATACCGTACTTTGTGTTGTAGGTTTTAATTCAGTTTAAAAAATATTTCCTGCATAAAATGTGTTTCAAATTCTTAGGAAATGTCATAAACCCTCAGCACAAATACTGAGTTTTAAATGATCTGCAGTCTCAAACCAAAACTATCTAAATATCACAAGATGAGGTGAATGAAAAGCAGGGGAACAGAAACTAACAGGAAGGCTTTCAGTAGAAAGGTCTTCTCAGCATGGCAATACCAGGATAATCTGACAAAAGCCTGAGGAAAACCAGGGAGTATATGACCTGGGAGGGAGGGCCGGTTAGTGATTCAGAGCAGGAACGAGAGTGCCAGAGAACATCGACAGGGTATAACAGATGTAACACTTGACAAATAAATAACAATTAAAAAGTTGGTCAAAGGGGAAACAAAAACCAGAACTAGATTTAACGGTGTGTCGGAACAACATGTCGTCCTAATAGATCTAACTCACCCTGCTGAACAGCTGCTGTCCTTCTGCTTCTGCCATGTTGTCCTTTATTAAACAGCTGTTGTCTTGTGGATCTGGTCTCTCTGTGCTTGATACCCCATCTGTTTTTTATGGAGAAGAGAAGCCAAATGAATTAATTCATCAATGAAGAAATTAAAGAACAAAGAACATTTAATAACTTGTAAGCAGAATACTTGAAAGTTTGTGTTTAAACTACATTTTGACTCGGAGACCTTTTCAGAGAAGGATCTCATTCTGAGGTAAGAACATGACAGTTATAGTCACATGTTAGTGTGCATGTGCAAATTAAAGAGCTTTCCACGTATTTCCATGGACCTATTGTTGCCTTTTATGAAGGCATTTATAGTCTAAAATATAAAGTAATGATCATAATGATCATAATTTAAACATCTAGTTTTTAAAACTGAACTGTTTATTATAGAGATAAAATTCCACCATCCTCCACCAGAGGGCAGCAGACATGTATAGGACTGGATGTGGCAGGTTTTTGATGAAAGTACTAATCCTAATACACTGACGTGGATTTAGCGACACTAGTCTGCAAGGAGTGAAAGACTTCTATGAGAGCAGTGAGCTGTAAACCCAAAATCAAAGTCTAAAGGTCTAGAAGTAGAAGAAAACCTGCACTATGGAATCAACGTTCAGATGTTCATCACAGGACTGATGATAATCAACAGTGTCAGAATATCTGAAAGTCAATTATTTCTGAAAAGCGTGATGCTTCCCGATGCCCCGACTTGGTACCAGATGTATCAACCAAACTTTATTTGATCCATTGATATTGATGATAAAACATCTTTGTTGTACTTCTAACGAAGCGTGCTTTGCATTTCCTGGCACGGCTGTCATCACTGGTAACGTTATTGACGCCTTGATGAGCGAAGCGAAAGCAAAGTAGGTCTTTTGCCTCAATCAAATGTGATCGATTGTTTTTATTTCCATCATTCATTCATTTTAGCTTCCCCCTCTGAGATAAATAACAGCATGTTTTTTGTCAAACCCTGAAAACTAGGTCAGAAGCTGAACGGGGAGGTGAGTGACAGGATAAAACTGATTTTAAATAGCCGGAGTGTGTCTGTGGTAAACAGGGAGAGGCTTCTGTATGGGCTGCAGCTGCTACCAGGGGAGACGAGTGATGACAGCAGTGAGCTGTGTCACTTTAATACCATTAGATGAATTATTCAGCCCATCAGTCAGTCTGGCTCTGGACGTTAAGCAGCGCAGGTCTGACAAACTGTAGTCCGGTGGTTCACTCTGTGTCCTGCTGATGTCATTCCAATACACGAAGCACGAGGGCAGAGATAACATGTTAAACTATCATGCTTTGGAGTATCCATTTTTCCCTCATGTCAGCTGTAGGCATGTTCAGCCTGTCATATGGTATGGAACATAGAAAGCATAGGTGTAAAACACGTCCAGCTCTGTAATATTTTCTGTGCTGCTGACAGAAAGCTGTGTTAAACTGGATGGGAACAAGAGTACCTTATTAATTTGTAAATTGCTTGAAAAGGGGTGAATGTCAATGGGGGGGGGGGGGGGG
>SSNR01000077.1:2133822-2169293 GCA_006937965.1 Callopanchax toddi
GGGGGGGGGGGGGGGGGGGGGGCTGCTACAAAACAAGATTAATGGCTTGCGTTCAGCTGAAAGTGAGAGTTTTTAGTCATCAGATCACCATGGTAACATAAATTAAATAATAATCTGGACCAGTTTATGTTCAGGGTTTTTATAAGACGTTTTTGTGACGATGTTTCAGATCAAAAACAACATTTAGTAGATTTCAAAGCTGCTACTTGAAATGGTAACAAATTAAAATCCATTGATTGATGTTAAATAAAACACACATCACCCAGTTAGTCGTGGTGTTGTTTTACTGTAATGGTCCACATGTAATAAACAACTCTGCTGAACATGAGGGATTATAGAGGCTCTGTGTGGAAACCCACAGCTGCACAGTTATGTTGCCAGCTGTTAATGACATAATAAATGGATCTCTCTGATTGGTTGTCCTTGGTTTAAGGTGACACTTCTTCCTGCTGGCTAATGCTTTCCCGTCCTTTATAAAGGAAACCTTCCTCATTCGTCATCACTTCCCCCCAGATCATTGCTCCTTTACTGCAAAGGACTGGGACCAGTTTATTCTTGGCATTGGTTTACTGTAGATATGAGTTCTTATTTGGGTTTTTCTTGTTCACTGCTCTTCTTGTTCAGCTCCACACACACACCTGTATTCCATCTGCAGTCAACTCACTTGGTTCTCATTCTCCCCAGAACCAAGTTTCCTGCTTTTCTTTCATTCATCCTCAGATCATCTACCACTCTGCTCCTGAGGGTATTTAAAAAAAGTTTAACAAGTTCTGGGTCTACTCAAGAACTTTGAGTTGACTCACTATGGATGGGATTTCTTACTTTTTTGCTTCAGATCATCTGGCTTCAATAAGTTCAATGAACTTCACCATGTGTTGAACAGGTGAAGCCCTGATCCCTTTATTCACCATGGCAACCACACTCTCAACATGACCTCATATTTCCATTTTCACCACTCTACTCATCATCTCTTGTATGAAGGACTTTTCAATAAATAATGTCAAAAAGAGCTTGACTTGACCACACAGTTTCATGTTCTGGTGTGTGCGTGCGTGCGTGCGTGCGTGCGTGCGTGTGTCACACCTGTAATTCTCCTCATCTGTTGGCTGAAGATTTAAGGAGCTTCAGGACGACTGCTCCTTGCTTGACTTGATGACCAACCTTGTTTGGTAGAGTCAAGCTTCTGTGAATTTCTGATTCAAACCCTAAACTCTTTGTGCTTTTTGTTTGTTTGTTTTTTTAGAAAGTTTGCCTTGCACTCTCTGTGCTCCCAGGTTATAAAGTCATCTCTTCCACTTCAGATTCCTTCTACAGACCTCTCTGTGACAGATCTCCATTGGAAGCTCCGTGCTCCACAGTCGCTCTCTGCAGCTCCTTCACCTCCAACCGTCACCAGCCTGCCCGCTCTACATGTTCATCCACTGGTTGAATCAGACTCACTGCCAGGATCTCCAGCTCCCCTCCACAGACTCAGACGTCCCTTGCAGTTGACTTTCTTTTGAATTAACATTGTTACCTTCTTGTCATCCTGTGTGATTCTGCATGTGGAAACTACCTGGAAAAATGACACATTTGGTTCTAATAATAGATATCCTTTTTGTTTTCAGAAAAGTTCGATTTTTGGACATGCAAGGTTTTTGACTGACAGGAATGATGTACTTGTCAGGCAGGAAATCCTATCCCAAAGTAAAGCATTATAAAATAATTCTGCTCTGATGTCAGATTGGTTAAAATCAACATCTTGCTTCAGGTGGAAGGGGACTAGTAGAAACTCATACCAGTAAATAGGTTAGGATCAGAACCTGTTACCATGGTGATAAACTTAGAGATTCACTTTCCTTTATTTATGCAAAGGAAAACACAAGGTTAATTTACTCTATAACTATAATTTTTACATGACCTGTCTGCTAGAATACCACAGTTTGCTAAGTTTCAAATACTTTAGTTTAGATCCTGTCACCTTCATGCATCAATTCACTATAAACCCATTTCATGGCAGACTCTTCACTTGAATGAGTAACAGATCACAGTGGGCTGCATTCCATTCACACATGCTAACAAGGAGAATTTCTAAAAAAATAGAATGCAGCCCTCATTGATACACCTCTGCCTTCCTTCCTTTTTCTAGTCATGTCTGCCATTAAACAGACCAGAGTCTACAAATGACCCAGTGCATTGCACAGACCCCATAAAACTGACCAAATATGCAATAAAAAATATGACTTTTTACAGGTATTTTACCAATATTTATAACTTATTGAATTAAAATCTGTATTAGATTAAATGTCTGTGCTCTTAATGGGAAATGTTTAGCCTAACCTAACCCAGGTTATTATCAGTTTTTCTGTTTGTTTAACACGGTGAACGTTTCCTGTCATCTCCACTGTGAGGAAAACAGCAGGGCGTTTAGGGGGTTAAGTAGCTTTTCCAGAGATGCTTCACTGCTTTGATTCTTTGTGGCATCGCCGCCTCTTGTTGGTGTTTCATCAGACGGAGGCTTTTTGACCCTCTGTAGAGGTGTTGAAATGACAGTGATGAATTACCTCCAAGTGCTGTGACCTCAGGTGGTGCATTTGCACTTTCATAATTTAATCTTCCCTCACTTCTTTTTTTTTGCTGTTGTTTTTATTTCTGGCAGGAGGCTGAGATTTTGAATGATTCCAGGTGACTCTAATCTATGAGAAATTAAATTTGGACAAGTTTGTTTTTGACATGTTTCAAACTCTAAAAGAAAAAAAATATAGAATGTATAAAATAAAATGTAATTTAAAAAATTAAATCATTGAATGCTATAAAAAGATCATGAGAATGCATATCTGCAGAATTGGGCAACAATCCATCTGTTGCTGGATGCGTATGTTTCAGAGACTGAATTTGCATTTGCAAATCACAGAACCTTGATTCAATATGTTCCCGTTCTGCAAAGAAAGTGAAAGCACAAGAGAGGAATTTAGAATTGTACTTTCATTAGCATTCAAAAGCTTCATGAACTAGTGAGGTTAATGATCAGACACTGAAACCACTTGATGCATCAGAATCTGGACAGATGTGACTCAGGAAAACAAGGAAAACCCAATCAGAACAGGTTTTAGTCATTTTGGGGCTCAAGGCAAAGCATAGACATGGACCCCCACTTCTGTTTTCAAAAACAATCTTATTTGGAAATCATCTGAATCACTAAATATTCAAGGAAAACAACATCAAAGTAATACAAAAAATAGTAAAAAGATCCATCATAGTCCAAGGAAAAGTTTATTTTCTCTTCAAGGTTTTCTTTCTGAGCTGAGACACTGTTTCGAGAACCGCTTCAGCTCTCATCGTGGTCACCTTTTTGTTGTAATCCATGAAATGACAGCTGTTACTGGAAGTCTGTTTACAGAAATTAACCATAAAACGTCGATCAGACTTTCTACGAGGTTTCTATAGACATTTGATTATGTCTATATGCAGCCTCTTTAATAAACAGCCATATTTAAAGTTATGTATTTTGTTTAAAATGATCTTATTTCTATGTTTAAATGAGCATACTCATCAATAAAAAATCTTAGATGGGTCGACAGTCATAACAAACTATTATATGATGGCTTGCCATTAGGGATGGGAATCGGTATCGGTTTTTCGATAATGTCGGCCAATATTGGCATTAAAATGCAATATCGTAAATATCTGTATCGGTTTTTGTAATGATGACACACATGACCTTTACATACCGTGCACATATTATACATCAAACTGTTCGGCCACTTCTCCTCTCTCCCAAAATGTCAAAATATAACAAATCTGATGTATAGTTTTAGATATATTTTTATTTATTTGGCACACCTTGCATTAAATAATGTGTTTGTCTTTTTTTAATGAGGGCCACCCCACTTTGGTATTGGTTTATATCGGTATCGAAAATTAAGAGTTAGACAATATCGGATATCAGATATCGGTAAAAAAGCCAATATCGAGCATCCCTACTTTCCATACACCACCACAGCAGGGGGCTTTTCACAATAAGAGCAACTTTTCTGCACAACACCTGTTAGCAGCAGCAGGTGGCTAATCTTACTTAGCATTAGCATTGCTAGCATGAGTGCATTTTTATGTAGCTTCCTATTGTTTTTGTTTCTGCAGCCAAAGAAACATTTATTTTGGTATTTTAGCCAAATCCTTTCCTCTATTTTATTCTCTATTTATCATCATCATTATTTATCTATAGATCATTTTATCAGGAATTTTATTATAATTTTTTGTAAAACATATTTAATACATTAAACAGCTATTATTTAACATAAAAAATAAAATGAAAATCCATGCTGTGTGTTTAATAAAATGATTCCTTATGTATCTTGAGTTTCACTGTCTAAACTAATTTGACATGTTATTAATATTCTGTGTGATTATTGCTCCTCTGATACTATTTCAAATTACTGTAAACAAATTATTGTCATGTAAATATGTTATAAAAAGCATAAATATGTACAAAGTGCTTTTTAATACATCATTTACAAACTAAATCCTCAAATTACTGATGCAACCAAACTGTTTAGTGCTCCATTAGCAGTTTCCTCTTTCCTTTTCTCAAACCATCGTGCTCATTAGGACAGATGTGTGCTATTTGTGTGGACAGTAAAGGAGAAAAGGAAAAGAACAAACTAGGAGTTTAAAAAATCAATTAGAATAAAAGATTTTCTGTTTAGAGTCTGAGAGCAGATTGTCTTGGTTTTTCTCTTTTTATTGAGCCATTCTGGGAGGTCTGTTCAATATATTTCATATCTGTGTTTTTCTTTTCCAGCCTTAAAAGTTTTCTATTTTCTCCTGAACATAACCTGATATATTTTTAGCTGCTCACTGGAGGATCAGACTCAGGGAAGATAAACCTATACATTTCCACAGAGATTAAATCCGTTCCTCTCCCAGCTTCTCTACATTTGTTGACGCCTGTTTACTTTATTTTCTTGTGGATATTATGAATGAGTTCTCCTTCTTCTTCTACTACAATAAAACATTTATATTTGTTCTCATTTTTCATCTTTTTTTGGCAATTTTGTTGCATTTTTGTGTTTCTCAGAAGAAAGGATGTTTAAATGAAACATAGGATGAGAGTTGAGAAGCATGTTTGCATTCGTTGCCTACTAAGTATATAAACAGTAACATGTTTAAAGTTTTAGGGACAGAAGTGCACTCAGCTCACAAAGTGAGCAGCAGAAGTGCATCCTTTCCATAAAACATTTACTCCATCCTTGTTTTCCTCCATCGAACGACATCAAGAGGGGGAAATGAAGACCTGCTCGCTGAGTCTGGGGGATGTAATTACTGCTGTTAGATCGGGCGTGTCCTTGGTTGCTGTTTGGGGAGGGGGTCTCTTTGACCCCGCCTCACTACAGGGGAGCACCAAAGAGTGGAGGAGAAGCCCGCAGCTTCAAAGCCGATACTCTGAGATCCTGAAAATAGAACAGAGCCGAGTGAAAGGAAGGAAGAAAAGTGCAGGACCATATGCTCGTCCTTCTGGATGTGAAACCAGACGATCTCATTAAATCAAGTGATGAGGGGGTTTTGTACACGAGTGAAATAAACTTCTCCTGCTGAAACAAGTCGGCCATTTTTCATCAGACCTCGTCCATGCCAAGAAATCACATTTTACTCACCTCAGAATGATGCTGTTCATTTGGAGGAGTACTTCTCATTTTCACATTCAGAGGAGTTTTAATTCTTGAAACATCTGAGCCTTTTCAACTCCAGGGATTCTCATCATCTGGGAAACTGATTTTTCAGCATTTTCACAGATATTCTCCTCCCTGATGACAATGACTGAGAGAGGAACAAAGGATGAGGAGTCTAATTCATTCTCAGCATGTCAAAGATCTCCGCAGACACTTATTTGAATATTATTCTAAATCTGAACCAAACTCATGCCTTATTCACCTGCGTGCCTGCAGGAAAAACATCACCGGCTACACGGCGTATTTACACATCAAACATCTCCCTCGCTTCCTCATCACCACTTTCCTTTCTTCTCCTCCAGTTTTTCCTGCGATCTTCTTCCATCTGCTCTCATCACTCTGTTTTTCTCCTCTAATCCTTTATCACTGCTCCTTTAAGAAAAAAAAACTACTTTCCCTCTCATCCTCACCACACAAAAGGCTGATGATTATCTTACTAATCTCAATAATTGTATTATGATTTGACCTTAATAATTAACTGCATGTGTTCAGCTGGTTCTAATTAAATTAGAGCGCTGACACGAATCCAAGTTCTTGAGGCAGCTCCTCCTCATCCTCTGCACACCAGCAGGTGTTTATGTTGCGTGTGGTGTGTACAGACAGGCTGACGTTGATGGATTTGTTGCACATTTAGGATCCTTTTTTTTTTGGTTAAACAACAGGAAGATTTGGTTGTTTTTAAATGCTGGAGCATTTAAAAATGTAAGGTCATACTAAGGTGGTTTTGTTTTTTTTCCTCAGTTTTGAACTTGAGCCTTTGATCGTTAAAATGAAACATGTTCAGTTTTTTGACCTTATAAAGTCAAATCTTTGCAACTTTACCCCAGATTCATCAAGAATGCATCTTACAACCTGTTCCATCGTTTGCTTGTTTTTTTGGCTCATGTTTTATTTCTTGTGTCATTAAAGGGTTAAAATGGACTCTAGACATCAGGCAGCTCATCACATGTTGGAGAATCCTCCTGTCAGGTATAGCTGCCGTACCAGGAAGTGATGCAGCTGCTCAGGATGCTCTCAATGGGTGGTCACTCTACTGAATTTATGAATAACTGACCCTACAATAAATAAAATATTCCTAAAATAAATAGTGTAGATGCTAAGAGCTTCAGAGGGTTCAGATGACTGTAATTAGAAACCCTGTTTACCTGGTTCTACATGATAACTCAGTCTGAGGTTCTGTTGAACTAAAGATGGTCTCTCAATAAAAAATAAATAAAAACAAGGGGTGGAGCAGCCTCAGAGGTGCAGACTACAGCTGGAGCTGGAATGTCCTCGTTCAGTAAATTATTAGTTATGTAAACTAAAGCATGCTTAGTAGGACTAAATGTCACCTCCTCTGTAAAAAGGTGATCAGTGAGCGCAAACATCACGCAGACGTGAAGTGATATTTGAATTATGCAGCGCTGCCTGGGTGGTTCTAATCACATTAGAGAAGCCAGCAGTCTGAACTGCAGCCAGTCTTCAATCTTAAAGACTATTAGAGCAGAAAAGCCTGGCATTAATTCTCCAGTATGCCAGTGCCTGTGTTGTAACACTATCTTTCTCCCTCTCTGCTATCTGATTCATATGTAAGTAGGTCAGTGGAGCTGGGGCCTGGCGATGAATGGGCTCTGTTAGCCCCAGTTCCACAGGCTCAAAGCAATTACACACCAACACTGGAGCTGCGTCCCAAATTTCCATTTTAAACGCGTGGCACTCGACCCTTCAGCTCCTCCCCGACAGGCCCAGACCACACATTAACAACACTCCTTATTGGTTAAATAATTAGTCGTACTTGGAGAGCACGAGAGGTGTGGATTTAAGTAATTGTTTGCTTCAAGGACTTTTAAAATATCTTATTGATGATGAGACCTCAGTCCAAATGAGTGCTCCACAACTAACGCTATACAAAAATGGTTATAAAACAGGAAAATAAAGCTCAGCAGGGAGTGGCTTTCTTCCAGTGCAATGACATATTTAGTGGCTGGATTCTCACTGTTTTCCTCATTTTCTTGGTCCATGGTAATCCCAGATATGCATGGTTTTTGTCAGTGTTTTCACTAACCAGCATTTAGCTTTAGATGAAACTTCGGTCCATGCCAAGTCTTGTATCTTTCATCATTAAAAGAAAGAAAACTTTTACAAAGTTTGCAGCTCTTAAAATTGCAGTAAAAGAAATAAAAGGCTCCTCTGTGATCTGAATTTAAGATGCACTTAATTCGATGCTGTTGAAATCACCCTCTTTTAGGCGTTTAGCAATACAATGTGTTTTTGAAATTTGCCACATATTTAACTGAATCCATTCCTTTCTCTACCAATAAAATGTTCCTTGCAGCCGACATCGAGCACAAAGCGTGACTAAGATCCTCATGAATAAACATCATGTCTCTCTTTTGATTTTTCTCTGAAGCCAAATTTTCAACATTTCTCATGATTTATAATCAAATTTGGCATCAGGTTCTCTGGAGACATCCATCCATTCATCCATCCATCCATTGTGAATTGAAACAGTGGTTTTAACTTGTAATATGTCTGTAATGTGCTATGAGGTGACTTTGATGTTAATTAGCTCATTATAATCAGAACTCTGCTATCTTTATGGCTGAAGGAGACATTTTTATCATCTCTCCTATTACAGTAAAGCTGGGCTGCATGGTGATGCAGTCGTTAGCACTGTTGCCTCGCAGCAAGAAAGTCGC
This sequence comes from Callopanchax toddi, assembly GCA_006937965.1. Taxonomy (NCBI): domain Eukaryota; kingdom Metazoa; phylum Chordata; class Actinopteri; order Cyprinodontiformes; family Nothobranchiidae; genus Callopanchax; species Callopanchax toddi. The sequence continues at coordinate 2,142,209 of SSNR01000077.1, forward strand.
AGGTTTGAATCCTGGCTGCAGCCTTTCTGCGTGGAGTTAGCGTCTTCTCCTCATGCATGCATGGGTTTCCTCCAGGTGCTCCAGTTTCCCCCACAGATCACAACATGCCTGATAGATTGATTGTTAAATGTATGTAAGTCCCTTTGGATAAAAGCGTCTAATAAATGAATAAACATAAAGCTACAGTCTGGAGTATTTGAGCAAGAGAGAATTTTTTAGTCCAATGTAGCAAGGTCCCTGCTAAAACATCCTTTCTCTCCCACCCACTCCCCTTAACCCACCTCTACAATTGTGCATGTGCCTCACTCCAGTCTCTAACGCATTTTTTCACCAACTTTAGTCGCCGGACTTTTCTTTGTTTTTCTTTCTGAAGTTGATGTAGCCCTCAGTAGCCGGGGAATGGTTAACTTTTAGCAAATGTTTGCTCTGACTTCTCCATAACCACACTTTTCCAGTATGGCGACTGTAAACAGGAAGACATGCAACACCACCTTACGAGCAATTCACGTTAATTGACAGCTGGCAATGTAGAAATTTGAATTCTATTGGCTTAAAAATTTGACAGTCAGTGTGAATTCATAGGGGACTATGGGAGGAAGGAGGGACTTAGTTAAGAAGAATACCAAATGTTGTGGAACCCATATCTCATAGTTTGGAACTGAACTATTATTTGAAATATTTATAATACTTTAATACATAAATAAATACTGCAGCATATTTTTTTAAGACTTATAAGACTTTCTTGCTCAGAATGAAGCTGATTTATATGATTTCTTTTGCATATTTGTGGAAAATGAATAAAATAGTTTGCTCAGAGATGATCATCCTAATGTTTTTAAAAAACTGTGAATAAGGTTGTTGGTTGTTTTTGACCTAAACAACAATAGAGTGATTAATCCTATAACACTACTTGTATCATATCTGATAAACACATTTCTATATTTCTTGGAGCTCTATCATTTTAACAAGATTTGTATTTTCCTCAAAAAGCTGCTGCACTGAATCCAATACAACTTTTCTGCCCTCTGGTGGAAGATGTCAGTACTGAAGTTGGCAAGTACTTATTTGGTTGTATTGTTGTTGCATTTTATATAACCACACAATAATTGTAAAATAACGTTTAAATGACTGCTATATTAACAGTAGCCTATACAAATGTATCAACTTTTAAAAATCTATGTTTTCTTATTATTTCAAGTTTTGGCTATTAAAAGGTTAATGTTGTGTTATATGAATAGCTTGCTAGATTATGCTAGTGTTATATATTCATATTGTACATTTAATTAAAATATTCTCATATTTTTGTGAGCCACATTAACATAAGAAACATGATGACTTAATTTAACAGAGTTAGTCCAAAGATAAGTTTTACTTTGACCATTAACAAAACATTTTGGTTTTCATGCCTGAAGTGACAACAGTGGAGATTTCTATATATGAAATGTACTTGTGATATTTCCTTGCTACTTTCTGTTACGCAGATTTCATTTGGAGGGAAAAATTTGTAATGATTTTGATCATTTCATACCAGGGACACTCACCCCAACCCCTTACCCACCTCCCAAAAAATCAAAAACTATCCCACAAGTTCCTTCATTCCTTTGATTCTTCAGCTGCTGCCTTGACTAGAAGAAACAATCCATCTGACCTGTTTCTCCTGAACCTAAACCCACTTACTGTAGATGCCCCACTTATCGCTCTGCTACTTGGAGGAGAAATGAGCTTGTTTTACTCTCCTGCAGGATGCAGCCTCACTCACTTCAATTGTCCTAAATCCATCCTGCAAACGCTGCATTAAAAAATGATCATGATTTGATGCAAATCAACCTTTTATTTGTTTACTATTTTATTTTATTTGCTGTGCCTGTCTCCGCTGGATGAATCGAACAAAGCTGATTTATTGAAATTAGTGATGTGTGACGGCGTTAAAGCATTTTATTTTCTATAAAAATCCCTCAAAAAGACGCACAAGAAATGAAAATATTCACTATACATTTTTGGGGGGTACTGCTGCAGGCGATGTGGAGAGATGAAATGGAAGTTATGTGTCCAGAAATAAACGCTTGATGGAGGAATGACACGATCAGAATGTGGCTCTTTCCTCTTGTGGAGAATCTGTGGAACTAGAATCCTGTGAATAGGTTCATTTAGGACACGCACACACGCACACACACACACACAGATCACAAGAAAAACACTTAAAACTGTAGCCAAGCGTATTGTCAAAGGCACCATTTAAAGGAATTATTTCCATCATTTATGTTGCTTAAAATAGCAAGAAAATTCAAAAATCATCCTTCTGTGTGCATGTAAAGAGGGGGCCTCTTACACTTACACTATGGTATCATTTATCATTTATTTTTTTGTCTTAAATAATACAATAAATATACTACAAATGGACATTGGCTTTGGTAGAGTTACAGGTTCAAAGTTGCATTAAAAAAACGGATATATTCTGATGAAATGAAGCGCTGAGTGGAGGTCAAGTGGCTCTACAAAAATCAAAACAAGAGAAAAAAACTTTACAATTTCATGCATACAGATAAGTTTTAATGCTTCAAAAGAGATACAGGAATAGATGGCCACAGTAAACTTGAATTTATTGACATAAGAACCAATATAATCCTCTATCCTCTCGTCTTTATTACACAGGTTTGGAAAGACCGTGAAAACCAACAGACATTAATGGAAATCTACAGAATAAAAAAAAAAGAAACAATGGCAGCATAGCTGCTTATTCTGAAAATTTACAAATAAAAAAATTATAATAAAAAGGTCTGTTTTATTGAGAGGTAAATAATAAATTTTGGGTGTGCTGCAAAACCATGAAAAATAAAGCCAAAGATCTACAAGCATCTTGAGTTACCTTAACAGAAATGTTCAAGTCACATATTTAAAAAAAACAAAAGGAAACAAAACAAACCTCTGCATAAAGCTGTTAAAAAAATCTCTGGTAGATACTAGTGGTCATAAGCATAGAGAGTGCATAGTTTGAACAATAAGCAATTATTACATGAAGGGCCAAAGCAGTAACCATCAAGCTTTTTTTGTTGTTTTTTGATGATGCATGAGCAAAATTTTCTAGAAGGCTGATTTGGTGACTTTTCAAGTTGTTTTCCATGTATATTTTTTTCTTTTTTAGTCACTTAAAGCTAAATATGTCAACAATCTTTGGAAGAGTTCAGAGTCTCACTCAGGAAATTCGAGCAGTCTATCCCTTTGACCCAACCGTTTGATTTCACCAACTCCATCAGTACGATGTGGCACAGACGATCCCACAGCAGAGCAATAACACTACAAAAAAAAAATAGATTAAAAACCAAGAAGGGTGCAACCTCTTCCTCTTGTTGTTCCAACGCTTGGCACAGACAGAATGCCTCGTCTGCCAAAGCAGGACAGGAAATAAGGAAGATCGGAGAGCAGATATGAAGAGATATTACATGCAAAACTCAGGAAAAATACAAGTTATGGATGCAGCAAAGTTTTGCCTGGGTCGGATATGGCGGTGAAGCAATTCTGCCGAAGATGGGAATACTGTCACCACACATTTTCTTTTATTCAAACAACACAATCTAGAAAAAAATACATAGCACCACAGAGGAGAGAAAATAGCACCTATAGGTTTTGGTTTCTTTGTGTTTTCAGTCATCATTTTCCACTGCATGGAGGATTATCTCAGCAAACATACAGAGGTTGATTAAGTTAACGATATCTCCACCGAGACGGGTGTGTTTTGGTTCAAAGGGCACAGGAATGTATTATTTGTTTGCAGACAACGGTCACATCATATCACGGAGCGTTTTATTCTGTTCTTAAATTACAAGAAAGTGTGCTCCACAAAGACTGGTGTTCCAATTTTTATGTGTTTTTTTTAACTTTACAAGTCAAATACCCTCCTGTTTCTATAATTTAGGTGTTCCATGGTCTCCTTTCTCACAACGAATTAAGTCACATGCATGTTTTGAAGCCAGAAAAGCAATAAACACTACCAGGAAAAATATACAGAATGTACTTACAAACATTTTTTTTTATAAATCATTTATATATATTTATATATATAAGTTCCATTCCAAGAGAATGGTGAGACAATTATGCACAAACGAAGCTCCTGGAGTGGACGAGCAAACAGACTGAGGAAGGACAGGTGGCGACATGAAAGATCAAAACTAAAAGAAAAGGAAAGAGCCAAATCGGATGGAGTCCACGGCAAAAACTGTGACCATCTGGAATGGCTGCAGCTCTCAGGGTCGCTTTAGTTGTTTTGGGGGGTAAAAATTAAAGAAAAAATCAGTGTTATGTCATGGTGTGTGTGTTTGTTGAAGGAAGGATCTGAAATCCAGTTTCAAAACTTGCATGTGATAGAGAAGGCACACTGAGGTTTCAAGGTTATTTCCTCTCTATTCCTTTTGAATTTCACTTTTCATTATTTCATTTTTGCTTTATGGAAACAGTTTTTTTTTTTTTTACAAATAGAATTGTCCTATTTTTTCCTTTTCCTTTCTGAAAAAACAAAAATAGGCTTTTAAAAAAAATTGAATCATTTTTCTCCATTTGCTCGGTGAAAGGTCTTAGCCGATGAAACAGACGGGTCCCACGTCGAATCCGAACTTCTGCGTGGAGCCGCCAAAATCGTTGAACATGATGTCCACGAACGGCACCTGTTCCACCTTTGGTGTGTTGATCTCAAGTACAGTCTTTTCATAACCCTTTTTCAACTGCGGAGGAGAGGGGACACAGCACCATTTACCTCCAGTGTTCATCAAAGAAACTTCGCAAACCACTAAGTAAAAACACAAGGAGGTTTTATGGACTCACCGCGCAGCCGTCGACCAGGGAGCGGATGTAGGGGTTGTTGTCGTAAGACATCTCCTCGTCGTTGGAGCCCAGGAAGCGGATGGCCTTGTCGTAGTTGTCCTTCTCCTGGTCGTGCCACGCCACCGACTGGTAGCAGTTGTACGTCATGTTCTGGCGGGCTGCTGCGCTCAGCAACCGCAGGAACGTCATCTGGACCACGCCGATGGGGTTGCCCTCTGCGTCCACGTAGGAAAGCTGAAGGAGAAGAAACACAGATGAGGTGAAAGAGGCAAACTTTTAATGCAAGGAGTGAAAATAATGAGTGGAGGGGGAGAAAAATCCTGCAGACACCAAAGATTTAATACAAAATCAATCTGTGCAATGTTGAATACAATATTATTTTATTTGATTTTATTATTGCTGTGCTAGAACTTCTGAGATTTGTGCATTATAACAGCATCACTAAAACGTGTTGTTAAAGATAATACTATAGTACTATTCTGGGCTTTTAATGATTTATTTCAACACTCGTTTCCAGCATACAACTTCAACGACTTTTAAAAACAGAAACTAGGTGAAAAACATTCAATTTATTGTGGATTTTCTCCCTTAAGCGCAAAATCTGACTAATGCATTCAGACTCAAATACATTTAGATTCTGGATCCCATCAGAAGCCATTTCTGATGTGTGTTTGTTCAACTGGAACACCCTATTGTGTACACGTTTCAAATTTAAAGATAGTCCTTCATCTTTGTTATTCCACCCACTTTCTGTTGCACAACAGAACCAAATAAATACACACATTCAACTCGATCTGTTGATAAGTGGAGTCTTCTAAATTAACTCGGCTGGTTTTCTCTTTGCTGAAAAAAATATTTGTTTAGGATGTTAAGGATCAACCAGGAACCACCAAAGGTCAGCCCAACTGGAAACTGCTGGAACATCATTGTTTCTGTTCTTAGTGAATCCAGTTTTACATCATCATGGACTAAGAGGACCAAAAAAGAAGCTTCTGCTACAAAAAACACCTTCGACTGAAATCTGCCGAATACTTTCTGGAGAGGAGCTCAATGGTCACTCAATGACTAGAAATGTGATTGGAGGAGTCAAGGTGAGAACACTGAACCAACTGACAAGGCGGCAGCATCATGCTGTGGTGCTGTTGAGTTGCACAAGGTGAATGAAATAGCAAATAAGGAGGACCAACTTCAACTTCTCCTGAATTCATGAACTACAGTTGAAACATGGTGGTTTCTGATTGGATAAATCAGGCTAACGTTCAGCTTCTGGAAACTTCGACTCACTTGAGGCTTTAGGCATTATAACCCGGACCTGTACCTGTGAACCTATTACTTTAAGTGAACTTTACCAAGTCCAAATATCAGACGGAACAATGCCAGAATCCTGCTGAGGTCTATGAAATGATGGGTTTTTTGTGGTGCAGCTTGCTGAAGGATATATAATAATAATTGGGGGTGTATGTATATAATTGAGTATCATTTTGACCACTGTTTTAAAAATCACTGAAGCAGTATGCTGTATAATCAGTTCACCCTGTAAAAATAAAAGCCCCCGGTTAATTTAAAGTTCCTTCCCAGGATGACTAAACTTCTGACCACAAGTTGTTTATTAAAACCTCGCATCTCCATTTCTTATTTTTCATGGGTTTTTTTTTTTTTTTTTGCATAAATGAACTCTTCTGGTCGGCCTTCACATCAGTCTGTGGTTTTTTTGGTGTGAATCCGTAAAACCACAGAGCTGTATCCTTTCATAAATACAGAGCTGGTATAAATAAATAAATACAGGTTCTTTTTACACACGAATCAATACATTTATAAAAGATACTGACCTTCAATATCTGACCACAAACACTGACTGAATGTAAACTCTGACCACATGGAGCTTATTTATTTATTTATTTATTTATATATTTTTTTCCTGAAACTTTTGGAGACAGAAAAGATTTCTGCCCGACAGCAACGATAATACATTGATTTCTTTGCAGGATGTTTTGCATGTACTATTTAACACAAGTGATAAATAATCCTGCTAGTCATTTTATATAGCTATTATCATTCTGAACATGTGTCTAAAAACACCTAAAATGTTCATCTAAATATTTTCAGGTTGCACAAAGCCTCTTTTATGTTTGTATTTCTCACTTTTCCATAAGCTTTAAGATGGACTTCCTGCTCCAGTGGCGTGATATGGACTTTTATTTTGTTGTTTCCCTGCAGTTGCCATGGTGATTTAAGGTATCAGCGTTCTATAGATGACTAGCAGGCATAACTCAAGGTGAAGATACTCAAGAGTTCATGTAATTCTAGAAAAAACCCTCAAAGTCAGAGAAATGTCTCAGTACTGCTGTGGATGCTTTTTAAATTCAACTCAAATGCTTAAATACAGATTATTAAGTGGGTTATGGGGAGATAAAGTACTAATACTACTAAAATGTATCTATAGCTTCACCACCAGGCACAATCTGATCAAATTTCTACTTTAGATTATATCTACATCATGCAAATTTAATCTAAAAAACACAAAAACAAATTAAATTTATACTCAATGTTAAAATAAATACTGTATGTAAACTGCTTTTTTAAAAACCACCTGGATCCTTATGGTGGATCCCTGCACATAATGTGCATAAAATGCCTAGAAGAGGGAGACTGATGCTGAATATATTCATGGTTTAAAGCGTGAAAGCAATAATAATGTTTATTGTCTAATTTGGCACGTCTAAAAAAACAAAAAACTAAAGAAAAGCAGAACTAAACACCTAATTTACATGTTAATTGAATAGTCAAATAAAATCTAAAACCAATAAGAGCAAATGAGAGCAAAATCCTGAAAATGTGATTCTAAAAAATAGGCAGTACGTTGTTGTAATGACATGCTAATTATCTCATAATTAACCTAGAATCCTCCTCCTTTTTAAGCTCATATTACAGAAAACTGAGCTGTGTCCCATTAAGCTGATTAGTGCTTCGTAATCCTGGCTGATTAGATAGATTTGGAACCGGTCCAAGTATGTTTTAACATCCGTAAATGACAATCTGCATATACCAACCATCAGGAATCCATTAGATCCACATGATCGCTTCGCCTTTCAGACAAACAGGACTCACTGGGTACAGCGCGCATGCAGAAGACATGCCATGCAGCCAGAGCAGCAAACTGAGTCTGTGTTTTCCTCTCAGACTCATCCTCGTTCACGTGCTAGCGTTTGCACAAACACACACATGCAAATACAAAACACACAGTGCTGACATTTTGAGTTGACATTCCCAGAAAGCTGATTCTGGTTTTGTTCTGTTTCTGCAGCACGTTAGCGCTACAGTTAGATTTACTTTGCTAATCAATCACAAGATCTGAGTCATGTTAGAATGTCAGCACCGTGGTTCATCTTCTGAGATAGCTGGGCAGCTTTTGCTCATTTGCCCTCGTCGGTCTTCATCTCCTCACTCTGTGTGGATGCAGGCCGGCATCTCCAGAGAAACATTACCTCTTCGTCATCACAGTCGCCAGTCAACAGAGCCTGAGGACCCAGACGCCCCTGGGTGGTGACTGAGTGCCTGACCTGATTGACTCAGAGCTCTGAGCAGGAATGCTCTACAGAGGTGAGAACTTGTTGTGATGGGTAAAAAATAAAAGTTTAGCTCTTTCGTCAAGGTATTGTCGAGGCACCCAGTCACTTGAAGGAGATGGTCTGCGTGGATCGGAGGTGAGGTAGGTGATAACCAAACCAGGAGTTTGTTGTCTGTCTGGTCCACCAACCTCTCCTCCGTTCCCTTTGCAAGAGCATCTCCTGTTTGTTGCTGGACTTGAAGCTTGTGTTGAATCATGCACTTCAAAAACCAACAAGCAAAGTGCCAGGCTTGATACATACTCCACAGTGCAGAACCAGAACCATGCAGAGCCTCGGGCACGCAGAGTCCTGACCTCAGCCGGGACTCTGGAACCACAGGCGGAGCCACTTACCAGTGAACCTCTCTTGTAGTGACTATACCAAGTGCCTGGAGAGTCTTTGGGCCATTTTGCCATTTTGCTCTGTAAAATATGAAAGGCGTTCAGGGAAGGGACACGGGAAGGTCAGGAGTCTGGCTTACCAGTTTACCACGTTTGAATTCACTGAACCAGGAGCCGGGATTCTCCTTTACCCAGGATGTGAGCCTAGCCTGGGGGCATGGATCAACAAAAAGAAAGAGGAGGAGGAGAGGGAAAAAGTTCTGTTAAAGAAAGGAAACAGATTTGGCAGAAATGCACACACACACACACACCCCTCTCTCAGTTATTCTTCTTTCTTCCTTTTGTTGTTCTCAGAGGAATCCTCCAGACCTGAAATAATATTCAGTGAGATCAAGCAGACCAACTGGTCCAGGTCAGATAAAAGGAGGAAAATATGCTGGTTCCTCAGAGGAATGAGTCCTGGGCTAAGAGCTGTTGCATCATGCAGAGCGCTTAGGACATCACAGAGAAACGTGTTGAAATCCTCATAAACAAATAAATGTTTACAAACAAGAACAAACAGCCTCATTTCATAGCAGAAGAGATGTGCATTCATCCATTGTATTAACCCAAAGGCTGCTGTATCATCAAAACATTTCAAAATATCATTTAAGGAAGTTTTACTCATTTGTGTAGCTTGTGCACTGACACATAATTGGGGAGTCCTTAAAAAGGCTTTTTGGCCCTTCAGAAGTTGTAAAAGTTGTAGATAGCTTCCTGATTGCTTCAATTTGATGAAATAAGAGATTACATCCATTAAGCTAACAGCTAGCCTTAAATCAATCAAGACGAAAGTGGACTGATGTCATAAAAACAGTTCAAAACTTTTCAAAACTTCTATAAATTAACTTTTTCAAGAACGGTTCCTGCCAGACTTGATCCCTGGATGCACCAGATGAGCTACGTTTTGCTGCTGGTAAAATTTATGCCTGTAAATATCCAGAGAATAACATGTAAATATCAGTGTATGCATACTCTCCTGGACTGAGATGCTGATATTGTAGTAGTACCTGTGATACTTTGATTGTTTAGTTCAGATGGACACACAGAACTAATAACATTAGATCAAGGATTAAGCTTTCTCATTATTTTATGACAAATCCTGGTTAAATTAATATATCTTGGCATCTAAAACTGTTGTTTCTTCTTCCCTCCCAGGCCAAATCTAGGGGCATTTTAACCAAAATGTCTTTTCCCTCTAAAGAGTGCTCAGTGGAGGCGATGTCCACAGAGCCAGCATAAGTACTTTAACTATAGTTTTCTTAAACAGGTAAATATCTTGTGCACCTGAATAGCATGATGTTAAAGTTTTATTCTGTTAGCGTTATAGCTAGAATGAGGTGCAGCTCTGTTCTGAGACTTTAAAGAACTTTTAGAATCTTCACAGCTAAATGCAGCTCCACTGCCACCTAGTGGTGTATAAGAGAATTGGACTGAACCAACTTGAAGATGGTGGGTCTGTCATCAATTTGATACATTTGAAACATATATTTATAGTTTTTAAAAATATTAGAACTAATAAAAACTCCATGGATTTGTCTGATTGATCAGAGTGATGAGATTTTATTTTATAAGTCAAAAAGAGAATAAAGTTGCTCCATTGTTCACGCGCCTCTGCATGTAATAGAAAACGTTTTTAAAATACTGTCGCATGAACTGCTATGAAAAGTCATCAACAAAACAATTTAAAATTGGCTTGGACTAGCTGTTAGCACCTCGGCCTTGAAGGATGTAGCTATTTCTCTAAACACAGGCTGTTCAATGGATAAAATGTAAATTATTTTTAACTTTTATTGACATATATCTTCTTTTCACCCTTATCAGCCGTATTAATCAATAAATAAAAATATAAATACAATTTTGTACTGTACAAATTGCTGCTGGCATTTAATTGCTGCTGAAAAATTCATGAGTACACAGTGATTAATGAAGATCTAATGAAGGAGTGTTTCCACTCTGTTGCAGTGCAGCCAGGCTGCTGTAACTTTGTTATGCTGTTTAAAATCTGTGACTTGGCCAACGGCCCTAATGGCCTCAGCCATGACAGTGATGAACGTCTCTATAATTAGTGAGCAGGGTTTGATATGAAGCTGTCATCAGCAGCTTAATGAAGGACGGGGCCGGAGATCGCCTGTCGCCACTAAACCCCCCGCTGCCTCGAAGGTAACCTCCACCGGACTGAGCGTTGGGAGAAAACAGCTTTGCCTCGTCTCTGCTTTGGATATAGCGTTCTCTATTACAGCATGTGGGCAGTGAGCGCGCTTTCATAACAAACCGCGCCCATCTCAAACACATGTGGGAGCGTTATTGTAGCCTCCATGCCGAGGCTGACAGCGGGGGCTGCTCTCTCCACCTCGCACTCAAACGAGAGCGGCCCATCACCGGCGAGCTATAAAAAGTCTGCTTCATTATTCTGAGCTTAAGCAAACCCCTGCCCCTCTGAGGCTTGATGAGTGGGATCATTAAAACGGCTGTAGCAGTGCGCTGTTACACAACCCTGGAGTTGTCAGAGACAGTGTTTCACCACTCTGCTGCTGCTACACACTCATGCATAATGAACGAAAAATCCTCTCTGTGTGCCCGTCACCTGCCAAAGGCCTTTATATCTGACAGAATTCATGTTAGAAATAAGCAACAAGCAACAAGAAAGCCTGGATGAGTTAGTGGATGTTTGGTTTGAAGGCGCCTCAGTGCAGCTATGCTCGTAAAATAAGTGATGAATCATCTCCCACATCTCCTTGTCACCATCGCAGCAGGTGATCGCACACAGGCTAATTGCACAAGTAGATGCTGAGGCGTTCTAGGTTATTTATACAGTTTGTTCCATATGTGAAGAAAAAAACAATCACTTAATTTTCTGTTTACTGTCAGTCCTAATCCCATCCAGTCTGCACACTGTATTCTCAACCTCTCCACTGAGTGTGTGTGTAGGTGCTCGTGCAACCAGACGTACCCCTTCAGATTTCTTATCTGGGTAGATGCAGCTCTCTCCACCTGCTGTGAAGTTGCAGTAAACCTTGAAGGAGTCCCGCGAGCAGCCCTGGTTGGGATCGATCCAGTAGTCACCTGCAGAGATGAATGGAGGCAGGAAACGCTCAGAGAAAGGATCACAGATCGGCACGCTTTAAACCGAGACTGACACACAATGATGTGATGTGAGCATCATGCACGAATATCAACCTTTATGTCGACACAACAGAGCTGTGATTCTGATTTAAAAAACAGGAAACTGAATCAATGTAATGTTTTATGAAACACAAAAATTGTCATTTTATAGAAGATCCAGAAACCTTCCATTATTACCATTTCATAACAACACATTTTAAATAAATATTCCTGCATTACTGTCTGAAAATGGATGATACACAAAGATTTATAAATACTTAAATAAAGGAACCTAATAATTAGTTTCTAGGCAATAAATCTCCTGCATTATTTAAAAACTAAATGAAAACTAGAAATCTTCAGGGTGCATCAGACGGTGATGAATAATGTTTGACTCAGTGGTTGTTTGTGAACATTATTTTCATTTTCTGTTGATTAACTTCCAAAAAAACAATTAAATCTTTGGTGCGACCATAATTAGAGAGGATTATCTAAAGACCAATAAGGGAAAGTAATGAAAGTCTTGTTGTCCTGATGACACATTAGAATGTAGAGGTAACAAATAAGGAATCAAAAGTACTGGTATGTTTGGTTGAATTTTAGCTTTAATTAGTGTAAATTAAAGTAAACTTTCTAAAAAAAAAAATGTGTATGTTAAGATGCATATTTTCATTCACTTTTTTGAAGTGGTGATAAAAGATCACTTTATTAAAAACCAAGTGTTGGGGTGTGTTGAGGTGGATAATGGGGAAATAGTGTGCAACAAGATAAGATTTAATTTTTAAATAATGCATTGCTGCCATTTTTGCACTTAAAGCTAAACTGAGTTACTGAGTTTTCTTTGTTTTTTCATTGATTTTCTTATCTTTAAACCTTTTATCCTGTTTTATTTTGCAGTAGCTCACCTGTTACTTCCTGTTACAGCTTTAGCTCACACCTGAGTCACACCTGTTGTTTTTCTTTATTGTCCCCCTGTAGTGCCATAATTATTTGTGTCTTGGTTCTGTTACCATTACATGCTTTAGTTCTTGATTTCCAGCCGTGCAGTGATTTTTGTTAACAAACCTCTTATGTTAGTTTAATGTAGCCACTTCCTGCTTGATTACTCTGCATTTTGGTCATAAACCTTGACTGCCTAATAACATTTTCCTCCTACATTTCTTGTAAGTTGATCCAGGTTTGCAGTGTTTATCCACCTTTTGAGTCAACTTTTCCCTAACTTTGGTTTAGAAGGCATCTTCAACGAAATTTAAATTCATATAAAAGGGCAGAGCATTGTTGAGGAGACACAGACCATCAGGGAATTCAGGGTGGCAGAGCTGCAGGTCCTTGCAGGTACGGGCGGGGTTGCTCTGAGTGCCCAGTGGATGCTTCATCTGCTCGATCTCCAGCTTGAGAGAGTTAAGTGAGCCAAAGATTTCCACCATGCCGTCGTCGTAGTCCTTATAGCTGGCATCTGCAGCAGCGTCGTCCACCATCTGACTGGCGTCAATGTTCCTGCGTGACCTGCCCTTCATGGAAGCCATGATGGGGAGTGGATGGATGACATCACCAGGAGGGCCCTGTTATGAAGAGACGGATGAAGATGAACACCAGCAAATGGATCAGAATGATGACAACACCCATTAAAACTCCATCATTAAACCTGAAGCATGTACTCACAGGAGGACCGGGAATTCCAGGTGAACCAGTTTCTCCTTTTGGTCCCGTTTGACCCTATAAAAGAAATAAACTCATGATTAATCCTGATGTTTGTCAGACACATACTTGTTATTGGGTCTAACGTTACGCAGGATTCTCTAAATCACTTACAGATGACCCTTTGGCTCCTTTGGGACCAGGAGGGCCCTACAGACACAAAGGTGATGGAGTGATCAATACTGGCTCTAGAAATAAACACTCTGTGCTCTTTTACTACTCTTATGATGAGGACAGACTTACAGGTAACCCAGGAGGGCCGATGGGGCCAAGTGGACCTGTAGGACCAGCGATACCCTGAAACAGAAGGTGCATATCCATAACTGTTTCTAACATACCCATAAAGGATCAGTATCAACACGTATGAGATGTAAAAAACCTTAAATCAGCTATAAAATAATTAGTATGACAGTAACTCTCTCAGGTCTGTTTGATCTTACATTGTCTCCTTTTGGCCCATGTGATCCTGGAGGACCTGGAAGACCTCGGTCACCCTTCTCTCCCTGTTCACCAGGTGGACCAATTAGACCAATCAGACCAGGATGACCCTACAACACAGAGATCAACAGTGAGTAACACTAATACATCAGGCTCACCCTCAGATCGTTATGGTACGACCATACAACCAGAGGCAAATAAATCTTATCAAAAACTGGTAATTCGTTTAATTTTTGATGAACTATTTGGGTCTGTTTTTATTCACCTTTTCTCCTTTAACACCACTGTCTCCTTTCAGACCAGGTAAACCAGGAGGGCCCTGTCAGAGAAGAAAGACATATTTCAGATCAGATCACACAAATGATGTCAACAGGTCACGTCTACTCACCATAGGTCCAGGAGGTCCATCTGGGCCTGGAGGGCCAGGCAGTCCTTGTTCTCCCTTCAAAGAAACACAAACCATTTAGTGTTTTTAGACCCGAACTGTCCTGTATATAAACAGGATGGGTTCTCAACCATTTACCGACACGATATTTTACTAAATCAAGATGAACTCATTGCATGGATGAGAAACAAAACTACTTACAACAGCACCAGGAATACCCCTAAGTCCTTCAGAACCTTGCTTTCCAGGTGATCCTTGGGGGCCAACAGGACCCGTTTTTCCTTGGGGCCCTTCGATGCCAGGCTCTCCCTGTCATACAGAAACCAGGTTCAAATAAACCTCTTAATTCTCTCCAATCTGATTGCTTTACATTATGAATAAAAAACATAATAAAATGACAGAAAACCTTTTGTTTATCTTACCTTGGCTCCTTTCTCTCCTTGTCTCCCCTCAGGTCCTGATGCTCCCGGAGGTCCCTGTTCAAAAGAATATAATTATTATTTTGGAATCCAAAGACAGGCAGACCTTTATGATGAGAAAGAGCTTTAGACTCTACTCACTCTCTTTCCTGGTGGTCCAGATGGACCGGACTCTCCAGTGGGTCCAGGTGAACCCTGGATTGACATTAAAATGCATAAATTTATGTCAATTTATGTATTTAAACATGAACATGAAACTCTAAGAAATGAGCTAAACCACTCACAGCCTGACCAGCCTCTCCATCATCTCCCTTGTCACCAGCTGGACCATCTAAACCCTAAAATAGAATTAAACAGAGACTTAGTGAACCTTATCAAAGGTGTATATACAAAATCAAATTATGACAAACTTACGGCTGGACCAGGCTCTCCAGGTGGGCCAGGGTCTCCAGGGAAACCACTTGGACCCTGAAATTATAACAGTTGTGTTGGAATTTTTAGCACAAATAGATTTGTTCTGTTACTGCGTATCAGTTAGAAAAGGAATAGAACTTACTGGGCTGCCTTTGGGTCCATCATCTCCAGGGGGACCTTTAGGGCCAGGGGGTCCTGCAGCACCAGCAGGTCCAGACTCTCCCTTTTCTCCACGCTCTCCTCTTGGACCCTAGAATAATGGATCATGGAAAACAGCAGAAAACAGTGGTAAACAATGGCAAAAAAAGGTGCCCAAATAAACTACAATCTCTAATCAGATATATAACTTTTTTAATCCCATCAAATGTAAAAAAAAAAAAAAGTAGAAACAGAAACACTCACTGGTGGTCCAAGTTCTCCCTGAAGTCCCGGCTCTCCTGTTTCACCAGCGTCTCCCTGAGAGAAGGGATTGTGGAGGGGTGAAGGTGGGACAGGGAGACACATACATTATCAGTGAGGGGATTTGTTGATCCTGTGAGGTTCTACAAATCAGCCCTGACTGTCCCGGTGCCCTTGTCACCCGAATGGGAAAAGAAAGAGATGACATAAGAGATTTCAATCCATCAACAGCAGGAGGACTGGGAGGCTGGAGCGAGGAGCATGCTGACCTCACGGTTCTGTTTGGACCCTGCCCATATATCTTGTCCTCTTCCTCTTGCCCTATTGAACAGCCGCCCTGCTGGCTCACCCACACACCAGGCGTATCATTATTCACCGTCACATAGGCCTACTGTCCTCCCTGCTGAGGTTTACAACAAATGCTTTCTGCCACACCTGTTTTGTGCAAAAATACAATCCTGTGTCATGTTTGGAAGATGGAGAGCAAATTGACAGCAGGTTTCTGTTACGATGTCCCGATTTCCTCAAGCAGGAACAGCTCCGACTTAGCGTTGTCTCTAAAAACCTCTCGTTAGGTTTTAAAAGCTCACACTAAGCAGCTGGGATGCTTTTTTTCTTCGTGTTTTAGCAACACACTCTGTTTTTTAAAATCTTTTATGCAATGTTTCATCTGAGCCTCAACTCCATCCTTCTGACAACATGCTTATGTCCACCAAAGGGATGCTGGGAACAAAATCTGCTGAGAACAGAAAAACCAAGTGCATGAAAGACAGCTGCTCATCACAGATACATGAGGTCTGCGCTGCTCGCCAGCGTTTTGGGCAGGCTAATAAAACTCCACATCAGCTGGAGTGCGATTAGCCAAAAAGAGCGGTGCGTGTGTTTGCACAGGAGGAAGACAGGCTATCCTCAGGGAGATTATAGAGGCGCAAAAGGTGATGCTGTTGACTGAACTCGATAAAACAAATCACACCAACACGACGGAGGGAGAGCGTCGAGAAAGTGCACGGCTCTGCATCCCAGCAGCTGCCAAAACAGACATTTTATAATGAAACTGAAGAACTGGAGCTGTATCTCACTTCATGTAAGCAGCTTTTAATAATGCATCCACCGTTTAAGAACTGCAACACGATGCCTTTGAGTCAATCCATCCCGGGATGGCAGCCTGTTCATTAGATCGGTGCGCATCTGTCACTCTGTTGTAGTAAAAAATTGATGCCCCATTTTAAAGGGTAAAACAGAAAAATTCATTGGGGCAAAAAAAATGTTTTCTACATTATACCAAGAGAGAAAGTCCCATAAGCACTGGATGTTTTTGTTTACATTGTATCTGAGAAAAACGTGAAATCCCAGCTGCATAATATGTGCAAAAAGTGTGATGCTGCTTTATTCCACCCACCTTCGTGCAAACAGACTCATCGCAGGGGAAAAGGTACCAAACAAAAGATAATAAACAAGATTCAAGGTTCACCTTTTCTCCAACAGCTCCAGGATTTCCAATACCACCAGGGGGTCCCTGAGGGCCGTCGGCTCCTGGGGGTCCTGAGGGGCCTCTTGGACCAGGAGGACCCGGTGGACCCTATAAGGTATGCATGTAATCTGGTTGCATTTTTCATTTAATCATAAAAATAAAAACAAAACGTCACAGAAGGAATTAACTACCATCTTACCATTTGACCAACATCTCCAGTTTCACCTTTCTCACCAGGTGGACCAGGCAAACCCTAAAGAATCATCAGAGGATTTCATTAGCTTAAACATTCTAGTTTAGACTAATGAAAACATTTGACTTGCAGCTTCTCTTATTTATTGTAGTGCAGACCTGCAGCCCAACTGGACCTGGAGGTCCAGGGAAGCCTCTTGACCCCTCGTCTCCCTTTTGTCCAAACATACCCTGCTGACCTCTAGGACCCGGCTCGCCATCTGCCCCCTGAACAACAGATTAACAAGAATATATCAACTAAAAGAGTCAACAAACTGGGACCATTTGGACCATGGATGGACACTTACAGCAGGACCTGGTGCTCCAACTGGGCCTTGAGGGCCAGTCGGACCTGGTGGACCCTGGAATAAAAACACATTAAAAATACTTTAATGTTTTGTTTTAAAAAGATACATAAATCATGTTTTTTACTAAAAACGACTCACATGTTCTCCTTTGTCACCTTTACTGCCTTTCTGTCCCGGTTCGCCAATCTCTCCCTGTGAACGATACCATCAAAGTGTTAAAGAACAGACTGAGCAAACAAGCAAAAACAGGAAGATATCACAAAATAATACGTTTCCAATCAAAGAACATGTTATACATAGAAACTAATTAAAGGACTAAAAGAAGCTACGCCTCCTTTGAAAAGACGTTTCTAGACCAGCCTGTAGAAAATTTCATTTTAAGCCTCTTCTCTGACAAATATGCTTTAAATCTGAAAAATCATGAGTCACTGGCACACTATCAGCCAAAAGAGAAAAGTTAATTACAGCCATCTGAAACAGGCTTCCAACAAAATATCCCAAACGAAGGCTGTGTTCTCAAAGCCTCCGCTCACTGTGGGTGTTTGAACAAAGAACACTAATAACCATCGGAGCTAAAGGCAATCGCTTCTAAGTCTTAGTCAGACAATGTGTTTTGTTCCTTAAAAAACCTCAATGCTCTCCATTCCCCACAGATAGGACTTATTATGAGGAAGTGTCTGAATGTGTGTAAACTTTAGCTTGTGATATCCTTTTTATCTGCATGGTAAAAAAAAAAAAAAAACCTCGGTATTCTTTGTGTCCATCAACGCCACGGGGACTAGCATAAGGCCAGTTAAGAACTGAGGCAATCTTCAAAGGATAAGAGCTTATCCTCCAGTTTCTCTGTGGCTGATCTCCCTGCAAATGTTTTTAGAGGGGATAAGAAGTTGCTCTCGGCTCTGAATACTAAAGTGCCACTTTGACACATTCTGTCACTGCTGCAGAATTCAAGCTCTTTTTCTTCACCCTGTTTGTACAGAGCAGCACCAAGCAGCAGCAACAAGGCCGGTTAGCCTTTTAAAGAGCTGTAAATCCATGCAAACTCTGTCAAACAAATTCCCTTTAGAGCGTTTAAGGTCACGGAAAAAACGGAAGACAAGAAGATATCAGGGCGAGATCTCAACTTTGGTGTCTACTGTAAGGTTAAAAGTCTGCACTGACTCGCTGTGAATGCAAAATGGAAAAATACAGACTGGAAAGAAAAAACCTTCAAAGCAGCTTTACTGAATTCCATTATACTTTTATTCTCACTGACCAGGAAATGAGACATAAAAAACATGAACTCACCTTATCTCCATCCTCTCCTGGTGGCCCAGGAGGCCCTCCAGGTCCTGGCAGACCCACAGGTCCTTGAATACCATCTCTTCCAGCTGGGCCTTGAGGTCCTTTCTCTCCCTAGAGATTGCATTTTTTGTAATAAAGCAACAACCACATGTCATTCCAAGCAAACTTTGGAATATATTTTGAATGTCTGGATGTTTGTAATGGGATGTACCTACCGGTCCACCTTTCTCTCCAGCAGGGCCTGGAGGTCCCTGAGGGCCTAGGCGTCCAGGGAGACCTGTAGGTCCAGCTGGGCCGGCAGGTCCCCTCTCACCAGGAGACCCCTACATCAGCACCACATCAAATCAGTAAAGCAAAAATCTGAAAGGCTTAATCTTCTGCATATAATCAGGCTCATCTGCTGCATCAAAAAAAACAAACTTCTCCTAATTAAGCACTAGATTGCACATATCATTAGATATATAATAGAAACTCAGGATAGAAACTCTACTATGAAGGAAATCCTCTGGTATGGAGACAGAACAAGCATGAAGAGGATGCAGATGCAGTAAATTGTACTCACAGCAGGGCCAGGTGGGCCTTGAGGACCCTCATTCCCTTTCAGGCCATGAGCTCCCTGCAGAGCAAAAATTAAACAAAGGTTTCAGGAAAAAAGCACGACACATCTGTTGAGGAAGTATCCTGCCTTCCAGACTCTCTATCTTTAAACTGACTCAGCGTGAGGTGGAAAGCCTCCTGTAGTCTCCAAAGCAGAGGCTGAGCAGATGGAGAAAACAGTTCTTTACCAATTCTGCTGCAACACCCTCCTCATCATCGCTGGAGGCTGATGCATTTAAGAATTATTTATGATTCCTGAGGTTATAGATAACAATGTTTCTACAACTGACAAGTTTGCAGTGACAACGTTGATCACATTGCACATGTGCATGAATTAGAGATGTTAAAATCTAAAATTAAACAGCTGGTTTCTGCTCTGAAGCCCACTCAGAGATCTGGTCTCTGGCTCTTGAAGCTCCACACATTTGACATCTTAATAGCCAGCCAAGCTGTGGGTTTTTAAGGAGGTAATAAGAGCAGTGAACAGAGGATTATACCTACCAAAGCACCAGGAAGACCTCTCTCTCCAGGAAAACCTCTTGGCCCAGGAGGACCATCTTTACCTGCTGGACCAGCAGGACCAGGATCCCCCTACAAGCAAAAGGACATACAATATATGTGAGAAATTTGATTGCATAAAACGGGTGTTAAGAATTATATAAGCTCAAAATGTTACCTTCGCTCCTTCTTTCCCTGCAGGTCCAGGCAGACCATGCTCACCGGGTGGGCCTGGGGGTCCAGGGTGGCCTCGATCTCCCATCTGTCCAGTTTCACCTGTTGGTCCCTACCATTGAAATTCAAAGTTGTTAAAATAAAGTATTCAAATAATTTGCAGATGAGGTTTTGAAAACACAACATAAGGAAAGGCAAGTAAGACAATTACCAATTATAAAAAAATCATTATAAGTCTTTCAATATCTTGTGGAGAAGCTGAACATTTGCTGTGTGGGAGGCCTGCTACTCATTAAAGCTGCATTATAGCTCTGTTATCATGAACATTCTCAGCTGGCATTAGGAGAGCTGCTTGGAGGAAAAGTCTGCATGCATAATGGATGAAGAGCCCAATGCTAACGTAAAAGAAAGAAAACAATAGCTAAATCACAGCTCTTACGATAAAGATACAACTATAAATCAAATGGTGTTGGACCAAGAAACAAAGTTTTCCAAGTCTTCCAAATAAAGAGTCAATATTTGAGTTTGCGCATAGGAAGAAAATCAATGTAAGCTGTTCAATCAAAGTAAAACAATAAAACATCAAAGACTCAAACATCAGGTGACTTACCTGAGGTCCAACTACTCCTGGAGGACCAGGAGGACCTGTCTTCCCTTGGAATCCCTGAGTATAAAGAGAAATAATCGTCACATAAGTGATTTTAGGTGATATAGAAGATCTGAGTGAGAAACCCCGCAAACTCACAGTCTCTCCTCTCTGTCCAGGATGTCCAGGCAGTCCGTCTTTACCTGCAGGTCCCTGAGGAATTCAAACATCCATAAATCCCCAATAATCAAAAGTAAGCATAGGGCTAACAAAGACATAAGTGTGATTGGTGCATTTAAACTCACAGGTGGGCCCTTTGGTCCTGGAAAACCTGTTGGTCCCTGAGGTCCTGGTAAACCCTGAGGAATACACAATCACTGGTTAGAAATAGATCATCTATGAAGCAAAATGAATTTTTATGAACAGATTGATGCTACATACCCTCTCACCAGGAGGTCCTGGTGGGCCATCATTTCCTGAGTTTCCCTAAAGAGACAAAATAAGGAGTTTACGGTGAAATTGCTTTAAAAAATAAAAAAATTATTGGAAGTAATTTTTTTACACACTTTTGGCCCGGCTTTTCCTGTCGGTCCTCTTGGTCCTCTTTCACCTCGAGGCCCCTGGATTTAAAAAGAAGAGGTGATTAAATCCAGAAAGAAAGAGAGAGACTCCTCATAGATATAAATGGCATGGAAACACTCAGATAAATCCTGGTCTTGGGTTGGCTTTCTCTCAAGAATGACCAGGTTGAGCGTCCACTACACAGGTGCCAAGTTTGCCATCTGTAGCTAAGCTGAAGTGTGCTGAGTAAGACTAACCGTTGGTCCCCTCTGTCCTCGTGGGCCTGGCTTTCCTCCTGTTCCCTGTTGACATTAAGAACACACAGCGATCAAAGGGATGGCACTCTGATATTGAGGAGCTTCATACCTAAATACAAAAAACAATAATATTTGTAAACAAATCTAAAGAACATAAGCGTTGTGGAACTCCTTTAAAGGTATTTTTATCCCTCTCTCTTTCACACACGTCGTGTGAAGATGAAAAGCTTTACGGTCCTGGCTCCGCTCGTGGTAAGAGACTATTACTCTTACAGGCAAGCTAATAGCCCATCCCTAAATAAAGCTAATGAAACATTGCTCAAGCGCCATACAGTGATAAACAATATGGATTGTTCTTTTTTTAATGAGGACGATTTTTGGGAAGGAATCCATTCTCTGACACTCCGCCCGTATCCAACACCTGTAGGGCTAAAACTAATAAGTGATGTACTTGGCATACCCGAGATCCTTTCTCTCCGTTGGCGCCGGGGAAGCCTTGGAAACCCTGAGATCCCTGTGTGTCAGAAATCGAGTAATTAGTCACCAGAGATATAAAATATAAACATGTATGCTTTCTTTTGTTTTTGCTGAGATACATGAAGCCTATTATACTGAGTGAAGCAGGAGATTGCAGCGATTTATTGTTATCGTATCAGCAGCTGAGCGCTGACAGCAACTAGCACATTTAAATCCCCCGTTCTTTGATCAGGATGCTTCAAGCATATCCAGCTGTCAGACTGCGGCTTTGCCTCACAGAGGCTAAAGGAAGAGCCATCAAATGTGCAGCAAAGCGGCGTGCACAGCACATGTTGGCATCAACATCAACACAGCAACAGTTATGTCCAGCTAAACCGTATCTATTATTCTAACTGATGTCAGTGGATGACGTTTTAGCACTTGCCTTTGGTCCTTGTCTTCCTGGGTATCCTGGTAATCCAGGTACTCCAAGCTTACCCTGTTGATGACAAACAGTTGTTTAGATTTACAACAAAAATCCCAAACTTCCTATATAAAAAACCCTCATCATTAAGGATCAACAATACATCTAAATGAGCAAAACAACTAGAGCCTTTTATAAGGATAAAATAATTCTAACAAAAATTGCTTTTGAGAAAAATAAACAACACTTTTCTAACACTGATAAATCAATTATTACTTTGAAGAAATGCTTTGAATAAATACTTTGAGAAATACATCTACATCCGTGATCTCAGAGCAAGAAACCACCTGCCTCTCAAAAGTATTTGTATATTTTTTTGTATGTAAACCTTTAGAGACAAGCTGAACAGCAGAATGTTGTAAAACTAGCTTTAAGCTTAGGCCTTACTGGGATCTGACTTTTGGCGTAAAATTGCAAACTGGATTCAACTGGACTCCAAAACGTCTCAAAACATTCTTAATGTCCTTGCTCGAGTCGCAGGGCTTTGGGGCTCTTGTGTTGCAGGAATTGCGTTATTAAAAAAACATTTTTTCTCTCAAAATAATCAAAGAATGTTGTGAACATCAGGAACCTTCCTCAATTTAAGTGTGAGAAATGCTGGGAGGCATTGGTGATCAAAATGTGAATAAAATGAGGGTAAATAGGAACACAGTAGAGACACAGAGACTAAATTGCATAAAGAAATTTTGCACAACATTCACGTGGAATTTCTATTTTCTGCTTTAACACAAAGACAATCAATGAGTGTGTTGTGATGAGTAATTAACCTGTTAACACAATTTAAGTATTAAACAAGCAGCAAACCGAATTAACAACCATATAGTTAAAATGGATTTTAGAGTAAACTTTGCACACGAGGGGCAGTCTCTTGTGGTGAGACGAAAGGTTAAATCCAGACCGCGGGAAATTATTCAAATTCACCTGTTGGTTTAAAAAATATTTTTTGAAAACTAATTAATTATTATCTGCTAATAATATTCCATTATCGCGCGTCTGTGCCAGCCATCACCAAATGGAAGACTCCGGTTCTGTTTAGAGTTAGACCACGCAGCAAATCCAAGACTTGGACCTGGTCCAGGATGTGCGCTTTGGGGAGACGCGCGGCGCGCTGTGAGACGCCGCGGCCCGCTCGGCACCTGCACGCCTCCTCCCCCGACCTGAACCTGGTCAGTGGTTCGACTTGGTCCGGCGAGGAGGAGGAGGGGGAGACAAGCGGTCGCGGCCCCGCTGCCACCGGTCAGGAGAACCAGTCCTGGACTGGCTCTGTTTCCTGGTGGAGCAGCAACAGTCCTGACATTTTAAATTCATACTTGGATCTGCCCGGTCCATAAAACCATCAGCGGGCCCACGGACACTGGGTTGGGTCGTCATCATGTCGCTTTGTTCCTGCGTGACGCACATTTGGCAAAAACGAAAAAAAAAGGTGGGAGTAAACCCCCTCAGCAACACTGGTTTTTAACGGTCTGAGAGGCTCACTGGGTTTTGTCTCCAGTCTCCTCTCTTTGACTGAAGGTCCCGTTATTCTGATCAGCTGTCAGACCGGTGAGGAGCAGCTGCTCGCGCATGTCGTCATAAGGAGAGCGCACGTCACAGCTGTGTTTCTCAGCATAACTGATGACTTAAAATTTAACAAATCAAACAACATCAACACTAAAAACACATTGATCTGTCAGTGACTTTATCAGGTCGTCCTTTATTACTAATGTTTAAATACACCCAAAAGTTTTACTACCAAAAACATGATGACAGAGTCCTGCATGATGTAACATGGATAGTGAAATAAGGAAGATTTAATCCATTACAGATAAACTGGATGCTACAGTCACTTTTTGACAGGTGAAAAAAATCAGTTTGAAGTGATTTGATGTGGTAAAAAAGACAGATGCTTTAATCAGGTCACCTGTAAACTAAATGTAATCCTTTACTGTCAGGAGATGAGAAGGTTTCTACAGTAAAACTATTAAAACTGGGTGAGCCTTAGAAAACAGCTGCAGTCCTGACAGATTCATTTGTTTTAGCGTTAAAAATGTTTGATTGGACCAAATTCATCTGATAACTTTATGCTGCTTTATACTGCTCCTCGAACAATGAGGATGGGTCAAATAAGAGGAATTTCCCCAAGGGGATCAATAAAGGATAAATTATTACTATTATTATTATTATTATTATTATTATCAACCGCCAATGAGCTCAGACGGTTCTGACAGCAGCAACTCCCCCACCCCCCACCCCCCGTGGTGTGCCTTGTGATTTTTTTTCAATGAAAACGTGTGCCTTGGCCCAAAAAAGGTTGAAAAACACTGATCTAACTGATATACTATACTATAAATACTTGTTTTTACAAAACTGATTCTCTGATCATTTTACCATGAGGTTGAGACATAAGAGTACCCAATAGCATCATACGAGTTTATTAAGTTGTACTGGCTGAGGAATAACCTGTCAAATCGTTGTAAATCAAACTGCTTGAGTTGTGCTGTGCAGCATGACACTGTACATGTGTTCAAGCCAATACTTCAACCCTTACAGAACGATCGCTGAGAAAAGTTTCTTCCAGCATCCATCAGAAAACAAATGTATTCCTCCATAAAATGATTTCGTCATCTGGCAAGAGGATTTGTAGTTGGCTGAAGAATTGCACAGCAGTTTACTCAGCCTTCAGCTGATTCAGTATCTGAATCCATTAATGCTCCCAGCTGGTCCACGAGCACCGGAGAATAGAGGGATCTGATTGTTGTTTAGATTCAAACAATGAGGAAAAGCTATTTTTCTTTTAAACCTTGCTGTGCCATAATCCTAGAGATGAAAATCCACAGTGCAGACTTTTTAAAATTCCTTTTTCTTCTGTAACAGTGAAATATCAGAATGCCTCTCATTTTAATAAGAAAAAGCAGCTTACCTTATCACCATTGGGACCAATTTGACCAGGATCTCCTGGGAGTCCAGAGCGACCCTTAGGCCCCTCTGGACCGTCTTCTCCTCTAGGGCCTAATGGTCCAAGTTCCCCCTGAGCAGAAAAAGAACCATGAAGCTCATCTGCAACTTTTAAACCTTTTTTAAGGGAACTTAAAAAATAAATAACTAAATATCCAAATAGCCTAAAATTTTATGTAAATAACCAATGCAATGCTATATTGACAGAATGTGTGAACGTCCCCAATGTTTTTGATGTTTGGTTGGAGTAAAAATGCCAGTCTACATTACAGCTAGATCCGATGACTAAACATTAGCTCGAAAATTTAGCCAATGAATATTTCTCAGAATTTAGATTGATCAGGGAGCTATCTACAGCAGCTCAGATGTAAAACCCTTCAGAAAACTGCCACATATTAATGTTCAAGTCCTATAGAATATTGCACAATTAGGTTTATTTTACTTTCACTACAATAAATCTTTTGATCAGCTTCGTTCCTGATCAGAAATAATACATCTTACATCATTATTAACTCTTTAATGCCTATTTGGGAACATTCATACATTTGAAACAGTAAAAACACAAAACAATAAATATTTTTCATAGAAAAGGGGCAAACTGGAATTTATTCTTTGACAGAGGATTGGGGTCGATGGGGGTTGTGGGGTGGAGGTTGTATGATACCTTTGGATATGTCAATAATTGATGAGAACCTCAATTTTGATGCTGTTTTATCCACATTTTGTGCAGTGTGAGTTTATACTTTAACGGTTTCTTAAGATCCTTCTGGACAGACTGAGATGTTGAGCTGGTCTGTCAGGATCTGTGCTGAAGTGGCTGTCCTCATATCTGTCGAATAGATCAACCTTCCTGGCTTCATCTACTTACAAGTCTCTCCCCTGTCCAGTACAGTTTGGTGTTCCTCAGGGTTCTGTCCTGGGACTTCTGCTATTCCTGCGCTATCTGCTCCCTCTTGGTCAAATACTACTATATCCAGTTGTACATATCTTTTCCTCTGAACAACCTCTCCAAGGTGCACAACCTCCTGAAATGCCTGGATTCTATTAAGAGCTGGATGGTAGGCATCTTCTTACAACTAAATGAGAGTAAAACTGAAATAATCATCTTTGCACCAGAAAACATCACTCCTAAGGTGAAGGAGATCCTTGGACCTCTGGGTGCATTAGTTAAATCTACTGTTAGAAACCATGAAGTAACTATTGACTGAGGTTTTACTCTGGATAACCACATCAGATCTCTGGTTAAATCCTGTTTTTACCACCTCACATTGCTAAACTTGTTTCCATTGTCTCGCGTCCTGAAATGGAGGTCTTAGTCCTGAAGTGGAGGTCTTAGTCCTGAAGTGGAGGTCTTAGTCCTGAAGTGGAGGTCTTAGTCCTGAAGTGGAGGTCTTAGTCCTGAAGTGGAGGTCTTAGTCCTGAAATGGAGGTCTTAGTCCTGAAATGGAGGTCTTAGCCCTGAAGTGGAGGTCTTAGTCCTGAAATGGAGGTCTTAGTCCTGAAATGGAGGTCTTAGTCCTGAAGTGGAGGTCTTAGTCCTGAAATGGAGGTCTTAGTCCTGAAGTGGAGGTCTTAGTCCTGAA